>LR749512.1:2900275-2993445 GCA_902729485.2 Mus minutoides | reverse complement strand
AACTGCTGACCCGCTGCTCCCAAAACCACCTCTGCACTCACGCGTAACCCCAATGCGATCTTAAAGTCCTGGGGTGTCCCTAGCTGTGTCCGCTGGGCTCAGAGGAAAGATGGCGCGGCGGCCTATCTCATTTTTTTTTAAATCTTATGTTTTTATTCTTCTTGGGACTCTAGTGCTGCTCAAATCTATAGTTTAATAGCTTATCATCAGGTTTAAAAATTCTTTTCTTTGAGCTTTCCATACACAATTTCTATACGGTCCCTTTTGTCTCTCCTTTTTGGCTCCTAACTGTCAACAGCACAGACACTTTCACAGTGTCCTGGGTGTCTCATACATTCCTTTTCCTGTTCCCCAACCCTTTAGCCTCAGCTTTATTATACATAATATAGATATATATTAATATATTAGTAATACTCTTTATTAATGTTTTATTTATTTGTCTCCTTTGATTGGACTCCCAGTTCCCAGTTTTTCAGTTGAGTTCAAATTTCCATTGAATCTATCTATTTGAATTATAATTTTAATTACTTTTCTAAGTCACAGATTCTTTTCAAAATTATTGTGTGTATGTGTGTATGGATACATGATGGGGTGTGGTGTGTGTGTGTGTGTGTGTGTGTGTGTGTGGCAAACACATCACAGCACATGTGTAGAGAGCTCAGAGGAAAGCTTTAGGGGATGAGTTCTCTCTTCCATCTTTACCTGGGTTTGAGGGTTACCCGCTGAGCCTTCTCAATGGCCCCACATCTCTTCCTATCTTGCTGTTGTAGCAGAACTGTAAATGTATGCATAGTGTTCAGATGTGATGCAAATACATTTAGGGGTATCTAAAATAGTTCCCTCAGTTTCTGTTTCTAGTCTTTGAGGGTCTTAGAGGAACTTTGAACAGACACAGTGTGCCGTTGTGCTATGTGAATTAGGTTTTCTCATCATTTAGTAAAAAGACTTAAGGCAGCGCAGATAATACCTTCGTGTCTTCTCTGTTTTATCCAGTAACTAGCGTTCGAGCAGATGGTTGACCCAGGCTTGCCTACCAGCTCACATAGAAGTCACTTAGGTTCCTCATGGTGAGTTTTAATTCTGTCAAATGTAGAGTAAAATCCCCAGTTTTAGATTTGAAGGATCAACTCCATTACTAGATGTGAACTCCTTGAGGCCAGTGAAAGTTGAGCAGGCAATTGTTTTTTGTAAGGCAACCCTGTTAAATGGTAAGATGTATCAATCAATAGAAGGCTGTGTGAGTGTGTGCATGTATACATGTATGTGGTACCAGACAGATGATAAAAATAATATGAAATTAAATTATGTTAATAAAATATGCCATATTTTAGGTAGGAAGGACTATACACAATGCAGATGTAGCCAGGAGACAGGAACATGCTTGAACAAGTGTGCATGTGTGTGTGTGTGTGTGTGTGTGTGTGTGTGTGTGTGTGTGAATGCTTTTAGAACATGTCCACCCTTAATGATGCTCCCTCCCACATGCAGTTGGCAGGGTCAAATGTTTGCCTTAGGAGTTGCCTTAGGAGTTGCTCAGATGAAACCCGGGTGATCCTCCCACACCCCACCCACATGCCACTGTGCAAGTCTGTTGAAGAGCCCCACTCACCAACCTCCAGTCTCCAAACCCAGGGGCATAATCCTGATTGGATTGCTTGTATATGGAACAAGGATGCTCTGCTGAGAGGCACAGCACGTTCAGATGTAGCTCAGGTACTGAATGGACTACAATGGGATGAGCTGCATGGGAGGCTCCAGGCCAGCAGGGGGCACTGCGGCGTCGCGTGAGCCCAAACTTAACTAGTATTTCTCACCCAAAGTGTAGGTGCTCCTGAGAACCTGAGTTTGCTTTCCTACTCAACACTGATGGTCGAGATTGTCCCCTTATCCATGGCTCGGTTTCCTCGAATACAGGATGTAGCTTCTCAGAGAGAGAGCCAGGAAGGCACCTGTTTCAGGCATAAGCCATGCTGGTGACTAAGAAAAGAAACTCACTTGTTAGCTGGCCTTTGTCCCAGGACTTAGAGATGTGTAGCTCCACAGTTAGGGACACTTATCCAGCCCAGGTACTTGGGGGCCCTTTGAAGCTGGTACCTCAGAGAGACCTGAAGGCTCCAGCTACTAACACCCTGTCCGAAGGGTCTGAAGTCTCCTACTGTAGAAGGCAAAGTAGTGCCCTCCACGTGCCCACACTCTCTTCCCTAGAATCTTTGGAAAAGTGGCCTTACATGACACAGAAGAATTACAGTATAGAGGCAGTTCAAGTGACTAATCCGCTGGGATAAGACTGTTCTGGGTTAGCCATGTGGGCCGGCGTCATCCTGGAACAGTAAAAAGCGACCAAGGTGGGAGAGAAAGAGGTTGGAGTGGAGTGAGTGGCATGCACGGGAGCAGGTCCTAAGGGGCAGTTCCATCTGTTTCCCCTTCCAGCTGTCCCTTTAGGGCCTCCCCATCTTAGATGCACATATAGGTCCTCTGGGCCTCAGAGGGCAGAGGAAGCAAGGGATTCTAGGACTGGCTGCCAGAGCAGGAGGCCCAGGGTAGTCTGGGGCAGAGGGGGCAGTGTGTGTCACCACTCCAGTGCAAGTGTAGACTTCTGTGCCCAGTGACACAGGATCCAAAGACACCAGCTAGCACCACACGCTGGCTTGTGAGTTTTGGATTTGACTATTTTCACTGTCTCATTACTCATGGTCCAGCTAAGGGGGTTTCAATATTGTTGATCTCTACAAAGTTCTGACCCTGGGGTTCACTGAATTTCCAAGTTCTCTCTTTTGTCCTCACTCTAACAATGATCATTGCCTTCCTTCTGCTACTCTGGTCTTTCAGTTCCTAAGGCAGAAAGGTAGATCGCCGATCTGTGTTCCCTAAGGCAGAAAGGTAGATCGCCGATCTGTGACTTGCTATACTTTTGTTTGACTCCACATGTAAGTGATAAAACAAAAAAATTGTGTGTATCTATCTATGAACTGCAAGGCTTCAAAATAAAAGATACATTGTAAACTAAGTCAGGGCAAACATATTGTATCAAGCATCATTTATTTATAGAGAAATATTTTTTAAAAATTGTCTAGTGTTTAGACATGTGCAGTACACATCCTTATTTATAGTGAATGTGTAAAAGGACATCAGTATCTTTTACTCTTAACGATAACTTGGTTCCTATTGGCCAACTCTATTCTCCTTCTTCAGCTCCCAACTTCTAGAAGATCATCTTCTTAGGAATCCACATTTGAGTGAGATCAGTTACATAGTGCTTGCCTTTATGTGTTTGGCTTAGTTATTAATATAAGTATATCTATATTATATAATTATAGGAGCTAGAAATCATTATTTTGGACATAATAGTTATGGTTTATAGCTAGGTATAGATATATACATATATCAGCACTGATTTTTAAAATTTAAAACACATTTAAGCATCCCCTCACCAGAGGCTTCCTCCTGCAGCAGATGGGAGCAAAACCAGAGACCCACATCCAGATATGAGAGACAGAGACAGAGACCTTGGACCACACAGCTCTAAATGAGAGGTCTCCATCAAATCCCTCCCCTCAGAGCTCAGGGGACCCTGTGGAAGAGGAGACAGAAGGAATGGGGGGGGACAGAGGATGGAGGACACCAGGAGAACAAGACCCTCAAAAACAAAGGAGCCAAGCTCATATGCAGCCACAGAGATTGAAGCAACAAGAGCAGGGTCTACAGGGTCTGCACCAGGTCCTCGGCATGTAGACTACAGCTCTCAGTTTAGTGCTTTCCTGGGACTCCTGAGTGTGTAAACTAATGGGCCGATGATGATTACTGTGCCTTCTCTTGGGCAACTTGAATATGATGGCTTTAATTTTATTTCATCGTATTTTATCCTGATATGTTTGGTTGTTATCTCTTAGAAGACTGTTCTTTTCTAATGAGAGACAAAAAGGGAGTGGATCGATGGAGAAGAGGTGGAGAGGATTGTGAGGAACAGAGGGAAGGGAAACTATATTCAGGTCATGCTGTATGAGAAAAGAATCTCTGTTTAATAAAGGGGGAAACATTTGAAGAAGTTCACTCATCAAGGGACACACACACATAGACTGTTTGCATTTCTTGGCTGTTGTGACTAGAGCTGCAGTAGACGTTGGAGCGCAGGTGTGTCTTCAATACACTGACCTCATCTTCCTTGTCTATAAACCTTGCTCCTAGTGGGATTATTGGATCATAAAGTGGGTCTTTCTTTTCTTTTCTTTTCTTTTCTTTCTTTCTTCCTTCCTTTCTTTCTTTCTTTCTTTCTTTCTTTCTTTCTTTCTTTCTTTCTTTCTTCCTTCCTTCCTTCCTTCTTTCCTTCCTCTTTCTTTCTTTCTTCTCTCTTGTTAGTCACTCCTATTAGAGTGAGGTGATGGCTCAAGGGATCTTGATTTGCATTTTCCCAATATTTTCTGATATTGGACATTTTAAAATGTGGATGTCTTCTTTTGAGATCTATCTATTTGGATTTACTGTGCACTTTTAAATCACGATTTAAAAACAATTTTTTTTGTTTGTTCACTTTTGGCTATTGAGTTCCTTACAAGTTCTGGTTATTACTCCAGTCTGATGCTTTCTTTATAGATCCTTCCTTCTGTGCCGCAGGCTCCCTGTCCTTCCTTCTGTGCCGCAGGCTCCCTGTCCTTCCTTCTGTGCCGCAGGCTCCCTGTCCTTCCTTCTTCTGTGCTGCCCCTTCACTCTTCCAATTTTGTCTTCTTGGCACAGAAGCTTTGTAGTTGAGTTTGCGTGTTTCTGCCTTTGCTTTCTGTGCATTCAGAATTGTATCTAAACGTTCTCACCAGTCCCAGTGTCTCAGAGCATTTTTCTTCTGTTTTCTTCTAGTAATTTCACAGTTCCAGATCTTAGACTTAAGTTCTTAATATATTTTGAGTTTAAAAGGATTGATTATTATTTTTTATTATGTGTTTATAAGTGGATATGTGTACATGACAGCAGGTGCCCACAGAGGCCAGAAGAGAATGAGAATTCCCTTAGTTGAATTCACAGATGGTTGTGGTCTCCTGACATGAGCGTTGGCAGCCAAACTTGGGTCCTCTGAAAGATCAGTGTTCTCTCTCTCTCTCTCTCTCTCTCTCTCTCTCTCTCTTGTTTTTTTTTTTAAATATTTATTTATTTTATATGAGTGTTCTGTCTCCACTCACACCAGAAGAACCCAAATCCCATTACAGATGGCTGTGATGGTTACAGTCAGTGCTCCTAACTGCTGAGCCGTCTCCTCAGGCCCAGGGATTGACTTTAATAACTAATGTGAGAGAGGAGTCTACCATCATTCTGCATATGGACGTTTAATTTTTCCAGCACCATTTGTTGAAAAGACCATCTTTTCTCTACTGGCATTATTTTTATCTCTGTTGAAAATCAGTTGTCTGTAAACATGCAGGTTCACCTTTTATGTGATTATGGTTCAGGGTCTGTATCTTATGCCAAAGCTGCTGGTTTGATGGCTACAGTTTATTACATATTTCCAAGTAAGGTGGTGCTTCCTTGCTACATCCACTCCAGTAGCAACCCGCGTGACAGGTTGAAAAGTCTAGGCACGGTCCCAGGGCAAAAGGCCTGGGACTTTAGTCTCCTGGAATTGTGGCATCCTGTAAAGCTATGTCCTCATTCTGTTATATTATATATTCCTTAATAATTTCCTGTACCTAGAATTATTTTCTTTAAAGATCTACTTATTTATTTAATGTATGAGAGCTCTGTCTGCATGCATACATGTGTACCAGAAGAGGGAGTCAGATCTCATTACAGATGGTTGTGAGCTACCATGTGGTTGCTGGGAATTGTACTTGGGTCTGCTGGAAGAGCAGCCAGTGTTCTTAACTGCTGAGCCATCTCTCCAGGCCTAGAATTATTTTTGATGGTTTTAATTTTTAACCTTTGTGTTAAAGATATGCACAGTTACAGAGAACTATAACACTGCTGGATTTGGCTGTCTTCAATGAATGAATTCCATACCTTCCTGTATTGTCTGTCTTTTGTCTGTCTGGGAAAGGCTTTCTCTTTCCTTTCCAAAGGACAGTTTTGCTGGGTAGAATACTGTTAGATTGCAGGGGTTTTGTTGTTTGTTATGTTTTGTTTTGTTTTCTTCTTGTTGTTTTGTTTTCCAGCACTTAGATGATTCCATTCCAATCCCTGAAAAAGTTCCAGGGATCTCTTTACATATGACTTGATGCCTTTCCCTTGCAGCTTTTAAAATGTGTTGTCTTTGGGTTTGGGCAGTTTACTTATGTGCCTTGGCAAGAACCCCTTTAGGCTGAATCTTTTGGGGAGAGTTTTCAACTTCATTCATAGAGATATCTAAATCCTCTGTAAACCACAGGAAGTTTTTGGTTATTTGTTAAAATAAGTTCCTGTGTTTGTCTCTGTCTCTGAAACTCCTGTGACTTAGTTGTCATCCTTGTTCACAAAGTGATTTCAGTTCATCTTTACTTAAACATGTTCTTATTTTCCTCAGTTACTGGGTAATTTAAATTATTTTATTTTTATTATGTGTAAGGGTATGTGCACCACATATCTGCCTAGTGTCCTTGGAGGCCAGGAAGGGCATTGGATCCATTAGAAGTGGAGCTACAGGTGCTAGGAATAGAACTTTGGTCCTTTGTAAGAGCAGCAAGCATGCTTAACTGCTGAGCCACCTCTGCAGCCCCAGAATGGGTCATTTTAAAAGCCCCACCTTCAAATTCAGAGACTGTTCCAGATCTAAGGCTGCTGGTGCCCTCCACTGAATCCTTATTTCTTTTTCTGCAGTCTTCAGCTCTCAAATCTGTGTTTGATTATTTTCTTATGTAAGTTGGGCATCCCTAATGAGAACATCTGAAGTGCTCACAAATGGGAAACGTTTGTAGCGCCAACACACTGCACAAAAGTTTGAATTTCTAATTTTTGGATTAGTGCCAATCAACTGGTAAAATATTTCATACCTACAAATACTTCAAACCTGAGAAACTGTGAAATCCAAGGAGCTGTGGTCCCAAGCATTTCAGATGAGGAACAGACAGATAACATGCAGGTCTATGTTGCATTTAGCATTCAGATCATGTTTTTTCTGATTTCACTGGATTAATTGTCTATACTTAAAAAAAAAATCAAACCTTGCTGACTTTTCTGAATCATCCATTCAGCATCTCTTCCTACACTTTGTGAATGTTCTCTAGGTCAGTTGCTGGGGGAATCCTGTATTTATTTCATGGTATGTCTTTTTTTTTTTTTTTTTTTTTTTAATTTTTTTTGACTTTTTTTTTGGGTTTTTTCTTCCTTTTTTATTTATATATATATATATATATATATATATATATATATATATATAATGGCATCCATAGCAAGCTGGGCACCTGCCGTGGATTTTAGCACAGTAATATCAGTTGTGATCACCACCAGCAATGGCAGTACCTTTGTGTCTCAGGCTATAGGGCTTTGGAGCAGCTGCAGAATGGGTGTTTTGCATCTTCTTTTTTTTTTTTAAATTATTTTTTCTTTATTAGATATTTTCTTCATTTACATTTCAAGTATTATCCAGAAAGTTCCCTATACCCTCCTCCATCCCTGCCCTGCTCCCCTCCCCACCCCCTCCCACATAATGGCCCTGGCGTTCCCCTGTACTGGGGCATATAAAGTCTGCATGACCAAGGGGCCTCTCTTCCCAATGATGGCCAACTAGGCCATCTTCTTCCATATATGCAGCTAGAGACATGAGCACAGGGGGAACTAGTTAGTTCATGTTATTCTTCCACATATAGGGTTGAAGACCCCTTCAGCTTCTTGGGTACTTTCTCTAGCTCCTTCCTTGGGAGTCCTGTGTTCCAACTAATAGCTGACTGTGAGCATCCACTTCCGTGTTTGCCAGGCACTGGTATAGCCTCCCACGAGACAGCTATATCAGGGCCCTTTCAGCATTATCTTGCTGGCATATGTAATAGTGTTTATTTCTGGTGGCTGATTATGGGAAGGATCCCTGGCAGCCGCAGTCACTGGTTGGTCCATCCTTTAGATTCAGCTTCACACATGATCTCTGTAACTCCTTCAATGTGTGCTTTGTTCTTAATTCTAGGAAGGGGCGAAGAGACCACATTTTGAACTTCATTCTTCTTGAGTTTCATGTGTTTAGTAAATTGTATCTTGGGTAGTCTAGGCTTCTGGGCTAATATCCACATATCAGTGAGTACATGTTATGTGAGTTCTTTTGTGACTGGGTTACCTCACTCAGGATGACACCCTCCAGATCCATCCATTTGCCTAGGAATTTCATATATTCATTGTTTCTAATAGCTGAGTAGTACTCCATTGTGTAAATGTACCAAATTTTTTGTATCCATTCCTCTGTTGAGGGACATCTGTGTTCTTTCCAGCTTCTGGCTATTATGAATAAGGCTGCTATGAACATAGTGGAACATGACAGGAATAATGGTCTACCTTGGAGAAGACCTATATACGGGTCATCTCCATAACGTCCTAGAAGGCCATCATGATACAGGTTAAAAGACTCCTTGACGGTCTGACTAAAGGTCTCACCAACTTGTTCGAACGTCAGGGTGGTACAGTGGAGGAGTGTTCCCCTTTCTCCACATCCATGCCAGCATCTGCTGTCACCTGAATTTTTGATCTTAGCCATTCTTACTGGTGTGAGGTGGAATCTCAGGGTTGTTTTGATTGTTTTGCATCTTCTTATAATCTCGTTTTCTCATAACAGGGAGACATTGCTGAGAAAACCCCCATCTCCATCTTGGGTCTAACATGACCCATGAGTAGCTGCCAAGTGCTAGGCTTCAGAGCACATGACCTGAAAGAAGCTGGTGGGGTAGTTTGAATGAGAATGGCCCTATAGGCATGGATATTTGAATGCTTTGTTGTTGGGCCCCATTTTGGCCCTAGTTTGGGCCTTGAGGACAAACCCGAGGTCTGGCTCAAGTTTTGAGACCTGTCTTAGTCACTTCCGTATCAGGGTGACTCAGCAAGACCTGTTTGGCCTTCCTCTGCCCCTGTCGTTGCTGATTTAGAGCTTTACCATTGGCCCTTTCAGTCACTCCATACCCTCTGTCACACTACCCTGCCTCCTATGTCATCTCACCCTACCAAAAATCCCCCTCCCTATGTTCCGAACTTATATAAGTGTTATATAATCTTGTTGGGAACTAAAAGGAGGGCTCAGGGGATGCCCTGGGGAAAGGGAGACCCACGCCCCGCCAGAGTTTTACCTATTCTCTGGTGTGTCAGGAGTGGGAGGGCTGCTATCTACCTTCCACTCATCTCTGGTGAGCATCTCTTCTGACCCACTCTTCAGGGGAGCAAAAGGGCAGCCTACCTGGGATTCCTGGAGCTACTTTGCTAAAGCCACCGGGGTTATGGGAGAGAGGGATGAGGGAAGAGGTTCCCAACACTGACCAGAGTGAGCACAGTGGATCTTGATGAGCAGAGACTATCTATGGTTTTAGAGCTTTATTGTAGAAAGGCAGGGGGAAAGAGAGGAGTTAGGAGAGAGAGACAGAGAGAGACAGAGAGACAGAGAGAGTGAGAGAAGGTTAGAGAGAAAGATAGAGTAAGAGAGAGGAGAGAGGAGAGTAAAAGAGAGGAGAGAGGAGAGAAGACAAAGAGAGAGGAGAGAGGGGGTGAGAGTGAGGGGTAAGAGTGAGGGGTAAGAGGAAGACAAGTAAGAGAGTAAGAAATAAGAGAGCAAGCAGGGGCTGAACAGCCCCTTTTATGGTTTTTACTGTTGCTAGTTAATTGGGGAGGAGTTTAGCCTGAAGGTCGGAAGCTTCTAGCCGTGCTTCTCTTGTGGGGGCTGTGGGGGGCAGTAACTTAGGCAGGAGCCAGAGTTCTAGGAGCATGAGGGAACTACTGTGTCATGTAGGTGAATTATCACCCTTTGGGGTTCAGATCTCAGCTCAACTGGAGACCAACCTGTAGCCCAATTCCCCACAAGGCTGATGCCATAAAGTTGAGTGCCTGCTTCAACAAGACTCCCTGCCCAAGTGTGTTTCTTTTGGGCCGTCAATGCTCGACATCCCCCTCGGCCCTGGAGAGACTCTGGAGGGACTGGGACCTTTCTCCTCTTGCCTGGACCTGCAGGCCAGGAGCCAGCACTTAGTCATTAGGAAGTGATACACCTTAAAAGGGGTTAGGGCTGTGGCTTCACTGGAGGAGGTGCGTCACTGGAGGTGGTAGTGGTGAGGGACTTTGAGGTTTCAAAATCCCACATCATTTCCAGTTTCTCTCTTTGCCTATAAGTTGTAAAGGAGTTTTCTCAGAAAATGAAAATTATTGGCTAGAGTATAAGGTGCTGGGAATACCTCATTTGTGTGGAGAAGCATTCCAGGAATCCCAGGTGCTTGCTGGCAGGTTCTTATTGGGAAAAAGGGAGTTAGACTTAAAGATCTGCCAAGGACTACATTTGACTTTACCCAGATAGAGGTGTGGGGTTTGAACTCCCCAGACAAGGCCAGAGAAGGGGAAGCCCTGTTGGTAATGGGAGTCCTCTGTTTTGCACTGAGCTCAGAGGAGCTATCTGTCTGGTCTTGGTAGACTGTTACCTTAATTAGCAGGGTTTCTCCACAGTGGAGGAAAAGCCTCCTGGTTCTGAGCCCATCCTGAGGATGTGGTAGCAGAATGAGGTATTACATTTTCTTACTATGTAACACCTTATGTTTTTGTATTCTGTGTGAAATCCTGCTATTCTTTGATAGACTCAACCATTCTTGGTATTAAAAAGCTCCAATTTGACAAGACAGACTCCATCTTGTAACCAAACCTCCATTTTATACCCTAGGCCCTGTCCTCAGTTCAAACTCTAATTACTGGAAAATAACACAGACTGGTCCAGGAAGATAGCACCCTAGACACGGGCCAACCAGGAGCTAGTGGGGAAAATACCTAATATTCCAGATGTTGTAGATAGATATAGAGAGATTGCTTAAACAAACTGAAATTGTTGTCAGCCAATGATCTTGTGCCAAGTCCCAGTAATGAATGCTAAGCCAATCATGTAACTGCAAAGCTGAAAAGCCCCTCACCCTGCTGCAACCACAGTAAAACAGCTGAACTATAGGTGCTTGGGGCCTTCTGTGCTTCCCACTGCATTGGAGGAGCCTGAGGGTCCACGTTCAAGCTTGAACAATAACTCTTTGCTTTTATATACAAGTTCAACTCCTGATGGTCTTTGGGGACCCTAGGATCTGGGCATAACAAATACTGGTTAATATTTCCATTTCCCTGGTCACTGTGACCAAATGGTCAATAGAAACAACTGACAGGGGACAAGATTTATTTTGTTCATGGCTTTAGGGAGTTTCAGTCCAGCCCAGTAGGTAAGTGTGTGTAGTGGCTCTGTGATGTGTGTGTGTGTGTGTGTGTGTGTGTGTGTGTACTTGTTTATACCCCAGCTGTGGATCAGAAAGCAGAGTGTGACAGAAAGGACTGAGGGGTAATATGTACCCACTGTCACTAGCTAGGTCCTAGCCTTCCCAGACAGTGCTATCAACCTAGAGACTGAATGTTCAAACACAAGAGATTACAAGGGATGCTTCAGGCTCAAGCCATAGCATGCTCCTTTAATTACTTTGATTTGAGTGGAGTTGTTTCTTCACTGTTTTGGCTGTATTTAGCCTGAGGACAAGAGCGGAGGGATTCTGGTCAGCCATCTTCTTCACTCCTAAAGTTTCTATATATTCCCAGGGTACTGAATATTTTAATCATGAAATAGTGTGGTATTTGTCAAGTACTTCTGAAGCTATTGAGGTAATCACATGTCTTCCCCTTTTGTATTCTATCTAGTTCCATTGGTATGTGTAATATTAGTACTATTAGCATCTCGCATGCATCATTGTAGCATCTTAGGTCATCCCCTCAGCTTTGTGAGATGTTGGTATTGCAGCTCTCTCATTTAGTACTGTGTGTCTCTGGCTAACATTTTACATTTATGTCTTTGATTCTAAAGTGGATTGACACACAGATAGCATACCCTGTGGTCATATATTTAACTTGCTGATAGTTTGTGCCTTTTAATTGGACAGTTTGATGCATTTATATTTAATGTGGTTGTAGATAGGGTGGTGTTTCCATGGATTCTGTTGGTTTTCCACAAATCTTCTATCTTACGTCTTTATAACTATCTTTTATGTATTAAGATATAGTTTAATTTTAATTCTTTACTGTTTCTCTGCATGGTTTTAAGTTATATTCTTAGTATTTGCCTTGACCGTTCCCATTAATGACTTAACAACTTAATGTGTAGTACAATCTAATTTGTAACTTAATTTTAGTAGTGTGGTAAACCCTTGAACCTCTACAGCTCTGCTCCTTTCATCCCTCCTTCATGTTTTAGAAGATAACAAAAACTTACTGTATCAACTGTATTTCTTGTCCTGGTCAGAGTGCAGCTTGCTAAGATGTACAGGAGGAACACACAAGTGTAAAATGGCAGCAAAGATAGGGAAATTATTTTTTCTGGATGAAGTGGCAGAAGGAGGTTTGATTTGGTAATATTTCACAGAAGTAGATTGCATTTGTCAGCTTTCTTATTGCTGGATGCAGGAAGGATTGCTTACTTTGCTCACTGTTTAGATGTTTTAGTCTACAATCCTTGGCCCTGCTGGTTCTGGGCCTATAGTGTAGACACATATAGCTGTGGGACTTATGTGTCCAGTGGCCAGGAAGTAGAGCACAGCTCATTCTTTCTTTTTCCTTTTTTATCTTTCTTTATTTTCCTTTCTTTCTTCCTTCCTTCCTTTCTTTCTTTCTTTCTTTCTTTCTTTCTTTCTTTCTTTCTTTCTTTCTTTCTTTCTTTCTCTCTTTCTCTTTCTCTCTCTCTCTCTCTCTCTCCCTTTCTTTCTTTCTTTCCTTCTTTTTATTTTACTTTTTTACTTTTTATTTTTTTGAGAGACAAGGCTGTTCTGTGTAGCCCTGGATATCCTAGAACTTATTATGTAGACCAGGTCGGCCTCAAAATCACAGAGATCCACCTGCCCCTGCCCTCCCAGTGTTATGCTCTCAGATCATTCTTAAAGCAGCCTGTATGTTAGTGTCTTAGTCAGGGTTTCTATTCCTGCACAAACATCATGACCAAGATGCAAGTTGGGGAGGAAAGGGTTTATTCAGCTTACACTTTCATACAGCTGTTCATCACCAAGGAAGTCAGGACTGAAACTCAAGCAGGTCAGGAGGCAGGAGCTGATGCAGAGGCCATGGAGGGATGTTCCTTACTGGCTTGCTTCCCCCCTGGCTTGCTCAGCCTGCTCTCTTATAGAACCCAAGACTGCCAGCCCAGAGATGGTCCCACCCACAAGGGGCCTTTCCCCCTTGATCACTAACTGAGAAAATATCCCACAGCTGGATCTCATGGAGGCACTTCCCCAACTGAAGCTCCTTTCTCTGTGATAATCCCAGCCAGTGTCAAGTTGACACATAAAACCAGCCAGTACAATTAGGTATGTTCAGGGGTAGGTATGCTTCTGAGAAGGTGACATTAGCAAAGGATGTGGCTAACTTCTCTCAGGTGCCACTACCCCTCAAAGCCATATCCCACATTCAAGTGCATGTCTTCCTGATTCCGTTATTGTTTTTCTATTTTTCTTTTATTGAAAACAGTTTTAAAAATAGTATATTCTGATTATGATTTATCCTCCTCCAATGCCTCCCAGATCCTCCCCATTCCCCACCCACCTCAGAATCAAAACTCTTTTTGTCTCTTGTTAGAAAAGAAACAAGGGTTAGAGAGATGGCTCAGTGGTTAAGAGCACTGGCTGCTCTTCCAGAGGTCCTGCGTTCATTTCCCAGAAACCACATGGTGGCTCACAACCATCTGTAATGAGATCTGATGCCCTCTTCTGGTGTGTCTGAAGACAACTAGAGTGTGCTTATATGCATAAATAAATAAATCTTTAAAAAATAGAAAAGAGACAAGTATCTAAGAAATAATAATAAAATAAGAGTAAAAAACCCCAACAATAATCCCAGCACTTGGGAGGCAGAGGCAGGCGGATTTCTGCGTTTGAGGCCAGCCTGGTCTACAGAGTGAGTTCCAGGACAGCCAGGGCTTTATAGAGAAACCCTGTCTCAAAAAACAAAAACAAAAACAAAAACAAAAACAAAAACAAAACAAAACAAAAAAAACCCCAACAAACTAGAATAAGATAAAACAAACAAAAGAAAAAGAGCCAAAGAAAAAAGCACAGAGAAATGTGTATAGATGTAGACACACACACACATATTTGTACACACAGGAATCTATTCAAAACAAAACCAGAAGCACGCGCACGCGTGCACACACACACACACACACACACACACACACACACACACACTAAGGACCTATAAGTTTATTATAAGGCAAAGAACTCTAAAGATGACAGAGTCCAGTCTGTGTTAGCCATCTACTGCTGGCATGGGGCCTGCCCATAATAGAGGTTTGTATGTGTAGTTAGATTTCCTTGGAGAAAACTAATTTTTCATTTGCACGGTTATCAGATAACTTCTGGGTTAGGAATGTCGGCTTTTATCCACTTCCCCTTCTTGGTGCTGGCATTGTTGTCTGGCTTGAACATGTGCAGGTCTTGTGTATGCTGTCACAGCCTCTGGGGAGTTCCTATGTGTATCGGTCATGCTGTGTTTAGAAGGCCCTTTTCCTTGGTGTCCTCCATGCCTTCTTGTCCTTGTAATCTTTCTGCCTCTCCTCCCGCAGGATTCCCCGAGCCCTGAGGGAGAGAGATTTGATCTGACTGTACTAATTTTTATTGTTGACCTTCAGTCAACAGCTCACCTCCTCTTTCAGGGGCTGTGACAATGTGCCAGGTCTGTGCTCCTGCGGCTAGGTAGGGCTCACAGCCTCTTCTTTCATTTGAGCACTGTGGAAGTTGACTCCACAGCTGGTACAGACGACTGTGGTTCAGGGACCTGGACTCATTCTGCTTGCTCCTTTCCTTCTACTTGCTATTTAATAGAACTTTAACCATTTAGACTTGAATCAATAAATAATTAAAATATGATACATAACATGATGGTTAGAAATATGCACACATGGTAGAATGGCCATATACTGTTGATTGTATAGGTATCTTCACAATATTTCTTATTTCTAGTGGTTTCTGTTGTCAAGGTTAGTAAGTATAGTCACTATATCACCCAGTTGATCTTTTCAACTTGATCCTCTTGCCGGAAGTTTGTATTCTGTCCACATGCACCCTACTACTGACTAATTTCCTGGTAATTACCATTCTACTCTCTGCTTTTGTGAATTCAGTGTTTTAATTATTTACCTATTTACTTGTTTGTGTGTGGTATGCATACATGTTCATGTTCATGTGTACAGGCATGCCCACATGTGTACCTGTGTCCTTCTGAGTGCGCACATGCATGACACATTTCAAGACTGAATTATTTTCTTCCACTTGTTTTCAGACCGGGTTTCTCCAAAGATGACAGGTCCTTTGTGTTAGCCACCCACTGTTGGCATGGGGCCGCCCCACAATAGAGGTTCATATGTGCAGTTTGTGCTGCTGTGTGGCAAGCAACTCGCTTGATTGTCCTGTCTCCCTCCCAACTTGTCCTAAGAATGCTGAGATTATAGATACACAGCATAGCATTAGGCTTTTTACATGGCTTCCAGGGACTGAACTCAGATCATCAGGCTTTCAAGGCAACTGCTGTTGTCCTTCGAGTCATCTCCGTATCTGTCTTAGTGTTGAATTGCTATGAAGAGATACCATGACCACAACAACTTTTTAAAAATTCATTAATTAGTTAATATCCCAAATGCTGTGACCCTCCCAGCTCCCCTCACAGCATCCTTCTCCCCTCTGAGAGGGTGCCCTCCCCCATCTCCTGACCCTGGTTCATCAAGTCTCTGTAGGCTTAGGCACATCCTCTCTTACTGAGCCACACAGCCAGCCCTGTCAGGGAACAGATTCCCCAGTCATGATAAAGCTTTAGGGACAGCTACCCACTCCAGTTGTTGGGGGACCCACATGGAAACTGACCCACATCTGCTATGTGGCATTGGTCCAGCCCAGGTATTCCTGGTCGGTGGCCCAATCTATGAGAGCTGCCAGGGGTCCAGGTTAGTTGCCTCTGTCAGTCTTCCTGTGGGGTTCCTGTCCCTTTCAGAGCCTTCAATCCTTCACTCAACTCTTCAATAAGAGTCCCGATCTCCGTCCAATGTTTGGCTACTACAGCAACTCTTGTAAAGGAAAAATTTTTAATTGGGGCTGGCTTACAGTTTCAGAGGTTTAGTTCATTGTCATGATGGTGGAGAGCATGGTGTCAGACAGACAGACAGACAGACAGGGTGTTGGAGAAGGATCTGAGAGTTCTATATCTGGATTCACAGGCAGCAAGGAGAAAGAGGCCCTGGGCTTGCCATGGGCTTTTGAAATCTCAAAGCCAACCCCTAGTGACACACTTCCTCCAGCAAGGCCACACCTACTCCAGCAAGGCCACACCTACTCCAGCAAGGCCACACCTACTCCAGCAAGGCCACACCTACTCCAGCAAGGCCATACCTCCTAATCCTTTCAGATAGCATCACTCCCTGATGACTTAGCATTCAAGTCTATGAGAATATGGGAGCCATTCTCATTCGAACCACCACACACTACCTAACCCACAGTTTTTACATTCCACACGTAAGAGAAATGGCTTGGAATTATTCTTTTTGCACCAAAATTATTTCACTTTGCACAATGCCCTCCTGCTCCTGATTCACCTTTTTTTCCTTTTTTCTTCTTTTTTCTTTTTTTTTAAACAAATATCCTGATTTCCTTCTTTTTAAAGATAGACTCATACTCCTTTGTACCTAAGTTGCACAGTGTAACCCTCACCGTTGGTGGACCCACAGGTTGCTTCCCTGTCTTGGTCACTGTGCATAAGACGGTAGTGAGCATGGCTTGCAGTATGTCACTCCTTTCCTCTGCATCTCGGCAGCCAAGTGTCCCACCCTCTGAGAACCCCAGACTGTTCTCTTTTCCGTAAAAGCTGTGTTGACACTTCCTTCAGTCCCCCTTACCTCCCTGTCAGCACTTGCTATTGTCAGGTCCAAAGGAAACTCCCAATTTCCCAAACTCCACGCGGCAGCCCAAATATCTAGAAATGGGTTCAACCTGGGCTACAGAAGGATTTTCTGGCAGTCAGATAAAAGCCAGTTTTCCTCAGGAACTCATGAAGCTGTTAACCCTCTACCAAAAGGAGTTCTCAGCAGTAGCAGAAGGACAAATAGCTACCTGTGGTGTCTATTAGCATATCAAAGCGCCACTTTACTATCAAGTCCCTGATACTCCTTTCAAAGTCTGTTAGCATCCTTTCCCTTCTTACTTTCTCCAGACTCTAAACTCCCTCCAGCTCCCGGCTTCCCTCCCTACTGCTACCATTTCCCCACTCCCCTCAGCTCCTGCCTCTTTCCTAGGTTTTCTCAGTTCTCTATCCCCTGCTATCTTTGCTCTCTCACAGAGAGCCCTGGCCCTGGCCAGTCTACCTCTTTCTCTCCCTGCTCTTGACTCTTCCAGATGCCTCTGGCTATTCTTTCTCTCATATCTACAGCAAAACTCCTTCCCTAAACCACGCTATGAAATGGCCACACCATCCGTTTGTCCTGCTGTCTTTCATCTTTTTGATACTAGCCATCATACAAGGGCAAGGGGCATCACACTGTCTTTTCTGATCTGTGCTTCCTGGATGGGAAGATTTTCTTTTTCGTATTTTTTATGTGTACTTTTGAGTAGTGACTACTGGGACCCTTTGCTCATTTTAAAACCAGCTTCTTCTGTTATGGTCATTGAGCTGAACCCCTTTGGTATTTTAGATGTATCACACATGTACATTTTACATGTTGTTCCCTTATTAGATGTACATTTAGTAGACATTCTCTTTTGTATGTATACTGTTTCTTTTCTGTTTTCTTTGTGATGCAGAAGCCTTTGGCTCTGATATAATCCACTTTCTTATTTTTTGGTCTGTCGCCTGTGTTGGTTTTTTTGGTCACAGCTAAAGTTTATTTCTCAGAACCATTTTATGGAACTTTTAGTATGTTTACAGTTACAGTTTTTGGTCTTATATTTCAGTGATTAACTCACTAGAAATGTTTTTGTGACTAGCATGGGATATAAGGGTTTGATTCTGTTCTTCTGCATACAGCTGTTTGCTTTCCTGCATGTGGCTATCTGGTTTTCCTGGTACAAGTTATGGAAGAATGGCCTGTCAACCTGGGGTGTTCTTGGCAAAACCAACAATGTATGGGCTTACTTCTCCATGTTTGTATATTGTGCCATTGGCTTATCTGACTGTTTTTGTACCAGTAACAGGTCCTGATTATGACATCTTTTGTAGTGTATTTAGAAGTCACGAAGTGTGATGTCTCCAGCCTTATTCACTTTGCTTAAGATTCCTTTGAGGTTCCACTTACATTTTAAAATTGATTGCTTTTTTTTTCTCCTTCAATGAGAAATATCATTGGTATTTTTATATGAATTGCAGTGAGTGTGTAGATCACTCTCAGTAGCAGGGACATTCTAGCAATATTCTCCCAATACATGTACATAGGACATCTTTTTATTCATTTGTGCCTTTCCCAAATTTTTCATTAATGTTTTAGTTTTGAGTGTATAGATTTTTCTCCTTCTTGGTTAAATTTATTCCAAAGTATCTGATCTTTTGGTAGCAATTATAAAAGGGCTTGTTTCTTGCATCCCCTCCCCTGTAATTGTATCTTTGTAATGTTCTGATTGTTATAAATTAATATCTGTACAGTATATGCCCATCATTACAGACTTATAACTAATTATAATATATTATACAGTTGCCTTAAAAATAAATGAGACACAATCTCACAGCAGCCTTCCTGTTCTTATTCTTTCTAGATTAGAATTGACTTGGAAATAGAAGAACACACGCAGGCATCTTGCAGGAGCAGAATGGTTCTTTTAACTAGAACAACTGAAGGCAGCAGGCTCTCTGCAGGGGTGGAGACTGCAGACAGGCTGTGGGATCTTGGGGTTTTATAGGATGGATAGGGGGAACTTTAGAGATGGAAGTCCAGTCCAGCTCCCTGCAGTCTGAAAGTGGTAGGTGCCAGCAGGTTTGTGTGTGTGTATCTCCTCGTCAGAAGTTTCAATAGGTGTAATCAGTCACATCAGCTCTCCTGCCTAGCGTTCCTCAGTCCACCTGAGGCTTGTAGGTCATTAGCCCTTCGCTTACCCTTTTCACTCCCCTCTTCTGAAATGATGGCTGAACCTTAGCTACAGGAGCTGTGCTAATGCTATATAGGTTTCTCAGTTGGGACAAAATGCCACAATTCTGTTTAGATCAGTTGTGGCTTTTTGTAATGCAAAAAGAAATTTCCATGATGAGAGATAAAAAACTACACTTATCCTGGACATGAGGACATATATTTAAAATGTAATTAGGGATTATGTTGGTTTAGTAAGGTGGTGTTTGTAGGTTCTGCATGACTTCAATAGTCCTGAGTAGTTGGCTAAGTTTCAGCCATGATTTCCATCTTCTTTGAGAGGTCTTAAGTCTAATTGTAGAGCTATTCATTACTGGTAAGGTATATATGCCACTACTGCGCCCTTAGGGTTATCGTGCCATGCTGGTCTTTGTTGTAGTTCACAGGCATCTTAGCTGGGTAGGACTGTGGGTTGTTTCCCTTAGGAAGCTTGCATGGTGCCTTCTGGTTTATGGAAGCTAGTTCTCAGGCAGGAGGCCCTCAGGTCAGTTTCAGACCAGGGCTTCTGGGCCCTGACTGAAGTACATGGTATCTTCAGCAATAGGCACTTACTTTCCGCCCATGGGGAGCAACAAAGGACAGTAGCACTTGACTGTAATATTTTGTGAGTTTCTTTGACAACTCTGACCAATAACTCCAAAGAGGGATTTTCATGCTTGATGTTGAGGTTTTTGTTCAGTGGTCTTTGGCGCTTGGAGGACACATTTGTCAGTTTAGATGAAAATTTTTATTTAAACCGTATATATCTATTTATGTGTAAACTCATGTTTATTGTAGTTTTAAGGCAGATAGTTAATAATACAATTTCTTATGACTTTTTCAGATAACCTTGCTATTATTTTACCCCTTTTCCTTCCCTCTCATTTTCCTGATCAGACCACCTACCATTCTTCTCTCTATTGTCCCTTACCCCATATCCCAGCAATGGCCCCTTTTTGCGTTCCTGGTTACTCCAGGCTATGTGTTCACATCTCAAGATTTGGAGCTAGGAGCCACAGTGAAAGAACATGTGACACTTTTCTTTTCTGGGTTTGGGTTATCTCATTCAATATGACCTTTTCTAGTTTTATCCATTTGCCTGTAGAGTTCATGATTTCATTTTTCCTTTACAGCTGAATAGCATCCCATAGTGTCTTACATAGTGTCTTAGTTAAGGTTACTTTTGCTCTGATGAAACATCATGACCAAAAAGCAAGTTGGGGAGGAAAGGGTTTATTTGGCTTGTACGTCCACACTACAGTTTATCATCAAAGGAAGTCAGGACAGGAACTAAAAGGCAGGAGCTGATTCAGAAGGCATGGGAAGGTGCTGCTTACTGGCTTTCTTTCCATGACTTGTTCAGCCTGCTTGCTTTTTTTTTTTTCTCCTTTTCTTTTCTTTTCTTTTCCTCTTTCTTTCTTTCTTTCTTTCTTTCTTTCTTTCTTTCTTTCTTTCTTTCTTTCTTTCCAGAGACAGGATTTCTGTGTAACCCTTGCTGTCCTGGAACTTGCTTTGTAGACCAGACTGATCCCAAACTCAGAGATCTGCCCCTCTCTACCTCCCAAGGGCTGGAATTAAAAGCACATAGCACTACTACCCAGCTTTAGCCTGTCCTCTTATAGAACCCAGGACCACCAACCCAGGCATGACTTCACCCACAGTGGGCAGGGCCCTTCTCCCATCAATCACTAAGAAAATGCTCTACAGGCTGGCCCACAGCCTGATTTTATGAAGCCTTTTTTTTTTTTTAATTGAGGTTTTTGTCTTTCAGATGACTATAGTTTGTGTCGGGTGGACATAAATCTAGCTAGCATACATAGCATATTTGGTACAGCACATGCAAGCAGTCCTAGAACAATGAGTCTTCCTCCTTCCAATGTCCTTATGTAGGCCTCAAACAGAAGGCATAAGGTCCAGATTAAAGGTGTGTATCACCACACCTGCTTTGTCCCAGGCTGAACTTGAACTCAGAGATCTCCTTGTCTGAGTCCCCTGGGATTAAAATCATGTACTACCTTGCCTGGGCTTTTCATGGTCACTATGCTTCAAGATCTCCATGCCAAGGTCCAGGTCAGAAACCTGTGTCTTCCACCCTCAAGATCTGGATCACAGGTGAGCCCTCCAATTCTGAATTGTAGTTCATTCCAGATATAGTTAAGTTGACAATGAAGAATAGCTATTACAATCCACCCTTTGTTTATTTGACAAAGAATATCTCATGAAACAATATATGAACACACCTAATATGATATAACTATTCCTCATACAATAGCAAATACATTTGTAAATTTGCAGTGGTTCAATGTCCCTTGGGAACATTCTTTTAGTATCTCAACTTAAATACTG
The DNA here is from genome assembly GCA_902729485.2 of Mus minutoides. Classification (NCBI taxonomy): domain Eukaryota; kingdom Metazoa; phylum Chordata; class Mammalia; order Rodentia; family Muridae; genus Mus; species Mus minutoides. The sequence continues at coordinate 2,971,892 of LR749512.1, read as the reverse complement.
ATTGATGTTAAAGGAAATTGGAAGAAGGAAGACTCACTCTTCTTTGTCTGCTTGCAGTTACTTGCCAGCACATCTTGGAACCTTGTTACCACCTCTAGGAACAGATCACTTTCCAGACATGCCTAAGAGTTTTACATCCTCCTCATCTTCATCTTCCAACTCTGCATCTTCCTCTATAGCTACTAGGTGCTGTCCACTAACATGTGTAGGTCCTGAACTACACTTCAACCTTAAGACCACAGGTGGTATAATTTCGAATCCCCTCAGGGAAATTGTTGGTTGTACCGACATTCTCAAAGTTGCCAGTGTGACATTCATTGGACAGCCTTCATAGTTCATTATTTCTGCTTCTACGATGTGTAAATTTTCTTTTGCCCCTGCCCCTAAACTGACCATCCTCAATGATAACTGGTCCTCAGACATGGACCAAGAACTATGGACAAGTAAGGCCTGCCGAGAGCAGGAGAAATATTCTTCCTCAGGGAGCAACACACCAGTTCGTATCCAATACCAAATGACCAGTCACGAAAAAATATATATATAAATATCATTATGCAGACTGAGAAGGTTATATTTACATATAGGAACACATACATACCACCACTGCCACCAATTAAAGAAAAAGAGGCCATGACTTTGGATGTGAGCAACACAAGTGGTACATGGGAGGGGTTGGAGGAAGGAGAGGGAGGTGGGAAATGAAGTAATTATAATAGAATCTCAATGAAGTGAATGAGAAAAGCTGCTATCCCGTTGTCCCTCACTCACACCCCCTTCCATAGTCACTGGGCTGACCGTTTGTCAGCCGTCTGTCCATTCACGGGTCTTTGCTACCTGGCTCTCATGTCTTCCTTTCTGTGGCTTCTCTGTGTCTCCATTCCCCATAGTCTCAAATGCTCCTTCACCCCCTCCTGCAGGCTTGTAAGAGTGTCACTTCATCCTGCACAGCAGCTACTGGCTTTGGCTGCCTCCCAAGGTTCCTGGTCATAGGCTGCCTCCTCTCCAAAACTCTAGGAAGATGACCTGTGCAAAGGCATATGACTGTAAGAAGATCCCATTTCCTGTCTTAGCTCCAGGAGGCTGAAGCAGTAACTTCTTGAATGTCTATTCATCTCTAGCCAACTGTGCATGATTAGTAACAGTTAAGTAAAGCTCTTGTCCTGTGAGCAGACAGCAGGGTCTGGTGGGAAGGCTGTAAAACACAAGGTAGGCTTAGTAATGGGTTTCTGGTAGGAGTAGACCACCAGGGCTAGTCATTAACACCATACTATCCAGGGCCATTGTTAAAGGACTCATCAATTGTGAATTAGAGTTTCAAGCCACACGTAACTTTTTTGTGGCATGGTGTCACCATTAATCATGTTCTGTAATGCTGAGAAAAGACAGAAGTGAGCCAAAGGTTGAAGGTTTAAGGTTTCTCAGAACCAAGCTTGCTTTAATGATATTCATGAGTAGATGGTGTGTTGTGGTAACCAGTCTTTGGTACTAGTCCAACGCCATGGGTGATCCCAGGAGCTAGATAGCTGTCCAGATGCTGAGCTTTACTGGAAAACAGTGCTTAGATTCAGCGAGAGTCTGGGGAGATGTCATAGACGGCACATCTCATATTTTCAAAGCTCTAAATAGAGACCAAATGAGAAGTAGAAGTCTAAGATTTCCACATAAAATCCAACAGTTGCTTTGGGCTGAGAAGAGAGGCCATATTTCTGAGCTGTTTAGGACTTCCTTAAAGTGCTATAGTCCTGGAAGCCGACTTTCACAGGAGAGTCAACTTTGGAGGTCAGGACACACAGTGAGCTTAGAGCAGCAGAGACTTCTGACTTACAGGAGCTCCCTAACACTACCTACCACTCCAGTTACCGTTACTGTCACAATGATAGTAGTGGCTGTCATATCTTTGGACTTTCTGTGTGCCAGGCATTGTCCTAAGGTTTTTATAGTCACTAGTATACACAGTTGAAGTTTCAGAGTAGTCGTGCATGGTAGGCTGTATCACCCTGACTCCATGAGAGAGCTGTACTCCACGCTTGCAGCATGGAAGTCACATCAGCCCCAAGGTCAAGGTTGCCCGTGGAGTGTGTTCTTCCTGCCTTCTCACTGTTCCTATAAAGACACTCAGGGAGTCCAACTCCTCCTAGGCTCTTGGATGAAAACTTTGGCCCAAGAAGTTTCTGGTCTCTCCTAGATAGTAAAAACAGTTCTCCAGCTACTTCGTCAAGTCAATTTAAGTTGCAAAATATGGTCCCAATTCGGTAATAAAAATATCTAGTTCTGTGTCACAATCCAAGTCTGAATTTCACTTCAAGTTGATTCAGCCCCTCCTTCCAGACTTAGGCAGGAAACCTGCCCACGGGAAAGATCCATGGTTAATCTTGGGACTTTCTCCCTCTGGGACTTCCTCCTCCATTAACCTGGAGGAAGTACATACAAACAGGGACAAGGAAAACTTCTACCTTAGGGCAGTTGGCCCCCAAGTCCATGGGCTCTTCACCTTCAGACTTGGTCAACCATGGACTGAAAATATTTGGAACAACAAAAGAATTTACATCCATGCTGAAAATGTACAAGCTGTTTCCCCGTCATCCTTCCCTACACAAAGCAGAACACCCACCATTTACATGGCATTGACGTTGTATGAGGTATTGTAAGTCATCTGGAAAGGATTTAAAGTCAGAGGAGGATATGCGTAGAATCGGTACAAATACTGTGCCATTTTACATATGGGGCTTGAACAACTGAATGTCCTATTATTCATGAGGCTCTTGGAACCGGGTCTCATGGGTTCAGAGGGTTAACTGCACTGTTGTAGCTGTCAAATATAAGCATTCTTTGAACCTTCCAGGCTTTTATGGTTGACTTTGCTTCTTAAGAGAACTTAATAGGCTTTCTGGTGATAAAAACCTATACTCCCATCATCTACATGAATTTCAACCTATAGGGTTATATGGGATATCTGCTTTTCTCCCATATAATGGTGTATCTTCCTCAGCTGCTGGGATGCTGGCTGGCCATAACTCACAGGCCCTGTTATGTTCCCCCACGACAGTCCTATTGAACAGATAGCAGGTCATTCTACACTGACACTGTCTTAGTTAGGGTTTCCATTGCTGGGAAGAGAAACTATGACCAAAGCAGCTCTTATAAAGGACAAAATTTCATTAGGTCTGGCTTATAGTGTCAGAGGTTCAGCCCATTTTCATTATAGTGGGAAGCATGGCAGGCATGGTGTTGGAGAAGGAACTGAGTGTTCTACATCTTAATCCCACTGCATCCAGGAGAAGATTGTCTCATGGGCAGCCAAGAGGAAGGCTTCTTTCACAGAGGGCAGAGCCTGCGTATAGGACCTCAAAACCTGCCTACACTGTGACACCCTTCCTCCAACAAGGCTACACCTATTCCAACAAAGTCACACCCCTTCATAGTGCCATTTCCCATTAGCCAAGCTTATTTAAACCACTAGAGGCACTCTCTCATTTATTTCCCACTTCTCAGTCCTGATATACTCTAGAGAAGCAGGGTTATTCTGGTGGAGTGGCGTTTCCTTTGCTCTGCTATCCACGTAGATAGTCTACCTACCAAGGATGGCTGACTTGAATCTCCCTCAGAGTCATAGGTTGAAACCCAAACCTCCAATGTGTGTTTGGAAATAGGAACTATAATGAGGTAATAAATATTAAATAAAATCACAAGGGTGAGGCCCTGATCCATTGGGATTAGTGTACTTATGAGAAATGACAGCAGAATTCCCTCCTTTCCCTCCCACAGAAGTAGGAGCATGTCAGGACAGGGCTGCCAGGCAAAGGTCAAAGAACCTGAGGTAGAAAAGCAAATCCAGCCAGACTTTGCTGTGGACTTCCAACCTCCAGAGCAGTCACTGACACCCATGACACCTATTCTGTTATTTTGTATTATGGCATCTAGAGCAGATTGAGACATAACCTGTTCAAGAACTTTTTCTATTCTCAGGCATGTGATCGGGACCAGCTCAGGGCTGTTCAAACTTCTGGGCACATGTACTTAATCACCTGTGACGGTCCCATGCAGCCTTTCTTTTGGAGGTCTAAGAGGAGTGGAAAGTACCTCATTTTGACCCCACTAGTATTGGTATGTCCCAGCTCTTTCTAAAGGAACCATACTGTAATCACCAGAGCCTAGTTCTCTTAGATCCATGAAATGTGTCTTGGACTGGAAACACTGGCTTGACACTCTGGATAGATAGTCAGTATCTCAGGTGATGGTTGTCATCTTGATGTGAACCCAAGCTCCCATTTTCACATCATTTGTTGTGTAGCTGATAGAAGATAAACCCTGAAATGGAAACTTTGATATCTCTTGGAAAGCCAATTGTGTTGGATGGTGCTTTGCTGGGGCAAACACATGAAGGAGTGTTTTCCCGAAGTGGGCACAAATGTAAGAATGTTTTGCTAAAGTAGACATGTGAAGGAACTTTTCACTGAAATGGACACAGGTGACAGGATGTTTCGCTAAGGCAGACACATGAAGGCATGTTTCGCTGAAGCAGACACAGGTAAAAGGATGTTTTGCTAAGGCAGACACATGAAAGTATGTGTGATGAAGGATTCCTTGCTAAGGACACGTATGTATCGGTTCTCCTTACATGCATTGTTGAGCTCCATTTGTTGCAACTCCATAGAGAGAAACACATCAAAAAACTTCTGTTGGTGTGCTGGTGTCTTTTTGACACTTCCACAGACTTGGGCCAATTGGCAGAGTGATGTCAGACAGTCTCAGGAGAAGTTTTGCTAAGACAGTCTCACATGCCAAGGCAAGATGTGTGGCGAGGCAAGACCATGGAGGACACGTGATGTTTGGAGGGAGTATAAATAGGACTCAGGGGACCGTGAGAGGAGCTTGCATGCTTTGTGACACTTCTCAGGTGAGCGTCTTCATGCTGATCTTTGCTTTGTCGTGAGAGGCACAGCTGAGAACTTCTCCTGATGTCCCTGCTGGTTCTATCCCTCCTGCTGACTCTTGCCTGCTGAGGGCTGACTGTTCCTGGTAGGTTATGCCACTGCTGCTGCTATCTTGACATGACCTAACTGGAAGAACCATCATTAAAAGTAGGTCTTTGAAAACTCTGAAGCTATGAGACCCACATCTGGAACTCAGCCTCCCTGGCTATGATGAATGGTCTTCCTGAGCGACATTACACAGGGCCTTTGGGACAAAAGTGGCAGACTGTAAGTTCCTGTCTATTTATCAATGTGTTCCTCCATTCTCTGTAGACGTTATGTTAGTGCCTGGTGTCTTGTGAGGCAAAAGAATAGGGTAGGGTGTGAGTTCCTGGGAGATGGAACAAAGGTTGGAATTAACATGAAAAGGGACAAGTTGGCAAAGAGGAAGACTCCTCAGCCAAGGGCAACTCAGTTCTCACTGGTGTAGCAATGAGGCACTCCATAGCATCTGAGAGTGACCTGTGGCTTGTTCTAATACTAAAACACACACCCGTAAGTAGAGATTTAAAATGCTAATAATGACAGTACATGACACTGTATGTAAAACAACATATGAATGAACACGGGTAAGAGAGCCCATGATGTGCAGATGAGAATATAAAAACATACTTTTGGGGGGCTGGAGAGATGGCTCAGTGGTCAAGAGCACTGACTGCTCTTGCAGAGGTCCTGAGTTCCATTCCCAGCAACCACATGGTAGCTCACAACCATCTGTAATAGTATCCAATGATGCCCTCTTCTGGTGTGTCTTAGTGATAGTGTACTCATAAATAAAACAAACAAATAAATCTTAGGGGGGGAAAAGACATCTTTTGTGCAGCAGGGCCCTTTGAGCTACTAAACAATCTTTTAGCTCTGGCTAGCCTCCTTGGAAGTGTATCTTAACATACTGTCACTGCCTCTGATGTAACCACATGTCTCTGAGCCTAAAACAACTCTCTAGATGATCTCTCAATGTAAGAGCTCAATGAATCACAAAATTATTGAATGGACAGAGAGGCCTGCTTTCTAGTGTCAGGAGGAGAAATCGTGACTTGCAGAAAGACACTGAGGCCTATAGGTAAAGGAGGTCTACTTAGTGAGGGGAACTTCATGCCTGTAGCTGGGAAATGATACCATACAACCGTTCCACATGGGGAAGGCCACGCCCACAACCACATCTGACGTCTATGTCCTCTGCCTTCTCTCAGGCATATACAAGCCATCTCCTTTTTCACTTCTGGGGTTCATCCCACTTGGCCCCAAGGTGGCAATCACCAGAAATAGTCACACTGCTGTGAATGAGCTCTAATCTCTAGAGAGGGACAGCATTTCCAATGTCCTAGAAGAGAAGACCTATCTTAGGATTCAGAGTTAGAGAGGGCTGCACCCCACAGTTTGGGCCTTGGCTGAAGCAGGAGGAAACCAATCAGAGAGAGAGACACACACACAGTTCAGGCTGTGGGGTGTGGGTTGTTGCTTCTTCAGCATCACCCCTGATGTGCTATGTGACCTTGGCAAGTGTCTTTATTCTCCAAACAAGCCTGGTGGGGGAGTTTGCTGGCTAATGCTTTGCATATGTATGCTACAAGGAATAAATGAGACAGGCTCCGTGAAGCATATTTTGTATTTTGTCCTTGGGGCACAAACAGTACAAGCTATTTATTTTAAAAAGCAAGGCTTAAGCAGCTCGCCCAGCTTAGCCCCGAAACACCCCTGGCTATCTTGGCCTTGGTCTCTGCAGGAGCAACAAAGTCCAATTAGGTGTCCTTTTGTGCCTGGAGCCCAGCTAGCCTGAATGCCATTGGTCTGGCATTCAGAGGCCTGAATATTTGCAAACAGTGGCCTCTTGAACCCATCCATCCATCCAGGAATGCATTGGAGCCCTGTATTTACACCAGGCCTTGTAGACAGCCATTGGGCCCAAACTAGAAACATAGTGGTCTCTGTATCACTAGTTACTACTTGTGTTATTCCATAATGCAGGACTCATGTGCCAGCAACCTGCACCCACCACTGCTCCCTGGTAAGCTCTGTCCTTTATGCTAGAATGGTCTTTTCTCTCCTCTGCTTGCCCATCCTTACCTCTTCAGGTTCCCTCTGTGAGATTCTCATGGGTTCCATGATGGATGGATGGCAAGCTCTTGCTTTGTGGCCCTGAGAGATGACATAAGGACAGAGAAAGCTACCCTCACTCCATACCTTCCACACCCTTTTCAGCATTTCTTGCTGACTGGTGACATACCCACTCTGTACAGTGATGGATGCTCTTGGGTCATTCAGGGAGATTAATTACTCAAAGCTAAATAGTATCTCGTTTTTTAGATGGTTTCACGCCCACATCAGCCTCAGTTCTCACCATCTAGCAAGCCAGTTTTCTTCCAGGCCTCTGGAAGGCAATTAGAGTCCTGATAAGTATTATGTACCATGGTCTTACAAAAATCTGGGTCCAGGGTGGAGAGACAGAGGTGCTGAAGCCCTCAGGAAGTGTACATGACAAGGAGACAAGAGGAATAAATATTTTGGTGTTTGATTTATTAGTGTTTTCTCTTTCAGAGGAGAGCCAGGAACAATCAGCCTCATTTTCTAACTGAGTAGGAAGCATAGGCCATAGAAGGACGGGCTGCGAAGCGTGGATGGGTGTGAGCTGGGCACTGACCATTTGCTTAGACACAACCATCTGTTCCTCTCTTGTGGGAGCAGCGAACAGGCTTGGGTGTCTGCCTGTGGTTCTGTTTTGAGTCCTTTGGGGAGTATCGACCACCCTCTTCTTTGCCTCTTGTTTTAGAATAGTGCAATAGCAGAGAAGTTGGGGCAGGGCCGGAGATAATTGCTATAGAAAGGACTGTCCCTAAGCAGGGAACTTTCTCAAAGGGTGCAGGGTTTCGCATAGAAACCCCAGGCTCCTCCATCAAGAGTCAGATGGGGCAGGAAAGCAATGTGGACAAGATCCTGAGTTGTGGTTTCCCTGAGAAGGTATGGATGATTCAGGACATTGGCGTGAGCAGGTTGAGCTGCTGGGATAATTCTAGCCATGCTGGGTATAGGGCTTCTCCTGGCTTGCATTTGCCAGGGATGTGCTTGGGATGGTGGCATAGGAGACTGTTGGTATTGCAAAGGAGTCATGATGGTGTTCAAGGGCACAGGGGATGGGCAGTTTCTCTCTCCTTGGAATTATTACACTCTTCTGAAAGAACAGATTGTGTGGAAGTAAAAACAGATTGTATGTTTCTCTTTGGCCCTTGGTGGCTGAAAGTATTGCATCTGAAGTATTGCTCTACATAATGATGTGGTATGGCAGGAAATTATCCCAGCATAGGCCAGGCACAGAGGGACATCACACAAGCCTAGACAAACAATAAACCACATCTGCATCAGGGCCAAGGCCCGCTGGTTTTAACCATCTCTGATCCCATCGTGTGGCAAAGACTTCTAGGCTTTGGGCAGCAAAGTCATTGGTATCTGCAGGGACCAGAGGGGTTTTTAGTAGCAGCCTTGGTGGCAAGCTGCAACATTGCTGAAGGGCCAGAGGAAAGAGCCATGGAAGCCCAACCGTGCTTCAGATCCATATCATAGCAGAGATGAACAGCAACCCAGCTGTAGACAGTGAGACCAGGGCTCTCTGTCTGCTTCCTAAACAGAACGGCTCATATTGTCATAGACGAAAGCTGCCAGCCATCTATTCCTGAAGGCATGGTTCTCTCACTCACCCACCCAGTCCACCACAAGTGGGTTTATGTTCCCCTAGGAGGCTGAGGGAGATCAAACACAGTCCATGGCCTCACGGACTGGACTTTATATTGCTATTAACCAAGTATTCAAGATTGGTTACATAAGGATGACAGTTCTATAGCTCACAGTGTGGAGGATTCAGAACCATGATACCAGTATTGTATCAGCTCTGCTTAGGTTCTCCCAGGCTGTGTGATATGGTTGGTGGTAGCATGACAGGCAAACAGCTGAGGGAAAGAAATCACAGGATGAGAAAGGAAGCCAGAAAACAAAGAGAGAGCAGTCTATTCTAATTCTCCTTTCTTGAGAGAGCTAACTGGGTTCCTGTGAGAACTACACCATTTCCTTCTGAGACTGCTGTTCTCTTGTCCTACGTTCCTCTCAGTTCCTCCTCTTATGGATCTACCCCTTCACAACATTACATTGAAGATCAAGGTTCCAACTCCTGGTTCCTAAGGGAAATATTAAAGTACATTTAAGCCATAGTGTGAGGAGCTATGCATACGGGGTGCAAAGCCTAAGAAATGAACGTGTGTCAGGGAACACTGTGGAAGATGGGGAGAGGGCTGTGAAATGCCTTAATGTGTGTGAGATGGTTATTACAATCATTGTCTCACAGCAGCTGCAGATGGCTGCACTGGGGGTATGCAAGACTACCAACAGACAACCGTGGGTCAGGGAAGGGATCATAGGGACCTACCCCTCCTTGCTGGACTATTGCCTACTGGTGAACTCTTGGGGCAGAGCATCTGTTGCCTTCTGTTAATGTAGTAATAGTATGGGAATGAGCACACCAGCTTCTAGCACACATAAGCAGCTCTAGCTCAATGGGTTACAAGGTAAAACAAGATGGATATGGGAAAGGAACTTGCAGGGAGGAGGGCCGATGGGCAGGAGTTGAAGGAGGAGGAGGAGGGTGGGCTGATGACAATCAGAATAGATCACACACATGTGTAAAATGGTCAATGACAAATTCAATAAAAGTGACAACTTTTGAAGAGCTCTGAAGGAGGAAGTTGCCACACCGAAGAGGTTCACGGGATGGATGACAAGTAGGTGAGGTAGACGGAAGCAGGGGCAGCTTCTTGGCATTTGAAAGATGTTTCTCCATCTCCTTGTGCATCTCCGTGATTTCTCGGGAGAGGGGGTTTACTGACTTTCCTCATAACACTATAATGCTCTCTTTGTTCTTAATGTCTGAAGTTTCACTATGATGTGTAGCCTATGGATTTACCTTTATTTATTATTTTTCCTATAGCAATATGGCCCTTTATCTATGTTTATACTTTCAATAGAGCTGCAGTCCAAAAAAATATTAAATGGAAAATTCTAGAAACAGACCATTCATAAGTTCTAAGCTGTGCTCTATTCTAAGGGGCACAATAAAGCCCCACACTGCTCTGCCTCGCTTAGGATGGGAACCATCCCTTGGTCTGGTGTATATAGACTGCATATGCTATCTGCCAGCTAATCACCTAATAGCCATCCAGGTTATTATATAGACTGTGGTTTGTCCCTGTGCTTGTATGGAGGTCATCTCTGTTTTATTTACCAGCCCTCAAACAAAGCCATAGTGTTGTTAGCAATTCAGATATGCTGGAGAGGAACCAAAATGGGCTTTCTTTGAGTAAACATATCCTCAACGGTGGAAAAAAAATTATATGCTAAGGTTGATAAAGTATTATAATTATTCTATTTTTATTGTTCTTTTCTTCCTGTGTCTAATTTAAAATTAAGCTTAATCATAGATTAGCCTATGCAGGAATGGGACACAGTTTGAATAGGGTTTAGCAGTACACTCAGCTTCAGACTTCCCTGGAGGGATTGGACATGCCTTCCCCCCACCCCCCAGGAACTGCAGTGTCTGGAGCTGTGCCTTTTGATGTAAGGATGCCTGTCTTAGGCCATTGTGTCTTCAGATAGCTCCTCTCTGCCATTTTCTTTATTCTGGCCTCTGGAGAGACTATTAGAGAAAAGTTAACAACTTTCAAAATATCTCTGCTCTTACTTATCTGTATTTTCATTTTTGAAAATTCATCTGTTCCTCTGTGCTCTCTTTTGGGTAAAGTTCTTCGGTATTATCTTTCACTTCCTGGATCCTCTGTTTGATTCCTTTAGTTCTGGGTTTCATCTACTGTTTTGACTTTTGTGTTTTACTAACTTTGCTTGTCAATTCTGACTTTTCTTCTTAAATCTTTCTTTTTTCTTCTCTCCTTGATCTTTCCCATGATTTCCCGTTCTTTTAAAATGTACGTCCCCCTTTATCTCTTTCAACACCTCAAAATAGCCACATGAAAGTCAAGCCCACAAGTGCACCTGGCTGTGTGCAGACAGGCTGTGTCTATCTATTATGACCTCTAGGTAGATCTTCAGAGAAAGACCAAGCAGGCTCTTCACTGTGCCCGGTGGTCACTATGTCTGTGAAGCACAGACAGTGCCACTATGCAGTACGACGATGTCAGAGGTACAGAGTTCATCTGAGGCCATTTACGAGGGAGGCAGTCAAACTCAGAGAAATTGGCTTTGGCGAGTCAGATCAGAAGGGCAGCAGATCTGATTTCTCCGTGGGCAAAGGTTTGTTTATCTTGAACTCAGAGACAACCACCCTATTAGTTTTGAACAGACTTAAATATTTTTCCACATTTGGGCAGAGCTGCTTACTTGCCAGGAGAAGGGTACAATAAACATATTGTTATGACTATCTGTCCCAGGATGGGGACTGGGCATTATTCATCTTTTGTCCTTCTACCCTGCATCTATTACACTGCTCAATAAAAGTTTATTGATTTGCATTGTAAAAGGGGTAGTTAAAATATGACTCATAGTGGCAATAACTTTTATATAGCATAACTTGTATCTTCAGATGTGTGTTGCAGCTCTCTTGGGAGCCTCTTGCCTTAATTGAGCATGTGATTATCGCTTCAGTTGATGCGGAGACCCTGTTAAAATTGTCCCCGGGCCATTTGGCAAGTCACAGAAGATTATTCCATGTCAGCAATGTGGTACTTTGCATTGTGCATGTGTATGTGTGCATGGAGGTATATATACAGAACACAGTTGCAGATTTATGATGTAATACGTGTGGGTATATGATCTGTTTGCTTTGCAAGAGAAAATATTAGCAAAGACTGTTAGCACATCAAACCAACCCCATTGTAACATCACCGCTTCCGCTAACTCATCCGTCTTCTGAGTCCATCTAATAAAATAGCATTTGGTTTCCATTGTGCTTTCAAAGCCTGTCAGTATTTGATAGGCTGACAGTTATAATTGTATGTTGACTTTGTGATGTCCTATGTTAACGCTGTGTTAATACATAATGATCCTTGGACAGGACTTCCAGGACTGCTGGTTTTATAACTATCAGCTGGCATGTTAAAACTAACTGCAGTGGCAAAGAAAGCCAATTGCAGGAGATACATCCTTAGCTGAATGTGTGATTGGCAAACACAGCAGTGAGCGGGAAGTGAGTGCTCAGAGACTCTGAAACTTCTAAGGAACAGTGTGTTTGCAAGGATCCTGGGTGAAAAGAAAGCCAATTGCAGGAGATACATCCTTAGCTGAATGTGTGATTGGCAAACACAGCAGTGAGCGGGAAGTGAGTGCTCAGAGACTCTGAAACTTCTAAGGAACAGTGTGTTTGCAAGGATCCTGGGTGAATAGATGCAGTACCTTTTCAAAAAAGGGGTCTTGGCATTGTAAAGACTTGGAGGAATACAGCCCCTGGAGCAGCCCCACTTCCTGGAGACCAGTGGATGGGCTCTTAGTGGGTGGGTTTGCATCTCAATGGGGCTGGCTCAGGGGTGTGTGATCCTCTGAGCTGGAGAGGGAGGGAAAGAAAGGAGAGATTATGGGGAGAGAGGGAGTAACGGGGCACAAAAAGGGACAGAAAAGGCGCAACTAGCAAGCACTTGAGAGAGAATGGGGTGAGGGTAGTGAGAAGGAACTTGTAGAAACTGAATCAGGGTACCCTGCCCTTCCTGAGGTCTGTGTAAGGTGGGCTGCAGGGATGTGTGAAGTGCTGGGCTGTGTGTACACAGCAGAAGCTGGTGGCTGCACTGACATTTACCTGGTGGCTCTGACAGAAAGGAATCTTATACTGGCTTACGTAGTCTGCTTCACTGAGCCCCCTGCACTGTACCTTGAATGGGATGGGTCCCTGAGTCCTGAGTTGATGGTCTGTTCCAAAGGAAACCCACTTTGACTTCTTGGATCTGCTTCGAATACCTCCCTTGAAGTGTTGGAGCTGCCTAAGGCTCTAGAAAGAGTCTATTTCCTGAGAAGTGCTTTGAGGGACAGGAGGACATGTACCCAGGAGTATGAGCATAGACTTGCTTCTGAGGAATCACACTGTGGGCTCTATGTCCACAGGGCCCTGGCCAGTCACATGGCTTGTCCTGACAGCTCTGTGACCCATATGCTTAGCTATGATCTTTGAAACAGCCGATGGTGGTATAGCAGTTAGCCTTGCCTAAACCGTTAGCAAGCCATGGGGTTTCCTTGAACCACCGGGTGCCAGTTTTGTTCTCCTGACCCATAGTTAAGATGAGGAGGAGAGAAAATGTGGATGGCCACAGAGACCATTTGAAAACACCTGTCTGTGTTGTCAAAGGGAGGCTAACATGGGAGAGAATTTGAAAAATGGCAAACATTTTATTCTATTGACTTCAAAGCTGGTTGTCTGAATAATTGTTACCACTTAAAGTATAAGCCCAATCGCTTCTCAGCCTTTTGGCTAAGATCAAGTGAAGTATAAGCCCAGACAAACAAACAAGCACAAAATAAAACCAAACCAACCCTTTAAAGCCCCCACTGAATTTAGAGTGCATTTTTATTACCCTTGGACAAACATCTTCTGGTACATTCTTTAATTTATCTTCAAATGATGGGAACTACAGACATTGGAATTACCAGAGGGCAAGTGCATTTATTTAATATACACTTGTGCTGAACACTGGGGATCCAGTGTCATAGAAGACAGAATTGTGTCTGCCCTGGCGCAACCTACTTTTGTAATGGGGAGGTAAGCAGTGCACAGCTCCTAGAACTTCCAACAGGTGTTGAAGAAGGGTGGCTGCCAGCCTTGAGAAGCTGCTGTTGACATTTAGTCTAGGCTCCACACCACAGTTACATGGCAACAGCCAGGTGTACCTGACTCACTACCAAAGGGGCTGCTTGCCCCCCTCCTCTCTTGCTTTCTTGTCTTTGCTCCCTAAACTTCTTTCCCCCCTCTCTCCCTATTCCCCTAACACCCCTCTCTCCACGTGCTCATGATTGGCCTCTACTCCTCCCTCCATTTCCCCCCCATTCCTTTCTCTGTCTCTATTATCCTCTCAACTCCCCTCCCCATGTCCTGAATAAACTCCGTTCTATACTATACCATCTAGTCGTCTTTGTCTTCGTTGTCATTGTCTTATGTCGTCTTATGGCTGGTACCTCAGGGGGAAGGAATGCCTCAGCATGGGCCCGCAGAGGCACCCCCTTCCCCCACACCATACCACTGTTCCACCAAATATATTTCTGCTCTCTCCTATCTGTTTATAAAACACAACAGCCACCATTAGGGGGATTGCTTAGGGAATGTCCACTTGAAGGGTCACACCTGAGTTGTGACATGCCAGATGCAGGTGTATAAGGCTAGGGAACACTGCAGGTGTGGATGGGAACATTGCAAACAGTGGGGACAACACCTACATAGGCCCAGAGGCAGGGAGAGAGTGAAGGGATTGAAGGGCACAGTGGAGCCTGTCTGGTGCTGTACCAGGGAAGCACAGGGAGGCAGGAGAAGAACCAGGGTAAGCTGGTGGAGGAGGTTAGGCAGGGGGATGCTCTAGGCTTTGCTTTTTTAATTTTCTCTCCTTCAAATATACCCTGGCTATGATATGGAGAATGACTTTGGGACCAGAGATAAAGGTGCAGAGGGTCATAAAATGCTATGTTGAAGAGGTCAGCTCAGGAACTTTGGAAAATTTCACCAGATCCCTCCCCTCCTGGAAAAGAAAGGTCATAGAGCACATAGGTACCCCTCCTCTCCAGAAGGGAGAGGCTAATTACATTCCTCAGACCACAGGGGCACAGACCTGCAGATGAGGGAAGCCCAGAGCACATAAACACATTCCTCGGGGCAGACTGACCAATACCCACCCGCAGATAAGGGAACCTCTTGCTACCTCATTCCCTAAGGGTCAATCAGTTTTAAAATCACACTGTTCTGCCAATCACATTGTGCCTAATGGCTGTTGTTCTATTCTACCCCTGAAAACTGTATAAAAACTGGCTGAACGGGCTGCCCGAGGTCATCACCTCTCCTTCGGGTCTGGGATGACCCCAGTGCACTGGAACAGTAAATTCCTCTTGCTTTTGCATCGGTTCCCAGCTCCATGTGGCTCACTCAGAGAGTCCCCATTAATTAAGGCTCATCAGAGTCTTACATTTGTCGCATTGGCTGGGAATTTGACCCCCTGTGGGGACACATCTGAGAGCAGCGAATCAGAGGTCTCGAGCAGGTACCACTGTTCTTGTTTGTCTAGCTGTTTGTCGAAGTCTGAGTCTATAAGTCTGTTTGAACTTTTGGTTTGCTTGCAAGCAGTGGGGAGCATTGAGGGGGGTTGGAGGGCCTACCATGTCTGGTTCAGTCAAGCGCAGCGGGCAGACATGCCTTAATGTTGTGACCACGGGGAATCTGGGGGACACTCCAGAGACCCCAGAGGGAGCTGGGAGGGCTCCACTTCTTCTGAAAACAGCAAGACAGTGTTGGTGAAAGATGAGTCTTGCTATAACCTGGTTTTCTGGCTCCTGCTATACTGGTAGGGGTACCTGGTTTGTCTCAGCATGGCCAGAGCCAGCTGAGCAACTCTGTTCTGTGTTCGTGGAAGGGGTGAACTGTGTGTTGATCGTCTTTCTCTGTGTTTTTGGTGTTGGTTATCTCATTCTATGTTCTTGGACTTGGACTGATGACACCTTTGGACATTGGACAGACTGAATCTACCTTTTAAACATCCTAGTTAACCACTGGAGGGAAGTTAGGAAAAGAGAAGAATAAGTTAGTTACTCTCTGTTCCTCTGAATGGCCCACCTTTGAAGTAGGGTGGCCACCTGTAGGGACCTTCAACTTGCAGGTGATCAAAGCAGTAGAGGAGAGGGTCTTTAGGCCAGGATCCCTTGGGCACCCAGAACAAGTGCCCTATATAGTTAGTTACCTGGAAGAATCTAGTGGAGGACTTCTCCCAACCCACACACACTTTTTAATCCTGGATAAAAGCCTTTCTTTCCCCAAGATCCACCTCACAGGTTTTGGCCATCAGGACGAAGGAAGCACAGGAGAGGGGATCCAGACCTGAGAAAAAGTCGATCCTCCAACTCCCTTCAACAACAGACCTGTTGCTACAAGACCCTCCCCCTCCATGTCCCCCTACCCTTGCCCCCCTGATGCCATCAGTGCTGGCACCAGCTCCGGGATCCTCAGCCCATGCGGGACTAGAGTCATTATATCCCTCTTTACTGGATGGAGGAGCAGGACCCCCAACTTTTCCGTCCTGCCATGGGGACCCAAAGTCTGAGAGCCACCTCCCCTGATACCACGGTGGCTCTCCCACTAAAGGCACATGGGCCTCTAGAAAAGGGCAATCAGGCTATGCAATATTGGCCCTTCTCTTTGGACAACTTGTACAACTGGAAGGCCCAGCACCCCCTACCCCCTTCCAAGGGGCCAATTAATCTCTTTGAGACTGTTTTATTTATAATGCAGGAAGCCAGAAAGAATGTCCCCTCAGACACCAGGGCATCATCAATGGACTAGGTTGTTGTTGACAGTGGGCTTTCTCTGACTGGGACTTTAATATGGCAGAAGATAAGGAGTACCTGAAGGTCTACCGCCAGACTCTACTGGCAGGTCTCAAGGGGGGGGGCTGCATGGTGACCCACAAATTTGACCAAGGTACATGAGGTTAGACAGAGATCATATGAGTTGCCTGTTGCCTTTCTTTCTTTTTTTCTTTTTTTTTTTTTTTTTTTTTTCCCGAGACAGGGTTTCTCCATATAGCCCTGGCTGTCCTAGAACTTACTTTGTAGACCAGGCTGGCCTCAAACTCAGAAATCCACCTGTCTTTGCCTCCCAAGTCTGGGATTAAAGGCGTGTGCCACCACCGCCCAGCTTGCCTGTTGCCTTTCTAGAGTGACTCATGGAGACATTTTGTCAGTATACACCCTATGACCCCAGCAGCGAGGAGCACAAAGCTACTGTCACTATGGCTTTTATAGACCAGGTTAGTAGAGATAGCAGGAAAAAGCTTCAGAGGCTAGAGGGACAACAGGATAAGCCGTTGAGGGATTTAGTGTGGGTTGCTGAGAAAGTCTACCATGACAGGGAGAGAGAGGAGGAGCAGGAGCAAAGAAAGAAAAGATAAAAAGGCGACAGGAAAGGAATTTATGGACAATTTTGACTACAGTGGTTAGAGAAAGCAGAGAAGAGAGACTCCAATCAAAGAGAGACAAAAAACCCCTTGAAAAGGACCAGTGCACATATTGCAAGGAAAGGGGCCACTGGGCCTGAGAGTGCTCCAACAAAAAGAAACAGGAAGAAAAACTCTGAGACTGGGAAAAATATGCCCCTAGATCCAGAAGGTGTTATCCCTGGGTGGAGAAAGCGATGGGGGGTTGGGGAGGTAGGGGACAGGGTTCAGAACCCATCCCTGAACCCAGGGTAAAAGGTAAAGGAGAAGCCTACTCAGTTTCAGTGCTTCTCCAAACAGATGGCTCCATGTCTAAAAAGACATCATGGGTACAAGGTGCCACTGGGACCAAACAATATTCATGGACTACCTGAAGATCAGTTGATCTGGGCATGGGCAGGGTATCCCACTCTTTCATGGTTATCCCAGACTGCCCCTATCCCCTCCTTGGCCAGGACCTGCTCACCAAAATGGGAGCCCAGATCCATTTCCTCCTGGAAGGGCCCCAAGTTAAAGGCGCCCAGGGAGAATCATTCCAACTCCCGACTCTCAGGCTAGAGGATGAATACAAGTTGTTTGAGACCTCGGACAGGGCACCCCAGGGCCTAGACTGGTGGCTTGAGGCCTTTCCCCAGCCCTGGGCTGAGATAGCAGGAATGGGGAGGGCCACCAATGAGTCCCCCACCCATGTGGAGCTCAGAGCCCAAGCCTCCCCAGTGTCTGTGCACCAGTATCTGATGTCAAGGGAGGCCCGGGACAGAATCAGGCGCCACATTACCAGGCTCCTAGAACATGGGATCCTGTGGTGTGCTAATCAGCTTGGAATCCTACCCTTCTGCCTGTGAAGAAACCTGGGAACCCAAGACTAAGGAGGACTGCCTAGAGGGGACCAAACGCCTCTTGGAGGAGTTGGGAGGATTGGGATACAGAGCCTCGGCCAAGAAGGTCCAAATCTGCCAGAGAAAAATAAGTTATTTGGGTTACCTGCTGAAAGACGGCTGGCGCTGGCTCTCCAACGCTTGAAAGGAGACTATCCTGCACATCCCTCCTCTGCAGAGCCTCAAGCAGGAACAGGAATTCCTGGGCACAGCTGGGTTCTGCCTGCTATGGATCTCAGGGTTTGCTGAAATTGGCTGCTGACCTCAACCTGCCAGCTCATGACTGCCAGCAGATTCTAGCTGAGGACCAGGGATGACAAAAGGACTTGTCTGTCGATCAGCCTCTCCCTGATGCTGAGGCGACCTGGTTCACTGATGGGAGCAGCTACCTGATGGAGGGACAATGCAAAGCAGGGACCACCATTGTGGATGGGCACAATTTGGTCTGAGTGGAACTGCATCCTTCAGGAACATCAGCCCAAAAGGCAGAGCTGATAGCTCTGACCAAAGCCTTGGACCTGGGGGCAGGTGAAAAGATCTACACAGATAGCAGGTATGCCTTTGCCACAGCCCATGTCTACTGGGCTATATACCAAGAGAGAGGACTGCTCACATCTGAGGGAAAAGAAATAAACAAGCAGGAAATCTTGGATCTCTTGGATGCCCTGATGAAGCCGGCAACTGTAGTATTATTCACTGCCCAGGACATCAGAAGGGAAGCAACTCAGTGGCCCAAGGTAATAACCAGGAAGATCAAGTGGCTGGAGAAGTGGCTATGCAGGAGCCTATCCCAGTTATGGGTCTGCAAGAGACACCTGCTGTGGAATGGGGCCTAAGGGATGGCCTCACTTCAAATATACAGAAGAAGAAAGGATTCAAGTTGCTAGCCACTCTACCAACTATTACCTAGAGAAGGAAGGGCAGTGGCACACACAATAAGGAAAAACTATTCTCCCCAGAAAGCAAGCAAAAGACTTATTAAGCCAAATGCATGGATGGACTCAATTAGGATAAGAAGCTTGTCCAAGCAGTTAAGGGATCTGAAGTATATATGATGGACCTTGGGTTTGGGGCCAGAGAGATAGTAGAACAGTGTATGATATGCCAACAAGTGAACGCTTATGCTGCTAAGAGTAAACAGGGCAAAAGACCTGGGGAGAATGGCCTGCAGTATACTGGGAGGTCACTTTTACAGAAGTTAAGCCAGGAAAATATGGTTACAAATCCCTTCTAGTGTTTGTGTATACTTTCTCGGGATGGGTTGAGGCTTTCCTCACCAAGCAGGAAACAGCTACTATGGTAGTTAAGAAGATATTAGAGGAAATTTCCAGAGGTTCAGAGTGCCATAGGTAGTTGGATCAGACCACAGTCCTGCTTTTATCTCCAAGGTAAGTCAGGGATTGGCAGAGATATTGGGGACTAACTGGAAGCCCCATTGTGCATACCATCCCCAGAGCTCAGGCCAGGTAGAGAAAATAAATAGAAACTTAAAAGAGACTTTGATTAACTTGACCTTGGAGACTGGCTCAGACTGGGTGATACTCCTCCCTTTGGCCCTGTTCCGAGCCTGGAACACCCCCTACCATTTGAACCTGACCTTTTTTGAGATCCTGTTTGGTACCCCAACTCCCTTGGTGTCCACTGGGCCCTCCCTGGAGGTACCCCAACTCATTGATAGGAACCCCTTCTTGAGGCTCCAAGCCCTTCAGTCAATACATGAGATTGGGCCCAAACTGTCTGCCTTAAATGCTCCAGGGATACCAGAGACTTCCAGACTGGTGACTGGATCTATGTAAGGAGGCATCGGGGAGTCACTGGAACACCAGTGGAAGGGACCCTTCCTGGGTAACACTAGGTACCCTACCCAGTGTTTAAATAATTATTCCATTTCTGCCCCCTTCCTCTATCAGAAGGCTCTGAGGAAGGAAAAAGTTTCCCCAAGTGCTAGGGGCAGGTGAGAGATGGTTCTGAGTGTGAACACGAACTACAGATTTCCTGGAGCTGTGGTGTAAAAAAATGGTTGGTCCCTGAACTCTTGCAGAAGTCAGTCCAATCTACAAGACAAAAAGCTTTAAGAGGTAAGGACTTAGTCTGACTGTGGTGTTCTGAGCGTTCTGAGCGTTGTTAGGGCCTTTGGGAGGTGATCAGGATTAGATAAGGTCATGGGGCAAGGTCACCCTCACTATATTCTGGCAGCTTCAAAAGAAGAGGGAGCAAGGGCAGAGGAAGCACACAGTGAACTCCAGGTGATGCTCTGTGCTGCCTTGGGACCTGACCAGCAGCAAAGCCAATATCCTAACCTCACGGGCCAACCTAAAGCTGTCTTTATAAAGTTACCTGCCTCAGGCATTCACAATAGCAATGAAAATTGAATTGGTATACGAAGTGGGGTGGGGTGGGTGGGGGGTACTTTGAAATGTTTTTGGTAAACAAATTGTCTTTATTTGGTGCAAAGTTTGGATGCTTTCTTGACCTTAATGGGTGCGGGGTCTTTCTCCCCACTGAGAGGGGATATCTGTGTCTCTCACTCCAGCTGTGACATGATTGCCCCAAGCAGGCCCAGTGGTAAAGACACAGTACAGGTGCTGTGTCCCTGCCTTCAGGTTGTCAGGGAAGTGAGCATATCTGATGTGGCCAGCCTTTGTGCTCTAGGGTTGCTTTACAGTACTGTCATCCAGCAGCCTAGTGAGAGAGTTGTTCCTCATTACTGCCAGACCTTGGCATCCCCAGGCAGGGAAAAGGCCAGGGACAGAAGAATTTATGAGCATTTTCTTGGGGGAGACTCAGGCCTCCACCAGCACTGCATTTACTAGTGAGTTTGTCCCCAAAGCCATGTCTCAGAAGCACCAGGCTACTGCCACAGCAGGGAAGGACACCACCCTCCGCCAGCCTCTGAGGACTGGCTTTTGTCTTCGACTTTCTATCCAGAGATCTTAACACTGTTATGGAAAAACATTTTATTACACATGTTCAACTTGCTTCCAACAAAATGGTGAGTTTTTCCATGTCTAAATGGCGTCCAATGTTTATCGTCTCCTCTTCTGTGTTCTTCCATAACCAGCACCCCAAAGTAAAACAACGCAAAACAGAACCCACAGATACAGTACTGAGTGTAAGTTAGCTAGTGAGAACTATATACATTTGACTTTAAAATGACAAAAGGGCAGAGGTTAGAGGTCACCACCACGGCTCCTTTTCTGTGTTCTGATCTGTCAAGCTACAGACAATGGCGAGTGGTTTGTCTTGCACCTGTGTGAATAGCACCATAAGACGGAGAGACGCTAGAGACATATCTGTGGGACCACAAGGGTACAGTACTTAAGTGACAGTGTGGGTTTAACACAGAGGCATCACTGTTGTGACCTCAGAGCTCCGATGGCAGAATAAAATCGTGGTGGAGTTCAAGGTGACAATGCCAGCACTTGATCAGAAAGCACATGTGTGAGGGGCTTAACTTTTATGGCTGCGGGGGGGGGGGCGGCAGAGGCACCAGGGACAGTGCACACCTATGGGGACTTGCACTGTCTGGTTTGCCTCTGCAGATCCACAAGGAAGACTGTGTGGCCTTCTGAGATGGCTATGCTGGCACTCTCATTGGTCTGTCTCTAAAATATGAATGCCTTTGCATAAACTAACAGAAGCTGTTGGGCAAAGGGAAAATTGACAGCACCTTCCCCTTTGCCTCTGAAGCTCCCTAGAATTTGTGAGTTTTCAAAATAGTGTAGGGAGTGTGCTGGTGACCAGGCCTGAGCTGGGGGGCAGTGTTTAGCAGAACACTGGGGGTGACAACCAGTGGGTCACTTCATCCTGACACTCTCAGAGCACCTCAGGAGTCTTCTCAGCACTCCTTTCTTGTTCAAGTGGAACCAAATTCCCTGCCACCCTGACCACGTCTACGTGATGGGCTAGTAAAAATCCAAACAGAATAAAACCCAAAACAAAGATAGAAACAGCACCAGTAATAAGTCAAGAAACACTTGGAGACGAGCCCATGGAAACCGGCCCAAGTGAGAGCTTCCGTCTGACACCAGGAGAAGATGGGCTTCTCAAGGTGGTTCATAAGCACCCTCGAAAACCCTCTGAGAGGCGGAGCAAAGCCAGCCTCCCAGGACAGCCTAGAGTCTATCAGCTGGTCTGCTCTTGGAGAGGTCAGTTTGGCACTTCTCTAGCCTTCTGGAAATGGTTAAGTTCTGTGGTGAGGGTGACGGCATGGGAATGGTAGAGAGGACCTTTCCATGGCACATCCAGATGGGTCAGTAATGACAAGGATGAACAACAAAGGTGCTAGCCGTGGCATATTGGCTTGAGGGTGGCTTCATGGATGCATAGCAATTTCAGCCACATGGTG
The DNA here is from genome assembly GCA_902729485.2 of Mus minutoides. NCBI lineage: Eukaryota > Metazoa > Chordata > Mammalia > Rodentia > Muridae > Mus > Mus minutoides. Next base: position 2,949,529 of record LR749512.1, on the reverse strand, counting down.
TTCCTCTACGAATCCTGGCACATCTTCCTTGTGTCCAGTTACCGAAGTCAAGCCTTATGCTGCAGAACCCAGGACGGATGTGTGTCCTCAGATGTCCCAAATGTCATCCTACCTTCAGAGGAAAGGCCAATGTCAATGGAAAGCTAATTTGCCAAGGTGTAGCATGTATACAAGGTACAAAGCCCTAGGGAGTGCAGGCCAGAGTGGATGTGCCTGGAGGCAGACTGGGAGCCGGGACACCCCTGAGGAAGCTGAGGGCACCTTCATGTCAGGAAGCAACCCGTGGACCATGCATGTCCTGTTTCATAGCACCTTGAAGAGAGGCTCCCCTGTCTCCCTGTGGGATACACAGTTGAGCTCTGAAAAGCAGATTCCTTCCCAAATCCAGCTCTTTGGGAATGTTCTCCCACACAGGTGGCATGCAGAGTTGCATGGCAGTGGATTTCTTGTTGGGCTGTTTAGATTTAAACTCCCGGGAGGAAAGATTTCTAAGGCAATTTCTAAGGATTCTCGAGACTATATTTTTGAGATGGGCAGAGACCAAGTCTTAATTCTCGTGTTCGCAGGAAGGCAGCTCATCCTTCTTCCAGAGAAGCCATTAGCAGAGGTGGTTGATCAGGGCGTTGCTCTCAGGACAGAGCCTCTTCTAATGTGGTATCTCATTTCCACAAAGCTACATCAAGCCCAGGGAATTCAAATGTTAACAGAAAGCCAGAGCAGAAGCACTAAATGTGTTCTCTCGTTCTCTCGTTCTTTCCTTCTCTCTCTCTCTCTCTCTCTCTCTCTCTCTCTCTCTCTCTCTCTCTCTGTATGTATATAATTTTTATCTGCTAGAGGTGTTCCCCTTTGAGGTACATAGGAGGGAGCTTGGAAATTAAAATTATTTTATGACTCTTGTGTAGTTTTTCCTTAGAAAGCCATCCAGTGGCTGTTAACAATATATTATGTTCAAAGTATTAATGGCAATGTCAAGTGCACTCTCTAGCTCTAGGCAACTGGATTCTTGAGGCAGCCTTATTTGTGGGAGCAGAGGAGTGCTTTGGGGGTCCTGGCTACAGAGCTGGTGTGCTTTTGGGTAGGGTGAGGGCTCTCCACTCTCTAACTGCCAGGCCTCAGACCTTGAGTCAGAGCACCGAGCAAGCACTGGGCTGTCCGTCCGTCACGAGCTTGGCGGAGAGGGTGGCTGGCGCATCTTATCTGCATAGAAGTCCCTACAGGTCTGGCAGCAGCGCTGGTACCATCGCATATCCTGGCAGAGGTTCTTCTCTCGGATGACCCGGCAGTACACCGTCCACTGGTCCCGGGTGCATTTGTAGGTCAGAGCGGCTAAGGGGACAGTGGAAAGAACACAGAGGTTAAAGTCTTGGCTAAATACACAGAAGTGACTCGTTATCTTCAAGTACACATTAGCCTTGCATAAACTTATATATCTTTAGGGCTATATGAATGGTATTTTTCTCCTATGGATCTTGTTGGGAGCAACCCTGAATGTTAACTGCCTTGTTAGCCATAAGTGCTTACTTACAAAGTTTTGGCCTTTGTGGAAAAGTACTAGCTTAGTTGAGATTTCTATGGGAAAAAGTTGAGGTCTCTGTGGGAAGAGTACTACTCCCAGTTTAGAACAAATAGCTACAGATCTTGTGGACAGGTTCCTAGCAACCCATTCTGTTCTGTTTCTCATGCTGAACTTTTTACCTAGCCAATATCCTGCTTTTGGGAACAGGTGAGTTCTCCCAGAAACAAAGGGATTCTGCATCATCCCCCTCCCCATGCCCTGCTTCTGTGGGCATGAAACCTGCCTGGGAACAATAAAAATTTGACAGCTTGATCAGTTAGACTTGCTGTCCGTCCTTGTGTTTCTCGCCCTTCATTCTCTCCACAGGTGGTTCCCCAGACCCTGTTCCGACTGTCCCGAGGGCTGGGACAGGATCTATCTCTGCAGCCAACCCAGTCCCCTGACTGAGAGACTCTTGCTGCTTTTTCAGAGTAAGAGACACTAGACAACTTGCTCCAGAGCCTGGAGGAACTGGTCTATGGTGGACGGCACAGCTTCTGTCGGCCTGTATAAAACATTGCTGACGTGGAACAGAGGACATTAAAAAAAAAAAGGATCCACAGAAGCGCCAAGGTGAAGGATAAACACATGGCTCACATTTCCCTCAGGCTCTCAGTCCTCCTGCACATAGGAGGTCCCTGAAAAGATACCAAGCAGACTTATGCTGGCAACGAACATGGGTGTCATCTCTATGAGTTCAGCAGCTCCCCTCCACTCAGATGGAAGCTGCTTAGAGTCCTTCCAGGCAGGTCAGGAGCTCCTGGTAGTGTGGTGGTGAATGCTGTTAACCTAACAGGAGCTTGGTTCACTCAGGAGACAAAGCCTCTCGCCATGTCAGTCAGGAATTATCTAGAGTGGGTTGACTGCGGTAGGAAGACTCATCCTGAATGTGGGTGGAGCCATTCCAAGCCTGGGGGGCTGACATGAATAAAAATGGAGAAAGCAAGCTGAGAACCAGCGTGCATCTCTCTCTCTCTCTCTCTCTCTGCTTCCTGACTGTGGACATAGCATGACCACTGATTTCACTGTCCGCCATGACTTCCCCACGATATGGAGTGTACCCTTAGAGTACAGCCAGAATAACCCCTTCCTTAAGTTTCTTTGGACAGGTATTTGTCAATGCATTAGAAGTTCCCTGGTTTATCCCAGACACTGGCTAGACTGTGGATACATAAGCAGTCCTGCTCTGAGCACTGAGAGTCAAACTGCTCACACAAAAGTGTAACCTTTCCACCCTGCCTGTCTCATCATCGCACAGAGCAGCCCATGCAGATATCCTACGGGATCTTTCTAGAAAGAAGCATCGTGGGATAACCTGGTTCCCAGTTGAGCTAAGGCTTGAAATCCCAGAAACCCTGAAGGGACAGTGGGTGCGTCCGCCTGTTCCCAGGCACCAGGTCCCTGTCACTAGCTATAACACCCCCCCCCCCGTTTGTGGCTATCAGTCAAGGATGAGCAACACCCCAAGCCTCTCCACTTGTAGAGGACATGACCTATGGTCACATAGGCTCAAGACAGATCTCCATTTTAATGAGGTACCTAAAGGCCTGGAGCCAATAAGCTTTCCTTCCCAGACACTCCTCCCTGCAAAAGGTGTTTAATTTCAGGCCCGCTCTGAGAAGTGGGGTATGGTTTTACTCATCCACTTTCCACCATAACAATAAATGCCTTAAAACCATGGACTGTCTCTTTTCATCGGAATCTGCCCTGGGGAGCCATGGAGAAGGCCTTTACCACCTACAAAGCCACTGTCTAATCTTCTGTAGAAGGCCTCTCTGTGTTCCCAGCCACAGCCGCCATCACGCCCAAGCCACCTGCTGCTGACAAGCCAAGGACTCTCCCCAAGGGACCAGCTGGAGCACCCCTCTTTTCCCACGGCCCGGGCCATATTCAGCCGGTGGGCCCCCACTCCATTCTCAGCTCTTCTGTGGCTAGGTGTCCAAGAGCTTGAGAATCAGATGGCTCCAGCCTCATTGCAGACCTGGGCACCCCTAAACCAGTTTCAGCTGCCCCACGCTTCAGACTACATGGGAGCAGTGTCCTGGGGCTTCCCTATGGCCCAACACCTGCCTGGCAACAGTGTGGGGTAAGCACGGACAACTCCCCTCATCCTGCCCCCCCAGTGGCAGTGCCCTGTGGCGGAGCAGATGTGGGAGCCCATAACCCTACAAAGCCTGGCTCTTCACCCACCTCACACACCATTGCAGGATTGAGGAGATCTACCGGTGTTGGCAAAAGGGTAAGGGGATGGTCAAATACCTCTGAACCTTCTTCAGCCCTAGCAAATGCCAGCCCTTTTAGTGCTCAAAGAAGATGACTTCCTGGTCTAATTAGCACAGGGGAACAGTCGTGCCCAGAAGCCGGGGTCAGGGGAGGGACTCACCAAGGCGAGGGGAGGTGATGGTGTTCACATTGATCTTCTCATTGCAGACCTCCTGGTGGCATTGTCTGTAGGCTGCTGGCTTTGAGAGAGTTGGGCACTCACTGCCATGGCGTCCAGTGAGCTTGTGCATACACTGTACCACTCTCGACTGGAGCCCCTTCCCGCAGGTGGATGAGCACTGCCAGAGACAGGGACAACCTGAGCTGAGGGTCTGCGACCTGACCCTCCCAAACAGCTGCTCCTGGACATGTCATTCCCAGGGGCCCTGCAATATCTGCAAGTCAAGGACGCTCACTACCTGCTAAAAGAATGCTGCGGGATGGCAAGCTTATGCCTCACCAGAGCATATACTGAGTCCCTAACCCTTCAGTGGCTGAGAGAGGGAGTTAAGGCTTTGCTTAATCTTGATTGCCAACTTGATGGGATTTAGAATCACCATGGAAACACATCTTTGGGCATCTCTGGGAGGGGATAATGTCTAAGTTGGGCTGAAGTGAAGAGCCACCCTCTGTGTGAGTGGTACGATGCATGGGCTGAGGTCCTGGACTGAATGTGCCGAGCATTGGCATGCAAGGCTTCCTGTTTCCTGACTGTGGGTACTGTGTGACCAGCTATCTTTAACTCCTGCCATTGACTTTCCCACCTGAAACCTGAAATGTGACATTGCTTTGGTCAGGTCTTTTGTCCCAGCGATGTCACCAATACAGAAGTGATTAGGTAAGGTACCGAGGACAGGGTACCCAGGATGAGACTTGATAATAACACAGAGACCATCAAGTGAGGATGCTGAGAGATTGCTCTCTTCGAACCAGGGGATATCAGCCCCATGTTTTGGTGACACTGTCGTAAACACAACTGCTCTACTAATCTTAAAAAAAAAAACATGCACAGAACTATGAGCAACATGAGGTATTTGATAACGATAAACAATGTCCCTGGCTGCATCTACTACACAGGACATTTAGAGTGCAGTTTTACCTAGAAAAGAGTAAGTTATCAATAATCTTGTCTTTGCAGCATCTTGTGGCTGCAAGGGGAGTCCAGGTAGAGTGCCCTTGGCTCTCGAGCTTTACAGACATGCCCTCCATGTTATACAAGGATCAATTTCCCTAATGGTGCTTTTCTGAGTCCCTTCCATTTTTAGTGGCACATGACTGTATTTCCCAAGGTAGTTTGGTCCTCTCCCCAAACTTGGCCCCCTCGGTTCTTACTCTGTCCAGAACTCTTGGAACCATTGCTCCACTAAGTTGGTTTGCTCCCAAGTAAAGAACCACAGCCACGTGCATACCTTGTTCATCTGGTGTCCCCAGAGCCCCCACTTCTCTGATTTATGGGGTACTGAGAACACTCTGCAAAACTTTAATATGGCCCAGGATGCACAGCAGCCCAGCTGGAGTCAATAACGGCGCCCAGGGTAGAGGAAGGAAGGAACACTGAGACTGCTGCCTGTGCAGAGAAAGCCAGGTGCTGCTGTCCTGATCAGCATTTCCCAGAGTCCCCCTGGAGTAGAACGAGGGCCTTCCTGGGAGGTTATGGGAGGCACAGGCTCATGGAGGCATTGGTCGTACCATTTTGCCCAGGTGGGCTTTGGCAGCTCCTGTTCAGAGGGACTTCTGGGAGCTGGGGGGCTTTGCCTTCCTGTCTAACAAGCAGGGTCATGCTGGTGCTTGCACTCTCAAGTGTAAACATTCAAGGGAACGCTGCTTGGAAAGATCACCAATGTTCAAATCACAGAACATGTGGTAAAGTACAGGCAGCTCCCCACTGGGCCGCCACAGCATGCTCAAACCAGCTCAGACTCTCTCTCCCTGACATGCAAGGCTGCCCCTTCTCCTGGCTTCATGCCCAGTTCTGCATCCCAGACACACCCACCAGAGGTCTCCTGCAGCCGGAGAATCCACCCCACATCACCGATGCATAATTTTAGGTGCTAGCCTTAATCTCAGGAGTTCCAGGGTACGAGGGTGTCTGAAGGGTGCTGAGGTCATATGGGGATGTCTCCACTAACAGGGAACTTTCCATCATGGGGCAGGAGATAGAGCAATGCATTTTTTAGGGTTATCTTGCAAGAAGCTAGGATTGGCTGCAAGGCTAACCCGGTAAGCTTTGAAAAAAACCCTGATGTCCCACCTCTGCAAAACAATATATCAGGGAAGACTATGGACATCACCTTTTTATTTTCAAGTTCCTCAGGTGGATGCAGTGGGTATCCAGAAATGTGAGCCCCCGACTTAACCTGAGTTTCTGCGCCCTGTAGAAAAGGCAAGGGCCTCTTCCTATGAAACCATCATGTATTTATATCCAGCTAAGCATAATTAAGCTAGAATGACAGCCAGCTGCAGCTTGCACTGCTGGATTTATGTATAGCTGACAGGTGTGCTCAGAAGAGGCAACGGCAGCCTCCCATCAAAATACCGCTGAATGTTTTCGTAAGATCAAAACTGCTCTGAGTTCAGGGGCAGCAAGGAGGCATGCCTTGCAATATTTTGTAGCCAGAGTATTTGGGAAAAGGCCACTCATCTGCGTAACTGCCACCGAGGTTCATTATGAGTCTTATGAGGATGGCACAGGGGTTAAAAAAAAAAGGAAAGAGGCAAAACATTTAGCTCTCATGGAGACAGGATCTCATAAATGCAAAGAAGAGAGATGGCTTAAAAAAACGGATAAAGCTCACGTAGAAAAGTAATCATCCCTACAGAGTCCATTTGAATAAGGTCAGAGGCAGGTCACAAGCACTGTCAAGTCAAGGCAGAGCAAAGCCACACCATCTGGTACGACGCCACGTCTATACAAAGTCACACTAATTTGGAGCCATCCCATCAGGTGACGACTCAATCCATCACAGAGCAAAGCCAGGCCAGCACATGCAAATGTACATGAAGGTGTGTGCCAGAATGTCCCGAGGGAGCGTCCCATTCAAAAGGTGTCTCTCAGTGAAGATAGACTGCTATGACTATGCGTGCCCTGACAAAAGGCACAGGTGTCTCAGGGGAGATGGTGGCGCAGATGATGCAAATATCCCACCGCAGTGCACACGATTCCTATCTGATTCGGTGGTGAGTTCATAAGGCCCAGTTTAAAAATTCTAGAGAAAGAATATAGCTCGTGTCTGAACCCAGATGCCTAATACACAAGGTTAATTAAATTAGGTCCCGTAAGATGGCTCAGGAGGTAAAATTGCTTGTTGCTAAGGGCCCAAGTTTGGTCCCTAGGACCCACATCTTGAAGGAGACAACTCATCTCCCCATGTTTTCTCTGACCTCCACATGTATGCTATAGGTATGTGTGCCTGAGGGAGCACACACGGATGCATGTGTGTGTGTATACACACAGTCATGCAACTTGTTCATAGGACATTATTGCTATAATGGATCTTTGGGTAAAACAGCTCACATAATTATGAAAACACTCTGCTCCTGGGCAAAACAGAATTCTGACTGCTGTAGAGCCAATCTTACTTTTGTGATGAGTTGATGTGGCTGGGCCTGCTTCTGGAAGAGAGGGAGGGATACCTGTACTAACTACAGCAGCGTGAGCACCCCTTTCTCCTCAGATCATCCCACAGCAGCGTGAGCACCCCTTTCTCCTCAGATCATCCCACAGCAGCGTGAGCACACCTTTCTCCTCAGATCATCCCACAGCAGCGTGAGCACACCTTTCTCCTCAGATCATCCCACAGCAGCGTGAGCACCCCTTTCTCCTCAGATCATGACAAGGACCGCCTATCTGCACCCACAGGCACCCTGAAGATGAGCATTCCCTCTGAAGGTTTTGATTTCATTAAGAACAGCCCATGGAAAGGGCTGGCACCTGTGCCAGTGTGCAGGTACATTTGACAAGGACATTCTGAGGCTGATGCAGGCCCCTGAGCTTGACAGCGGAAAGGGTCTCTCTAAGGTCAGCTGCCTCACTCCCCAGGTCACCCCGCCCTATGAATTTGAGGCTGTACCGAATGGAGATCTGATGGGCGGCCAGGGATGGCCCAATTCCAACACTTAGCATCTTTCTTAGCCCATTTGATAGCTTTCAGTTTCCCAGTCTATAAAAAGAGCTCTGGGAAACCTGAAGTGGATGATGTCGCTGAAGTTCTTGAACAGGGACATCTGATCCTACGAGGCAGGCATGTGCTGGGGTCCCTTGTGGTGGAGGTACTGCAAACCCTACCCTAGGGAAGGATTTTACTTGAGTTTTGCCAGATTTTACCAGGAGACCTAGAGGGCACTATTCCCACAGCCAAGGGTGACTGAGGGCCTTCACCTGCCTCAGATCACCTGGAAAAGCTTTTGTGAACATTGAGACATTTGTTTATCCATCTAGAAAGTTAACCCGGAGTCTGCCTCTCAGGTAATGCCTTCCTGTGTTCGAGAGGAGGAGAAGGATACAATCACTTCATTTTTGTCCACAGGAGTGTGTTCTGATGTGCAGGTTTGGTAGACAGAGCATAAAAGATTTTACTGCAGAAGTCCTATTCTGTTTCTGGGGTTAACTTTTCTTTTTAGGTATTCTGTACTAAAGACTTCTCAGGAACTAAGAATGGAGAATTCCCAGGGATGGCCTACTCTGACTGTACTTTGATCTGAGCCTGCCCCTAGCCTAAGAGCCACACAGCTTATCTCTCTTCAGGGAGTCTGTGGGGCAGATGTTTATCATTTCAGGGAGTGGCTGGTGGGAAATGGGCCTGCCAGGACCCTACAGGAGTCTGCGATATTATAGGTCTCAACAAACATTAGGATTGCTATTATTTTTAGTTGCAGAGGCAGAACCAAGGATAAAGCTGCTAGGCCAGGAGGCTGCAGCAGGCACACCTGGAGGTGGCCATCTTCCTTCATTCCCTTGAGCTGTCCTGTCAGTAGGATCTAGCTCCTGGTTGATTCCCTCAGCCAGATATCCAGGAGCACAATTAGGGGCCACTCTGGCAGAGAAGGAGCTGGTTTTGCATGGCACCTTTCTGGGACCCCAGGCTCAAGTTACAGAGAACAGAGACTTGCTGGGAATTCCATTCTTGTGACCTCCCCTGAGGCCCTAGACTTAATTAAACACGGAAGAGATGACAAGCTCTCCTGATAGCATCAGGTTTTGCCTCAAGCCGTGCTCTGAAAGCCATTTTTTTTTTCAGGCTTTTACAATCTAAGCAAACACATCTATCTATAAAAACAGATCTGGTCTTGTTTGAAGCTCTCTCCAGGCTGCCCCCAACCCCCCTTTTAAAGTGGCTCATTTCATCAGTATTTAATGTGGCTCCCTGAGACGCAGCACTTAAACCGAGACAGAAGTAAACCAGCCATAAATCCACAGAAGGGAAGCTCATCCTTAGGCCCAGTGAAGGACAGATCTCTTCCTGTCCCTTCTGGAACAAACAGCTATAAAATACACTGTCTGCTGCCTGGTGACCACACTGTCAGTTGGGACAGGAAGGGCAGGAATCAAAGACTCTGATACAGAGGTGCCAGGGTAGGAGCACACTAGTGAAATAAAGATGTTATGGGCTGGAGCTGTGGTTCAGTGGTAGAACATTTGCTTAGCATGCAGGAGGACAACCTGGCTTTCATCCTCACCCACAGCATAATAATAATAATAATAATAATAATAATAATAATAATAATAAACGAAACAAGAAACTAAAAACACCCCACCCCAACAACGGAAGTCAGGACACAGACCCACAAGGCAAAAAGGGAGATTAAACGTGGATTTTCTTCATAGGCTTTTAAAGGACATTGCAAAGGGACTAGGGAAAAGGGAATTTCTCTTTGGGTAGAGAGTTTTAGGCAAACCGGAGTAAACAGGTGACCCTTGTGACACTGTGCAGCAGCAGTATTGCTTGGCATCCTTCAAAAGGCAGTAATTGTAACAGCCACCACAGTAGGACCTGGCTGTTGACAGTGTCCGGGCTTAGGGATGTTCTGGTTAGCTCTCACACCAATAGCTAATAACCAGCAGCCTAATGTGCTTGGCGCACAGTAGGCGCTCAGTAAATGCACCTGTAGGAAATGAGGTGCCATCTTTCAGAGGCAGGGTGTGAGCTATGAGCTGTATGACCACCCCCAGCAGGGAGGAGTCAGGCCCCATCACTGCTCAGAGGCTCTGCCCTGTGACACCCTCCTGGCAAGAACAAACTCTTCTATTCTCAGCAGCAACCAGTGTAAACAACACAACATTCTAATGGGATGCTTCCAGGACTTATTATTATTATTATTTTTAAAAATATCTTATGAGACGAATGGTATCCTGCGGGAACTTATTTGGGGTAGAGGAGTTCGGCTCAGGCTGCCCTGCCTGTACTGGTTCTGGGTAGACTGAGGCAGGAAGGAACTCCCAGGACAGCAGAAGTAGGTTCCAGATGGTAAAGAGGGAGCAGGATCCCTGACAGTAGCTCCACTTTCTGTTTGCCTGAAAGGTGCCTGGCTGGTGAAATGTCAGAAGCTCTTCAAAGGCTTTCCTGACAGTTTTCCCTCCAGACTTGGCAGGAACAGCACAAACGAGGCAGCTGTTGAAACCTGAAATAGCTGGCCTGGACAATAATGAAATCTTCACAATGTTCCTGCTAACTCTGACATGGAAAGAGAACTTAGACCCATGCACTCACGCACACCCTCCCCCTCCAGCTTGGCTTGGCTTCCAGAGCCTCCCCTAACTCTGACACCCCCGGAGGACTCAGGTTGGGTCTTTACAATCGGGAAACCTGAAAACATAGCACCTGCCCATGCTACAAGGGCTGCGAAGTCCTCAGGTTGGCGCGGAGGCGTCTGCAATGGTAGCTCCAAGTCTTTCCTCTGAGGGCTGAAGATTCTCGTTATCACTGTCCTCTCCATCCTTAGTCGTGGGGAGACATGGAACCCCCAGGAAAGCCGCAGGCAGGCTAGAAACCGATGTGAATCCCAATTTCCTCATCTAGAACTCTGGGACAGATGGCCGTGAGGGTCAAATGGGGTCACTTGAGTGGATGTGCTCTGCCAAGATTCTGCCCAAATTAAGTATGATCTGCCACCAGCACCTCATCCTGCACACCCCGGGACAGGGGTTCGCAAGGTAACATTTATTCTCTGTTCTGCTCTTGGGGCTTAGCATAGCCTTGTGCTGGTCAGGAGGCGCGGAAGGCACGTGGAGTGGCCTACCGTTTGCATCTCTCTGTGTGAGAATGGGATCCAGTGCAGAGCAGAGAGAGGCTCAGGCGGTGCTGGCTGAGTCACAGTAAGGCAGCCACAAGTCCACAGCAAGTAGAGACCCCAGCAACTCCGGCAGAGGCTCTGAAGTGGCCCAGGGCAGAAGAGCTTTCTGTAAAGTACTCCTCACTTAGCAGTGTTGGCTCCTTTCTAAGGCCATTGCCTTCAGCCCTTCTCACCCTGTCAAGAGCATCGGAAAGTGTCTTCCAGCTCGGCCCTGGAAACATCCTGACCACAATCTTTGTGTCCCCCTGGGATCACTGCTGGCTAGTGTTTTGTTTGTTTGTTTGTTTGTTTGTTTTTGTTTTGGGTGTTTTGTTTTGTTTTTAAACTTTCATTGATTCTTTGTGAATTTCCCATCATGCACNGACTCTTGCTGGTGTTTGAACTAGCCGATAGTGTGAAACCGCGCCAATTTCCCCCACCCCCCTACCCCATTGTTATAAAAGCTCCTGATTTTCGAGCCACGAGGTCGATCCCCCTGTCCCCTGCGTGGGATATGGGTCGTCCCGGAGCTCCGATTAAAAATCCTCATGCTTTTTTGCATCAAGATAGGTCTCGTGATTCATGGGGTGCACGAACAGCCCGTGTTTGAAATAGGGGTATTTCTGGTTGGATCTTACACAACCTTCCCCCCAAAGAAAACAAAGCATAAAAGTTAAAAAGTTAAAAAAAAAAAAAAAAAAGAAGAAAAAACATCTTGTGGTGGAAGCTGCTGTGTGTCCCACAGTATATTGTTTTGTCCAAACATCTTTACTTGAAAATGTTCACGGCGCTGAGTCATTGGACTGGCTTGATGCCTCTGGATTCTGCTACATTGTCAATACTGGATTCTCACCAGGCCTCCTCTTGGTTATCGTGTCGTTGCTCTGTGTGATGGAGATCCTGCAGCTTTGGAACTGCAGGACCGGTCCCAGCAGTTCATAGATGGGGTAGATGTTGGGTTGGGCCAACTCAAAGCTTTAAATCTGGGCTTGGGCAGTAGCTGAGTTGGTGAGCCCACTCTCCTGATTGAGGCAGAGAGCAAGGGGCAGGACCAGCTCTCTTACCCTCACATCATGGAGGCCAGCTCTCTAGCATTGCCTTGGTGAGGGGCGGGGCAAGATCCCTGATGTCATGCCCTAAGAGTTGGCTCTTCTGGGGCCAGCTCCTCTGTTCTCACATCTTTGGAGCTGGCTTACCTACTCCCCAGCCACCAGGCCCAGCTCTACTGTGCTGCCTAGGTGAGGGGTGGGGTCAAACTGCCTAGTCTTACATGAACTTGATACAAACTAGAGTTATCTGAAAGGAGGGAACCTCAAAGGCGAAAATACCTTCATAAGATCTGGCTGTAAGGCATTTTTTAAATTAGTATTTGACAGGGGAGGACTTATACCATAATGGGTGGTCACGTTCCTGGGCTGGTGGTACTGGGTTCTATAAGAAAGCAGGTTGAGCAAGCCATGGGAAGCAAGCCAGTAAGCAGTATCCCTCCATGGTTTCTGCATCAGCTCTTGCCTCCTGGTTCTTGTCCTATTTGAGTTCCTGTCCTGACTTCCTTTGATGATTAGAAGTGTAAACCAAATAAACTCTTTCTTTCCCAACTTGCTTCATGGTGTTTCATCACAGCAATAGAAACCTGAACTAAGGCACTGCCCATATTTTCTGTATATTACTTTTGGTACTGTCCATCTCACAGGAGGAGGCGGGCTACTTGTAGACAGGTAGAGAAGGCTCCCTTGGGGCTTTTTAGGGCCCTGTCTGTACATCAAGAAAGTTCATTCGGAGGGGACTCTGCTACTTGTCATTTTTTGTCTGCTACTTGTCATATTGTCATTTGTCTGCCAATTGTCATTTTGATCCTTTTTGTAGGAGAGACACCAGATTTAACATGTGCTAAGTCTCAAACTCAGGACAAATGGCTAACTAAAGTGCCTATTTAACAAATCAAAGCCATCTGTCTCCCTAGGTGCCTGCCTGTTACAGAGTCACCCTGGCTGGCAAACCCCACCCCTACCTTGAGCTCTTTAGTCCACACCCCAGTTTCTCTGACTCCTATATAACCCAGCCATTTTGGCTACACATGTCTCTTGGTTTCCTGGCTTGCTCTTGGCCTCTTGGCTCCTCTCTCAGCCCCATCTTCCTTCTCTGTCTCTGTCTCTGTCTGTCTCTCTGTGTGTGTCTGTCTCTGTATGTCTCTCTCTCTCTGTCTCTGTCTCTGTCTCTGTCTCTCTTTCTGTTATGACCCTCCTGTTTTAACTGTCCCAGTTCCCCAGGATTGAATAAATAGGCTCTGAATCTATGGGGTGGAATCTGTTATTGGAACTGTTTTCTAGAAAGTGCTACTCTATTCCTGGAGGTACGCTGTGGCAGGCCATAGCAATGGCAGTACCAAGGGCATGGATGGGAATATGAAGCATGATCCTTGTACATGACTCTAATAAAGGGTTGTCTGCTTGTTGGTATCCAGATCATAGAGAGCCTGCCAAGCCTCTCCCAGAGCTTTGAGGGGATCAGCTACTCCCAACATTGCTGTAAACATATATAGCATTAGGTCCAAAGTAGCTTCCTAATAGCAGGGATGCTGACACTGTCCTAAATGACAGACTGGGGTCAGCTCTGATTGACAAACAGAAGGATTACCACTTAAACTCAGCAGTCCTCAGAAACCCTGTGAAGTGGGTTTCTGTTTGTCAGGAAAAGTTACTTCCGTTATTCCTACTCCCTCCCACCTCCCAGCAAACTAGTTCTGGCAATAGGGCATCTAGTTCCCTATTCTAGGTCTCAGGACATTCTGGCTTATACACTTTCTCCCACATTTGTCCTTAAAACCAGAAAGGCTTCCCACACAGTTTGCTGTGTTATCTGCCCCTAAGACACAGCCTGGTGGGATACACCCAGGAACACTGGAGCTCTGACACACTCAAGATCACAGTTGAGGCCACAACATCTTTCCTGACATCCAGTGTAAATGGGACCCCCACAGGAACCAGGGAAACACAGACACCTGCCCAGCCAGAGGCACAGTTTCTTTCCAGCGTGCACCCATGCCTAGAGCAAACCCAGAGTTCTGCTCCCCACTCACCCCTGCAACACCCAGAGAAAATTTGACTACCAGGAGCTCTGACACAACAGGATCTCAAGAACTTGGTCAAAGCAGGATTTCTGGATCCCAGAGGCAACCTGACTCCCAGGGGCTCTGACACACCCAGGATCTCAGGATCCCAGGATCCCAGAATCATAGCATCACAGATACAGCTGGACTCTGAGTTCTGACACAACCAGGACCACAGGAGGGACAGACTCCAGTCAGAGACAGCAAGGGCAGGTAGCACTAGAGATAACTAGAAGGCGAGAGGCAAGCATAGGAACATAAGCAGCAGAAATCAAGTCTACTTGGCATCATCAGAACCCAGTTCTCACATGACAGCAAGTCCTGGATACCCCATCACACTGGAAAAGAAAGATTTGGATTTAAAACCACATCTCATGATGATGATAGAGAACGTTAAGAAGAACATAAATAACTCCCTTAAAGAAATACAGGAGAACACAGGTAAACAGGTAGAAGACCTTAAAGAGGAAACACAAAAATCCCTTAAAGAATGACAGGAAAACACAGCCAAACAGGTGAAGGAATTGAACAAAACCATCCAGGATCTAAAAGTGGAAAAAGAAAAATTAAAGAAATCACAAAGTGAGGCAAACCTGGAGATAGAAAACCTAGGAAAGAAATCAGGAGTCACAGATGTAAGCATCACCAACAGAAAACAAGAGATAGAAGAGAGAATCTCAGGTGCAGAAGATACCATAGAAAACATTGACACAACAGTCAAAGAAAATGCAAAATGCAAAAATCTCCTAACCCAAAACATCCAGGAAATCCAGGACACAATGAGAAGACTGAATCTAAGGATAATAGGCATAGAAGAGAGCAAAGATTCCCATCTTAACGAGATAGTCAATATCTTCAACAAAATTATAGAAGAAAACTTCCCTAACCTAAAGAAAGAGATGCCCATGAACATATAAGAAACCTATAGAACTCCAAATAGACTGAACCAGGAAAGAAATTCCTCCTGACACATAATAATCAAAACACCAAATGCACAAAACAAAGAAAGAATATTTAAAGCAGTAAGAGAAAAAGGTCAAGTAACAAATAGAGGCAGACCTATTAGAATTACACCAGACTTCTCACCAGAGACTATAAAAGCAGGAAGATCCTGGGCAGATGTCATACAGACCCTAAGAGAACCCTAACATAAATGCCAGCCCAGGCTATTATACCCAGCAAAACTCTCAATTACCATAGATGTAGAAACCAAGATATTCCATGACAAAAACAAATTTATACATTATCTTTCCACAAATCCAGCCCTACAAAGGATAATAGATGGAAAACTCCAACTCAGGGAGGGAAACTATATCCTAGAAAAAGCAAGGAAGTCATCTTCCTTCAATAACTCCCAAAGAAGATAGCCACACAAATATAACCTCTAACAACAAAAATAACAGGAAGTAACAATCACTTTTCCTTAATATCTCTTAACATCAATGGACTCAATTTCCCAATAAAAAAATATAGACTAACAGACTGGATGGTAAACAGGACCCAGCATTTTGCTGCATACAGGAAATTCTCCTCAGTGTCAAAGAAAGATATTACCTCAGAGTAAAAGTCTGGAAAAAAAATCCTAAGCAAATGGTCCCAAGAAACAAGCTAGAGTAACCAACCAAAAGTTATCAAAAAAAGATAAAGGACACACTTGTCAAAAGAAAAATCTACCAAGATGAACTCTCAATTCTGAACATCTATCCTCCAAATAATATCCAAGATACAATTCACAGACCACATGAAGCTCAAGAAGAAGGAAGACCAAAGGGTGGATGCTTTGGTCCTTCTTAGAAGGGGGAACAAAATACTCATGGGAGCAAATATGGAGACAAAGTATGGAGCAGAGACTGAAGGAAAGGCCATCCAGAGACTGCCCCACCTGGGGATTCATTCCATATACAGTCACCAAACTCAGACACTATTGTGGATGCCAAGAAGTGCTTGCTGACAGGAGCCTAATATAGCTGTCTCCTGAGAGGCTCTGCCAGAGCCTGACAAATACAGAGAGGCTGATGCTTGCAGTCAACCATTGGACTAAGCTCAGGGTCCCCAATGGAGGAATTAGAGAAAGCACTGAAGGAGTTGAAGGGGTTTATAACCTCATAGGAAGAACAACAATATCAACCAAACAAAGCCCCTAGAGCTCCCAGGGACAAAACCAACAACCACAGAGCACACATGGAGGGATGGACCCATGGCTCCAGCTGCATATGTAGCAGAGGATGGCCTTGTTGGGCATCAATGGGAGGAGAGGTCCTTGAACTTGTGAAGGCTTGATGCCCCAGTGTAGGGGAATTCCAAGGCAGGGAGGTAGAAGTGGATGGGTGGGGGGTGTGAGCACCCTCATAGAAGCAGAGGGAATGGGGATGGGACAGGGGGTTTCAGGAGGGGGACCTGGAAAGGGAATAATATTTATTTGAAATGTAAATAAAGATATATATGCATATATATATATATATATATATATATATATATATATATATATATATATATATATATATATATATATATATATATATATATATGAATGAATGACACAGGTTTTGATTCCCCAGGAAACCTTTCTTTCTACCCAGGGAGTTGGCTTGTTTGGTAGTTTCACTGTACCCTTGTTACATTTGGTGTTGAAATCTTGGAGAGATACTGCTCACCCTCTAACATCATGGTCCCTCCTAACTGAACTGAACCTCTGGTTTGACCCTGCTGGATGTGGATTATTTGCCTATGCAGGCTTCAGTCACTTACCACATTCAACTCTAAGATTTAGAGTCTGCCCCTTCAGCTGCTTCTCTTCTCTACCGTTACCTACTTGCTTCTCCTTGCCTACTTGGTACGTGTCCTCTCAGGGCTGCCTGCTCTGTCTCTTGCTCACTGGAGCTTGCTATGTACTCCTAGGATCCTCATCACATGGAGAGAGGGATGCCTGTCCACTGTGATCCTAGGTGCCTCACTGACAAACCCCTCGGGGATACCCTTGGGGACTGAGACACTGTTCTATGGCACTTACTTCTTACTGTGTCACCTTCCCTGTGCCTTTGGTCCTTTTCTGTTGGGATCCTACCTCTGGTGGGATGCCTATTTATGGCCCCTTTCCCACTTTTCTACCTACTAATTGCTATTCTCCCGGGAGCTCTTTACTGCCACCCTTTCTTCGAGGATCTTTCCCTTCCTCTAGCTAACCATGGGCTCTTCTCAGTTAAGGTTAGAATGTTGACTCCCCTCTCTTGTTTTGTCTAATCTCTTCCCCCCTCTCAGACTCAGATACCATTAAATGACACTGTCTTATTTTTACTGCAGATATGGTTTGGCTTCCGTCCAAACTTCATAGTCAGTCTCAGTGGCCAGGAAATTGCACATCCAATTTCCAAGTTCTTACAGGTTGCAACAACTTCTGCCCCTATATAAGCAAATGATTCAGAAAGCTCTTATTCCCTAAGCCTTCTTTGTTCTCAGTGCTCACCCTATCTAAGCCCTTTTCTCTCTGCTCTTGTCCCTTCCTATGATCTCGAGATTCAGTCTTACAGAGATTCACATGTCTTTTGGGGCATGGATAATATTGGAAGAGTTATCACATGCTGTTTTAGTCTACTAAAAAGCTGGCTCTTGAGATGACATTTGGTTTGCCCACATTAGACCCAAGCATGTTACCTTCAAAGCCTTTGTCCTGGACTAGTCACCTGTCTCTGACAGGGAGAAAGAAAACAAAACAGAAAAGCCCAGGAAAAAGACATTATATTTTGAGAACAGCCAGGAGGTAAACAAGTTCCAATAGAAGTTCCTGATGGCTAAATGTAATCATACATGTTTAGCTCTGAATATTCTTTCCCAATTTCTTGGTTTTGTTTACTAAATTGTTCCCCTACTTAAAGTCACTGATATCTTTAGAGCTTTTGCTGAAATGACCATTTATTTATTGCAGCATTGGAGGTATCATTTAAAAAAAAATCTGTAAAATTCCAAATAGAAAAGTTACTTTAAAAATTGGAACAAATGAGGTTAATAGTTAAAAATCTATATATAGGTAATTCCTACTTGCTGTAGCATACTATATATGTAACTTGAATATAACTTTTGTTTAGAAAAAAATAGATTATTTTTTTATTTGACTGAGGAGACAATGCCAGGCCTCCAAGATGTCTTATTTTCTTTTCTTTTCACTAGACTAATGGGGCAACACCGTACCTCTAATATATTTTAGATAAGGTTTATAAATCCCTAAGGTTATAACCGTCTATTCAGGCTAACAGAAACTGACTTAAAGATATATGTCTAACCACTTTTGTCTTTGCTAACATGGTTAAGCTTAAGTTTATTTGGAGAACTGAGTTATATCAAGATGATATTTTATAAAATGTATATTATAAAAGGGTCAGAAAAATGAGGTTCCTAGTATCTCTACGAAATGTATTTATGGTTTAAAGTTTATTTTGATATCAAAGCATTTTTTATTCAGAACGTATACATTTTAAGGCACAAATGTAACAGATAAAAGTTAGAAATCCTTATAAACTGCTAAAGATAATTAAAACACAAAAGTTTTATGTTTTAATTATCAAATTTAATGTGCTCGGAACTATGTTTGTAGTCATGCTAAGTATTTATGTAATGTATTTATGGAAACAAACTTGGAGAGAAAGACTAAATTATATCTTCCATTATGTACAGTCTTTTACAGATGTTGCTAAAGTTAAGCCCGAGGCAAGTAACTGAAACAAGTTTAAAGTAAACTTAAAGTCTGTTTAGTGTAAATAATATTCAAAATCAGGTATCTTAAAGAACTTCAGAAGCCAGCGGACAGCCCTCAGACCTCGGAGGGATCTGAGCATGGCATATAAAGTGTTTGATGGGAGAGAGAAGCAGGAAAAGATGAAAAAGGCTTCCTATGATGAAAAGAAATATCAGATTCTCGCAGCAGGCCTCAGGCCACCTCCAAGGAAACCTGAAGCCTGCTTCAACTGTGTCCAGAGAAGTCACTGGACAAAGAACTGTACTTTTCCTCATTCACCCCGAGGACCCACAAACACAACGGTCAGGCTGACCATCCCCATTGCCCTGCCGAGGGTGGTCACTCTTCCAACTTCCTCCTCTACAGGAAAACCTCTCATATCTGCTCTGGGACCTTAGCACCTGATACCTCCACCAAGATTACCACAGAGGAGCCTAGGTTAACTATCCAGATTAGTGGATAAGACTGTCATTTTTAATTGATATGGAAGCCACTTGATCCATACTTCCTGTTCACTCTGGTAAAACTTATCCTTACCTGAGTCTCTTGAATAAAAACTTCAAAACTGAGGTTCAGTTATCTGCCAGCTTAAGTTGGATTCGAGTCTAAAAGTCAAGCCTGTGTTTTCCTGGAGCTAACAGGTTTCTTGCTGACACAGGCGAGGTCACAAACAGATTTCAATTTAAAAAAAAAATCTGAACTATTATGCTGTTGCTACTGATTTTAAAGATTACTTTTTACTATATACTTTATGCTCCAAGGATAATTTGGAAAGGACTTGTTTTTTGTTTTTGATTTTTTTGTTTGTTTGTTTTGTTTTTCGAGACAGGGTTTCTCTGTATAGCCGTGGCTGTCTTGGAACTCACTCTGTAGACCAGGCTGGCCTCGAACTCAGAAATCCGACTGCCTCTGCCTCCTGAGTGCTGGGATTAAAGGCGTGCGCCACCATGCCCAGCAGGACTTGCTTTTTGTCTTAGGGTTTTACTGCTATGAACAGACACCCTGACCAAGGCAACTCTTATAAGGACAACACTTAATTGGGGCTGGCTTATAGATTCAGAGGTTCAGTCCATTATCATCAATGTGGGAACATGGCAGCATCTAGGCAGGCATGATGTTGGAAGAGCTAAGAGTTCTACATCTTCATTTGAAGACAGCTAGGACAAAACTGGCTTACAGGCAGCTAGAATGAGGGTCTTAAAGCCCACACCGACAGTGACACACCTACTCCAACAAGGCCATATCTCCTAATAATGCCACTCCCTGGGCCAAGCATATACAAGCCATCACACATTTTAATGACTGCTGTCAATAATCATGCACCTACACCTGTGTAAATGATTGAATATTTCTAGATGGAATTGTCTTGTGGATTGGTTCTAGTGATATTTGTGTTAATTTGGCTCCCCAAATCACATGGGAATCTGCATGTTCAGTGCTGAGGGTACCTGCCCCCAGTAGGCTCTAATTTGTAAATAAAGTTGCCAGTGGCCAGTGGCTGGGCAAGAGACTTTAGTTTTCCCAGGACCATGGGAGAAGGAGGTTTTAGAATTGCAATGATGGGGAAGCAGGAGGCTCAAGCCCGAGAGCTGCAGGAAAGAAAGCATATAACACGTAAGAATCAGAGTAGAGCAGCTCCAGGAGCCACTCATCCTATTTGGTCTAGGCTAGCAGAGATGGAATATGGATTTAGAAAGTAATAAATCAGGAATATTGGAGGGGAGAATGTGCTAGCCACGGGAAGGTTTGGAAATGGGCAGCCATTGCACTGTTTAAGGAATATGTAAATACAAGGCTGCATATGTGTGTGTTTTTCATTTGTGAATTCAAAACATTTGGGTGGGTGTAGAGGAGGCCCATGCATCTGCTGGGTAGTTTAGAGCAGTTTGACTCATTAGCACTTCAGAAATGAATGATAAAGTTTAAAAGATTAAGATGGCTGGATGTTTCCAGAGAGGAAAGAAAAAAGTAGGTTTATGCAAGTAGTGACAGTTTGAGGAAGTGATTTAAGGTTCGGGAGAAATGAGACTTACAGCTGATATACTTCCAAGTTCAAAGTTTAACATATTAACCAATGAAATTCTGGTAAGCTATAATCTAGTCTTAGTGACAGTTATAAGTACTGGCTGCTAAAGCTTTTTCAAAAATAATTAAAATTATCATCATCACAGGCTCAATTTTTTTGTTTTCTTAAATACAGACTTTTTTAAAAAAAAGTGTTTCTCATCGTGCTGGAAATAACTCTGTGTAATTCATATCTGCCTAGTACTCTTAAGGTGCCGATAGGAGGATGGCAGGCAGAAGAAAGAATATTCACACTTCTGTCTGCCCCAACTGTTTGCAGACATTAACTAACTGCATTCTCTACAAGGAGGACTTCAACGCAGATTATTATAACAGACAATGGTCTTTCTGATAGATCTAAACCTTTTAAATCACATTTTGTCAACTTCAAAATTTCATGTAAGCATCGGGGAGTCATGGCTTGGACCCACCCATCACAGCTCAAGTGGGCTCTGGAACCCTTGTCATCAATGGGGCCACCAAAGCTTAAGCTTTCCCCCCTACCGCCTATCCTCTCTGAGGGCGGGCGCTTTCCTCCTTCCCCTGTTGGATGTTCTCTGTCTTCCTGACCTTCCTGGCAGTGCCTCAAGTTTCAAATATAGGTTTGATATAAAGACCTGCTCCGAGTTCCTTAGCTTTATCTTCTGTCCACAGCCTGTGAGTACCACACAGATATCCACTTAGCCGGCAGACAGCATCTGGGAGTCAACCTTGGCACTAAGGCTGTTTCCCAAACCAGCTCGTCTCATTAGCTTTGGTGTGCCTACAAAACCGGGAAGCCCTCAGTTTGTTGACAGCCAAAAAGGACCTGGCCATTGCCTCTTCCCCAGTAAAGAATGTTGCTACCATGTGAATCAGCCTGGCAAGTGGGAGAGAATATTAAAGATCTATAGAAGCTAGACCACAAATCAAAGCCTCCATGGGCTGACTCCTATCTGGGGCTCTCCCTTTGGTCTCCCTTGGATGGAGCCCCGGGATCCTCCAGCTCCTTGGCCCACTGATAGCCATACTTCTTGTATGAGACTCCCTGTCTCATCAAGTACTTTTGGGCTTGGGAAACCCTGCTATTAATGTCACCATGGCCAGACAGCTCCCTGAGCTTTACCCAAAATGGAAGACTCCCTTTTACAGTGGGACTTCCTCTTCTCCATCTGACCTTATCTGAGGAGCCTGACCTCCATCCACATCCTCTACCTGAGGAATGTCATGTAGTTCTAGCAAGCACCTGGAATGCCTCTCCATGCAAATGAGGCATTGCTGGTAACTTAAAACTCCAGCCAATGTAAATTCACCTGAAAAACCCCTTCCCACTTTCCAAGGTTCATACGGCCCTCGTTCACCCCAAATAAAATATAGATGCACACGCTGTTTCATTGAGTATCATCTAGGAGAGCTGATTCACATCCAGAGGGAGGAAGCCGAACTCAGAACCACGTTTCAGGAGAGAACTAGTAAAATAACCCAATGTAAGCCAGATGCTCTTGATAGAATCTCTCCAGGTCTCCTACCATAGCCTGCCTGTCTGAGTCCCCACCACTGACTGGCACTCCAGACTTTTAAAAGAACGTCCTCATGACATCTCCATTCAGAAGTAGCTAGATGAGTTCAGTTGTTCTTAACAATAAACAAAAGGCTGCAATGTTAGGTACAAAGTGGGACCCCAAAATGGCAGTGCTGCTGACAATGTCCTAAATGACATCCTAAGGGCTCAGCTCAGGCTGCACTCTGATTGGTAAACAGAAGGCTTACCGCCTAACCTCAGCATCCCTCGGAAACCCTGTGAAGTGGGTTTGTTTGCCAGGAAAAGCTATTACTTCTCTTATTCCCACCGCCCCCATAGCCAAATAGCTCTGAAAGAAAATGGGGCATTGTGGTTCCCTATTAACCCACATAAGCTTGGAAGGATCAAAATCCCGACACTAGCTCTCAGGCTGTTCTGGCCCATGATCCACCCACCTCCCCTACTAGTTCCCAGCCTGTTCCACCTTGCATACCTCCCCCTACCTCAACACACCTCCTTGAAACTGGCACAGCTTTCCCTACCTTCTTTTCTCTCTGGTAGTTCTGAGTCCCCAGTAAACCTTTCTTTTTACCCACAGAGTTGTCTAGTTTGGTGGTTTCACTGTAAGCCTTGTTTACATATAGGTGGTAATCCTTAGGTCTGCAGGTAGGTGGCTTGTCCTACCTATCACCTCGCTGGGACAGGATCACTTCTCTCGACCGCACTTGGGTGGAAGACACACCTTTTGAGAGCCCCTGTCACAACCTACTCTCAGTACTGGTTGTGTAGATGTTCCTTCCCATCAATTATGGGTCCTTCTGATCTCTGAGGAGGTTAGGACGGCCCAGAGCAATAGTCTTCTGTTTTTCATCTAGTTTGCTTGCTTATTAGTCATAGGGAAATAGTGGCACCCATGTCCAATGTTCCAGTTACCTGGAGAGTGAGCTCAGGGGTCCCATGAGGAGTCCTATTTACCTTTCTTTGCCAAAGAAGGCAGACAAGAAAAACCATGGGAACAATTCTATCTGGCTGGGTGATGGTCCCAGCTCCCAGCCCCAATGATGGCAGTATCAGAGGTGGTGGTGGGGTGGACAGCTTCTGGTATAGTTCTTGAATTCCCATCTCTGCCCTTTTAACTCCAGCTAGTTTCTAGATGACACTGCTTACACATGTAATTTGGCATCTCTGGCCGGGAAGGAGAACACCTGACCTCTGCCTCCTGAGACAGGCAGGCGAGGACCTGTGAGTTGGAGGGATACTGTGTTAGCATAGCACTCTGGGATCCTTTCTTGGGCTGTTTCTAATCATCGTTGGTGCCTCGCTACTCTTGGTAGCAGAAATTCAAAGTCCTTAAGAAAACAAAAGTACCCGTACCATCCTCAAGCCTTGGGTGGCCAGAGGTGGGTACTCTCAGGTTTATGGGTACCAGCCCTGCACTCCACTCTCAAAGCCACCCTGTGCCCTGAGCATATTATTGGGGTCTAAGAGCTTGGACTCGGCCAGAAGACTGTTGGCAAGTGGCTGAATTGCTTCAATCTCCTTTTCTCAGTGTGAAGAGTGACTGAGGCTGGCTAGAGAAGGATGGGGATGTGGGACACAGGATGCCCGACAAAGAAGAAACAGTCACTTTGTACCCACAATGGTAGATGGGCTTGTGTGGTCCTAGAACTCACCTCTGCCTCTGACCAGGACTGCCTGTGGCCATGAACATCATCAGTTCCTCCAAGGCTGGGTCTGGATAGCCGTGGTCAGGGAAGCTTAATAATGAGGTCAAGTCAAGTTGGGTGAGAACAGACTTGTTACCTGTGGCACAACAGTGGGAACGGAGTGCTGTGTTTAAGCGGCTGAGCCTAGTTGTCTAGGACTAGTCCTCAGCTAGACCCTAGAATGCATGAACATCTTGGAGGTTCAGGCAAGGAGAGCCTTTGCGATGCCCGTGTTGGAGACACAGACCCAGGATGAGAGAGTGAGACACATACATGGAGAGTCAGAGCACTGAACGTACGGCTCCCTGCTGTCTCCACTCAGCGCTCATAGCCTCTCAGGGGTGCACTGTTCTCTGAAGTTAGATTCCTTCGATCTGAGATTCATCCAGGCAGCTCCGGGCTGAGCCTCACCAATGGCTTCTGGGCTATACTGGTTTCATTTGGGGAATGATTCTGTGGCCTTAAGTTCTGACTCTTTGGTCAGAATTTATCTAAGATTAGGAAGGATTTTTTTTGGTCTTCTCCAAATTCAGTTATCCACAGTCTTCATTTTGGCACTGCAGGAGATAATTGTTGTTTTGCACTGGAAGTCTTGGGAGGTTATGAGCTCTAATACAGGCTTGTGTATGTGGGGCCGTGATAGGTAGCCTATTTTGGCTGAATGAGGCTTGCTCCAGTGACCCAGTAGAAAACTCTACAAGGGACAGAAAAGTGAGCCGCGTTCCCAGAGTCAGATGCCTGATACCCCAGAGGCCCCAACTCATAATTCTGTGACTATAAGTCACACAGACAATGTCCCAAGCTCCTGGCATTCTGGCTAGACTCCACCAGACAGTTACCGGACTATAGCCAAGTAAGCTCCTCCCCACAGTTATCTGACAAGAGCAAGGTAGCCCAGCCCACTATAAAAGGGGCTGCTTGGCCCCTCCTCGGTCTCTTAGGCTCTCACCTTTCTTACTATCTAGCTCTCCTTCTCTCTCTCCCTTCCCCCTCTCTCCATGTGGCTAAGGCCGGCCTTTCTCCCTCTTTCTACCTTCTTTCTCTCTTTCCCCCTGCGTTTCTACAATAAAGCTCTAAAACTATCGACTGTCTCTGATCATCAAGGCCTGCCGTGCTTGAACCATGGGATAAGCTTTCCCCTAATGAGCCGTGTCTAACCTCTCACCAGAAGGCCTTCCTGTGCTCCAGCCACTGACCGAACCAAGGACCCTCACCGGTGTGGGAACCACCCACAGCCCCCCTCTCCCTCTGCCCTCTCCTCCCTTTGGCCCCGGGGCTGACCGAGCCGCCCCCCTCCCTGGGGCCCCCATTTTGTTTTCAGGTCTTCTTCAGTATCCAGGGAGAGATGCCCAGGACTGAGAACCTGTTACTTAGGACTGCCCCTTGTCCACCACCTGGTGAGCTGGGTCCGTAGCTTCCCACAGCCAGACACCCACCCGGGGCCATGTGGAGAGCGTGTGGCAGTCTTCTGAGACCTCCTGCCCAGAGCACTGGAACTCTGGCGGGACAAGGGTTTTCTCCCACTCCCTTTATTCCTCCGGCACCCTCTGCCCCACACACGTACAGCATAGAAATCTCTGCGGGCACTAGAATCTGGGGGACAGCTTCCCAGTAGACAGTCTCCTCCGCTTCCCAGAAATCAGAGACAGAACGAAACTGCCTGCTTGGGACTGTTAGGAGATGGTATCCTGAGTCCACCCAACTCAGGAACAAGTATCATCTTATGGGCAGGGCTAAAAACTGAGTTCATGATCCCAGGCCCCAGATCTAATTCATGCTTATCCTGACTCTTCGGGTGTTTCCCGTTTGTCTGTTAACCAGTAAAGAGAGAATTATTTAAACTAAGGCACACAGTCGTGCCTGCTGTGACTTAAGTGACTAGGTGCAGCTTGCCTGCTTCTTTTGTTCCCGATTATTCTAAATCCTGGGCCAGGAGGGGACTTAATTACAAAAGTTGAATGGAGGACCCTGAAACCAGGTGACCCAGAGTCACCAATGTTAATTTCCTTGCTTAATCCCTTGTGTCAAAATATGATTGGCCAGTACAGCAGGCCACCCTACTCCCCCTCGCTCTGGGTTCCCATTCTATACTAATATTGTACAATCTCCCTTCTGGGATACAGTTCAGATCCCAAAGTGGCCACCTCCCCGTGTGCACAGAAAATAAGATGGTCATTTTTTAAGTTTCTGTCTCTGGAATGAGTTTTTTTCTGCTTCCACCTCAAACCCAACATGCATACTGCTAGGTTTTATAGTGAAACCCAAACAACATAACTTTTCAGGTACCATTTAAAAACATTTTTGGACATTGGCAGCCGACTGTGAAATGTTGATGGTTCTCACTGTGTGGGCCAAGCAAAAGCAACTGCGTTCTGGCCCCTTGGGTGGAGACTCGGGGAGCGGGAGAGGTTTTCAGTTGCTGAGACCACAAGGAAGCAAATATACCCTCTGTATTCATGAGACACTAAGTATCTTTGGGACAAGGCTCTTGGAACAATCTACTCAGTAGAAACGAATCATTCAAAGTTACTATGGGTCAAACAGCAAAGACTGATGATGATTATGATGATAATGATAAGCTATACTGGATCGCCTCGGTACACTATACAGGTGTGTACACTATACAGGTGTGTACACTATACAGGTGTGTACACTATACAGGTGTGTACACTATACAGGTGTGGATGCAAGGTAGAGTTCTTCACCTGCCATTAATCTTTTTGTTAGACAGGTTTCTCACTAGCACACTAACTTGGCTAGGCAGGCTGATTGGTAACAAGCCCCAAGGATCCACTCATTTCCACTGCCCCAGCCCTGGGGTTACAAGGGAAACTGTACACACCCAGTTTTCACCAAAAAAAAAAAAAAGCATCATTCTGAGAAACGTCCAACTGCCATTGAACCCTCCCTGCCTCTTGAGGTGCTGATTCGGCAGCTCTCCAGCATCTCCAAGGACTCCTGCAACCTCAGGCTCTTGCCTAAGAAATGAACGGCACTTCTCAGGCCTTGACATAATGGCTCTGCCTCAGCTTAGCCCTCAGATTTGTGAGCCTTTCATGGTGGGTAGCTATGTGGTTAGGGTCATGGCAGTTTGCTGGGTGAGGAACACCTACTGTGCACTTTAGGCTGCATTTGATTTGCTCCCACCACAGTGGGATGCTCCCAGCACAGTGCAGCTGGTTGGAAAGAGCAGGAGAATAGGACCGGGCGGCGCATGCCTTTAACCCCAGCACTTGGAGCTGGAGGCAGGTTGGTCTTTGTGAGTTCAAGGCCAGCCTGGTCTACAAAGTGAGTTCCAGGACAACCAGGGCTACACAAAGAAACCCTGTTATGAAAAAGAAAGGGAAGAACCAGATGGAGGCATGCAGGGTCAACAGAGAGGACAGCTCTGAGGAGTGGAGAAAGAAGTAAATGTGCCTCATTGTGGTCTCCAGCAGAAAGGGAGCTCACGCTAGCTCACACTGCTGTGGCAGGGTGGAAATTCAGTGTGCCCTTCTCACCTTAGACCAGTCCCCCGTTTTCCACTCATAGCAGCCGGAGTAGTCCTCGCAGTCTTCCTCTGCTTTCGGCCTTGTGGATGAGTCACATTTCCCTTGGGAGTTGGTGCATGTCACAGTCCGTTTCTGGATCCCTTTGCCGCAGTTGGCAGAGCACTGTACGACACAATATAGGTGCTTAAATATATTCTAACTCAGTTTAAGTCCATCAACACCACTAGAGTCCCCACTAAGTGCCAGGCCTAGAATGGGGGAGCAGAAGTGATGTTATATAATCTGTACTTGAATTTTGAGTTCTTCGAAGTCCTCTTTTTACCCCCAGGGGACCCAGCCAGGTGGCCAGTACTGGGTACAGGATTCAGGACTCAAAAGAACTCATGGTACCCAGTTGGTCAAAGGAAGAAAATGGGATTAAATGGTCCAGTCACCAGGTCTAAACAATCTATGCAGCACAGGAGTTCAAAGAGCAAATGGAACATGAGGTGGCAGGAAAGCAAGGGCCAGCTGGAGCTAGGTAAGGCTCTGGAAGTGAAGGAGTCTGAGCCAGCTGGCCTCCAGATACACAAGGCAAGGACCACCATCAGAAAAGAAGGTGGTAGCTAGAAACCATGGGTGTTTCTCATAGGCACGCTCTCAGAATTTCAGTGTGGATACCAAGAAAGAAGATGGCAACACTCTGTATAATAGTTTAGTTCACTTCCTAGAAGCCTTGGCAAGACACAACTCCAAGAGGGTATCTAGGTAGAACTGGGGAGTCGGGTGGGGGGGTCACAAATGATGATCAAGCTCTCAAGAGGTTAAATCTGAGATGTCCTCATGCAACAAGAAGGAATGAAAAAGCTGGTGTGTGTGTCGGGGGGGGGGGGGCACACACATTTAATCCTAGCACTTAGGAGGCAAAGGCAGGCCGATCTCTGAGTTCAAGGCCAGCCTAGTCTACAAGAGACCCTGTCTTCAGAAACAAACAAACAAACAAACAAACAAAGCAAACCAAGAAGGGATGACAAGTTAGAAGACTGACAACACACAGCCACGCTGGGTGCTCTGGGACATGTCTGCATCCTGCTACTGGCTCACTCCACGGTGGGAAGGCATGGTGCAGTTATACATCTCCTAAAGTAGAAGGAAGCCCAGCCAGAGAGGACTTGTCACCTTTGGGAGATCATAATGGACAAGATGACAGGTTGGCCGGTGAGCAGAGGGGATATGCTTGCGTCCCCTAGCCAGGGGGCAGAAGGAATTCAGAGCTCCCTACCCCTACCCCACCTCCTGTAATTTGCTATGTGTGACTCCCTGAAAAATGGCTGCCTTTCCACACAGAGGTGGAAGAGGCTAAAGGTTGTGTTCTGGAGAGATTTCAGGCTGTCGCAGTTTATCGTGTGTGGCAAGCCATGCAGTGACGGAGTGACAACAAGGCCAACTTTTTAATTAAAAAGTTCCAGCATGTTCAGAAAAAAACCACAGAGGACAAGCGTTACATGTGACATTCCTGTTATGGATGTTTATCCTAAAACCTTACTTACCCACCTTCTTCCTATGAACTTTCTTTCATTTAAAATTTTATGTGTGTGGATGTGCCTGAGTATATATAGATGTGTTACACACATGGAAGGGTGTCTAGAAAAGAGCACTATATCCCCTGGAACTACAGTTATAGCCAATTGTAAGCCTCCATGTGGGTGCTGGAAACCAAGCCTGAACCCTCTGCAAAAGCTTCCGGCTCTCTTAACCACTGAGCCATCTCTCCAGCCCTGCATGAACTCTCCCTTCTATGGTTCTTTGAGACTCATCTTGAGTGGCTTGTTTCAGAAGGCATGCACATGCCTCCAAACTGGCTGTGGGGTCACCTGGAAGAGCTGAGGGAATCACATGGACTTGTGTGTGTGGTACTGGTGAAGGGGTGGCTGAAAGTGACCTCAGACATGAGGGGCTGTGCCATAGCAGGCTTTAGGACATTGAGCCTCTTGGCCCAGGAGAGCCGTTGCAGGAATCCAGGCCTCTAAAGTGGTGGTTTCTGCACTGAAAGGCTGTCCTTTTCCTTTATGTGACAATTTCCTAACCACTTTGGCAAGTCCACCTTTAACACTGAATTTGTGGGTTATATCCTGGTTGCCACAGCAGCTGCTCAGCAACTCCAAGTTACCACCTCTGCCTGTGGTCAGTTCCTGTGTTGTCTAGTCTGTGTCTCCAGCCACTCTCTGGGGCTTCAAACACTGTTTTCTTTGCCAAGGTCTGGATCTGCCCTCTTTGGTCAGTAACCCATTCCTCTGAGGCCCTCAGCCCTGCCTGCCTGAGGAAGAGCAGGTGCAGGAGGATGCTGCCTTTGAAGGAACTAGGAAGGTGATGCTCCATCTCTGTTTACTTCCACCCAGGATGGGGCTGAAAAGCTGAGGATAGGAGGGTGTCTGGCAACCTTTCATTTCCTTCTGATACTAGGTTCTCTTTCCAATAAAGTCATGAAGAATCTGCGGAGGAGGTGGGTGGTAAGGGTGATCAATACTGTTGGATAACTAAGTTTCTAAGTCTCTTCTCCCATGAGAAAATGAAAGTTCCTAGCAGAAGGGCTGTAGGCTTGTTGGCACACGGCAGGGGGACAGAATGTCAGCTTTGTGGGTAATTCATGGGGGACTATTAGATCTGTGTTCTAGGCAGGCAGCGTCAGTTGGATCAGCAAGTGCATGAGATGGGTAAAGAGGAAAGCTTTTAAGTCCTGTTCCTGTGGGTCACACTGCCCAGGTAGTGGTCTTCCATGCTGTGATGAGACTTGGCTCCTTAGGTAAGAATGGATTTTACTTTTCCCACAGGGAAGGGTCTGAGAGGAGGATGTGGGGATTCGATCTGATTAAAGAACAAATCTTGTTTGACTGAGATCAAGGTGGCCAAAGCCCTAGGGATCACCTGTCCTGGAGAAAGGTGAGGGCGTGTTCATTCCCCTCTACCTCAAGGAGAGGAAGAATCCTCACAAATAATAAACTAGAACCTAATGTCACAAAGGACATAGAAGGATCCTGGTCCTTAAATGGGCGTATTTCAAGATTTGTTTGAAATTAAACTTCAGTTTAGAGCAGCCAACAGCAAGCAGGTTTTCTGTTCATTAAAAAAATGGGTCAAATACTTTTTTATTCAAAATAATTCTGTTTGGCAACCAAAGAGAACTTTAAAACTATTTTCCATACTGAAGAGTGTCTTGGATCTAGCCTCCTCAGGTTTCCTAGACCACTCCAGGTTTGGGGGAACCTGAGAGAAGTCCACCCCTTTCTTTAGCTATTTTTTTTGTTTGTTTTATATCCAGACAATCAACATGATTGCAATGTCAAGGCAAAGCTCTGAAAGATGACATCACCAGAGACAAAATGCTATTTCCAGGATTGGCCTTCTAACTTAAAACTGGGGCCTAGCTGACCTCTTTCTGACATGGTTTTTTTGGTGTGAGATTTGCAACTGACTTGCATACTAAAGACTGTTGCCCTAGCATCTGACCCCTGCAACCTGCAACATCTTCCCTGGCACTGCAGGGAAGACTTGAAACCGGCTACTTAACTTGACCAGATTACAATTCAACTTCGTCTGAAGGAGAATAAAAAGGTCAGTGGGTATGTATGTTATGTATGTATGTATGTATGATGTGTGTATGTATGATGTGTGTATGGAGTGTGTGTGTGTACATATCTATCATCTATCTATCTATCTATCTATCTATCTATCTATCTATCATCTGTCTGTCAATCATCTGTCCATTTATTATCTCTCACTGGGAATTTGTACATGAAATGGCATTTAATAGTACTTTCCCAGTGGTGTATACACATGCAACCTCAAAATCATATCATGTATGTTTGTTTATCTGTTTTTATCTGTGATATTTTAGATGGAACTTAAGGAACTAGGGGCTGGAATGAGCTTGTGATCTGGTCACAGGGCAGGTGAGGACGGTGGTACATGGGAATGTGTTACAGATACCCTGGAGGTGACAGCTTACAGTGAGACCTGTGGTTAAGGCCTACAGGCTCTCAAATGGCTTCCACCTCAGTGGCAAGCCCAGACACTCACCTCTGACCACTCGGAAGCTTCCCAGATAGACAGGCAGTCTTGGCCTTCACAGCTCTGTACTGCTGTCGGCCGGGGTTCTGAGCAGTAGATGGGCCGAGTAGTGACGTGTGTGCCGTTCTGGAGCTGGTACACGCAAGTAACCTCCCGATGCTGTGTGCCCTTCTCACAGGTGGCTGAGCAGGGGCTCCACTGACCAGTCACCCACCTGCCCAGAGAGAAAGGACAGTAAGGAAATAACCTGGCAGTGGCTGAGTAGGGAAAGAGATGGATCTGGAAACTTTGTCATCAACTCTGGAGATAATTCCAGAGCTTCAAACAGAGAATGGCCAGAGCTGTCATCTAGTTCAGTGGCCCCCGTGACACAGGGAAGATGCTTAGTGCAATGGAGTGGACACAAAGCTGGTCATGTCCTAACAGCAGCTGAAAAAAAGGGTATTTATTTATGTGTGTGCATGTGTGTGATATATGCTGATATGTATGTGGAGGTCAGAAGAAGGTATCATGGTCTTCCATCTCTTTCCACCTATGCCTCAGAGGCAGGGTCTCTTCCTGAAACGGGGACTAACATTTTGGCTAGGTTGGAAGCCAGAAAGCACCAGCAGTCCTCCTGTCTCCATCTTCCCCTACAGCTGAGGATAAAGGTATTTACAGAGACAATCAGCTTGTTATGTGGATGCTAGGATGCAAAGTCTGAGCTTCATAGATTGTGGAACAAGCATTCTTAACCACCAAGCCATCTCTCCAGCCACCTCCCCTGTCCCAACCCCCAAACCCTGTCCAACAGAAACTTTCAATATGGTTATGATTCTGTTTCCTGCCCTCTGCCATGAGAACCGAACACTGTTTTAAGGCAATGTGATGTTGGTTACCACAGCATTAGCTGACTGATACAGTTTGCATAAAGGCCTCTCCAGTACACCAAGACCAGGCTCTCCTTGCTTTCCTTGGCCCAAGCAGATTCCGGACTAGAGCCAGTAACTCTTAATGCAGGCAGGCATCTTGTGGTCCACTGGAAAATGGGCCTGAGGATGCCACTTGAAATGCTTTTCTAAAACTGTCTACCATCCACTGTTTCAACTGTCTGTGAATCTGTGTCAACACTACCATGCAGCTGAAGTTCCAAATCCTTACATTTAGGGAAGGTGCTGTGTAGTAATTTATATTACAGTTATAACTTAGGCCAGTTTTTTGAAGTGCATATAACATTTACTAACCAAGTGGTGTGGTAGCCCTTCTATGCCATAGAGCTTGATGGAAGGTCTATTGCAGGCTCTGAGAGGAAAGTGGCATTATTGGCTTTTGAAAGCATCACCGCACTCTCTGTCTTTGTAGTCACTGTGTGCCTGTGTCCTCCCAACTACCTTCTCATAAGGATATTGGACAGGCAGGGGCATACTGCCCCAGTGTGATCTCATCTTGATTAACTACATCTGCAATGACATTATTTCCAAGTGGGATGACATTCTAGCCTTCTGGGGGTTAGGACTCTAACATACTTTTCTTTAAAAGGAGGCTGCAGCTCAGCTCACCACACTACTTTAGTTATGCCTTCAACTTAATTCCCCTGCACTATGTAACTCAACATATTACCAGATCTAAGAGAATAGTGTGGGAACTGGGGGGGGGGGCATTAGGCCATTATTAAAGACCCATCTCACTCATAACTCTGAGAATTTTTAGCTTCTGTACACTACTTCTTATGTTAAGGATGAAACCCAGGGCCTTGTGCATACTAGGCAATGTGTTCCGCCAGTGAGCCAGCCCCACTTGATCTCTTCACTTTCATATTTATGTAGGGTCTTATTACATGGGCCAGGCTCAATGTGAACTTTCAGTCCTCCTACTTTAGCTGCTTAGGTGCTCAGATAAGAGTTGTGTGCCACCTGTGCTGTGGGTGAAATTTAAACTGGACAAAGGACTTCTGAGTTCTCTGATTGAGCTGTCACAGAAATGATGGCTTTGTCCAAGGTACAGTCTTCTGGCACAATTACTTTATGATGAAATGTACAGCAGGTCTCAAGTTAGATAACTACAAAGAGCACACATAGTTCCACTCATGGAAGACAGGGTGGCATGCTTTATTTCACCACAACACCAGCTAACAAAGGAATTATCTAGGAGACTTGGGGTTAACCTCTGCATTTTAGCGTAGGGGATAAGGAAGAGTATACTTGGTATTCATGAGCATTTGGAATATTCAGCACATTTGTCCAAAACTCAAACTCAAGAAACAAGACACCTGCATGTGACTCCATGTGCTTGTTACAGAGCTGGGCACATCCCAGGCACAGCATCGAACAGGCCACACCTAGAATCCCACAGCATAGAGTGGATGTCACAAACCACTCCAGCAGTCCCAAGAAGCTGCAGGCAAGCCACCGCCACTGAGACAGTAAACTTGCTCATTCCCAGCCTGGCTGAACCAGATGCATACACACCGAGTCAGCTTTATGCTGCGTCCAGACTCCAGGGTTGGGATGTTCCATTCAGCATCCTAGCCTTTATGAGCCTTTATAGTTGATGAGAAGGAAAGGGACTTATCTGCAGCCAGCACTTGGCTTCAGAGGAAATGCAGCTTGCACCGGGGCCTGAAGGCCAAAGTGAGGTTGGCTAAAGAAGGGTTCAGCAGTCAGGTGGGGCGAGCCTGACAATGGAACAGAAAAGACAAGAGAGTGCAGCTGCACAGCCTGAGGTGACCAGTTCTTGGCGGATCCTTATGGGCGGCATGGCACTGGGCCTTTGGGAGCTTGGGGTGCTGTCTGGGTTGGTGACACTGGGTTAGGGATTATGAGCAAGTAGGTCTTGGTGGAAACCGTGATGAGAATTATTCTCTGAGACCATGCATCATTACATTTGTGTCTTTGAAGGAACAGAGTTCTAGACCCCCTTAGCTACCTAAGTATGTAGATGCTCAAGTCCCTTATAAACAAGAGATAGTATTCACACAGAACTTACATCCTTCTGTATGCTTTAAGCTGCTTCTATGTGACATATAGTGCTGGAAATAAATAATCACCACAGTAAATTATTTTCAGAATAACAACAAGATAAAAAACATCTGTATTTTCTTAGCAAATACAATTCCTTTTTTGGGGGAGGGGTTCAAGACAGGATTTCTCTGTGTAGCCCTGGCTGTCCTGGAACTCACTCTGTAGACCAGGCTGGCCTTGCCCTCATAGAGATCTGTCTGCCTCTACCTTCCAAGTTCTGGGATTAAAGGTGTGGACCACCACCTCCTGGGTCACAGTTCTTTTAAAAATGAACATTTCAATTTCAATTAGTAGTCAGTTTAGCCCGTGAATATATAACCCACAGATGGGGACAAAGACTTGTCTGCTGTGTAGGAAGAAAAGCCCCAAGACTGTAGTACTTGGAGGTGGGTTAAGAGTTGTGCCTCTGAAGGGGACAAGGCATGACAGCCAATATGGGGGGGTGGGGGGGGGGGGGGGGGGGGGGGGGGGGAAGAACATGCAAAAGTGACCTATGAAAGGGAGCTATCTTCAGTGTTGGGGGTTGGGTGGACTGAGTCACATTGTCTGGGTTTGGTTATGGGACAGATCATAGGTGGGGTGAGGCCTGGGAGGGAATAGTAACTGGTGGTGTTATGCAGCAATTTCCTCCCAGTAGAGCATTCCATCTTTGGAGAAGCTCCTAAGACTGTCAATTCTAAAGGAAAGCTCACCATTAAGACTCAGGAAATACACAGTTTATCTCAGGAAGTTCCTGAAACTGACCAGACACACAAAGCTCTGGTTTGCCAAGGTTATACAAGCAATAAAGACTACTAAAAAAAAATACCCTGGGGTGAGCCGAACTCTCAGGAGGGATACCCCCAAGTCTGCTGAGCTGCCCAAAGGGTTTGCAATGGCATCTTGGTTCCTAGCTTTGGGGAACTGTCACTCACACTGGGGTAGGTTTTGGTGATTAATCTGCCTTAAGGTCATTTCTGCTCCTGTAAGTAATCCCCTCATACATATTCCTGTAAGTAACACCGATAAGCTCATTCATTCACCAAGTTGGGCTTCGGTGGTATCCACATTTTGGACTGTTGTTGATTCCCTATTCGGGGTGAACAGATCTTTGCCCAGACGGGTTCAGGATAGTGTCACACAAGTGTATAGGGCTCAGAGAAGGTGAAGAAGCAAGGCTGGTCTGCATCCCTTTACAGCCAGCTCCACAGACCTTCCTTGTTGGGTCTACTCAACTCTGGGTGAGACCTGACAGTGTGGCCAGGTGAAGAGTGAATTATCACTCCTGGTCTGGAAGTGGAGGCAGCAGACAGGCTTAGGAGAGTCTGGTCATGCATACAGAGTGCATAGGGACAGTGTGACAAAGTGACAGAGTGTGGGGAGAGGCACAGGAGAGTGGGAGATGGGAGGCATGCAGATCATCCAATGGAGAAAGCAGGTGTTAGAGAACATGCTGGAAGGCTCTTCTCAATCTGGCTTTAAACTAGTCCTTCTCCTGCTTCAGTCTCTTAAGTAGCTGGGATGGCAGGCATGTTCCCCAAACACATCTTGGGGCTCTCATTTCCAGTCACATAAACCCTTTTCTATCCGCGATACCCTTGACTCACTGCCTTCGTGCCCAGACAGCAGGAGAGGCTGATGTGTTAGAGCAGACATTCTCATCTTCTCACACAGTACCTGGGTCTGATGGGTACACACTCAAGTCCTCAATCCCCAGCTTGCCTGCTGGATAACCAGGAAATGACCACATCCTGTCCCTTCTTTATAAAACACTGGCAACTGTTCATACCCCACTAGCTTGTTGCTAGACTGGCTGAGATGACCTTTCCTGAGGGCCTGAGAGCTCCGTGAGCCGACTGTGCTCCAGGCCTGACAGATGCAGCCTATTCTGACTGTGTGACTATTATTAAAAATGTAGACACCGGTTCTGTGGAGAGGAGCTCTGGTTTCCTGGGGGCCCCTGGAAAGGGTGTCTCGGTGGCCATTCAGAAGTTAGAGAGAGATGAGTAAGGTCCCCTAAAATTAATTTTCCTCTTAATTCTTAATAAGTCTGCATGATTCAGATGTGAGTAGCGAGTATCATAACACCAGTCTTCTGCTTGAGGACTCGTTACTATAGAGCAGGGGTCTTATTTATTCCCTTTGAGCCTTGGGCACTTCCAAGCACAGGGAAACAGCAGAGCAGTTTGAATATTATTTGAACATAGCAAAGTATTTGGAAGATGCTTAGCACAGAGAAGCCTACAGAGATGCGAGTCCATTTTCCTAGGCACAGGACTTCTGTCCCCTGGTATGAATGTCCAGCTAAGAAGAAGTCAACACTTTTCTCTGTCCCTTTCACTGTGGTGACAAGGTCTTTCCTAGGACACCTGTCACTTTGTTCACCATGTGTGTTGTGAGCCTGAGGGATGGGATGTGCAGAGCCTTGCCAAGAGTCCTTCTTCCCCATGTGACTCCAATCAGCACTGTGAGGACCATGCATAGCCGCAGACCCTCCCCCTCTGCTCAGGACTGTGAATCAGCATCTTGAGGACCATGCATAGCCGTAGACCCTCCCCTCTGCTCAGGACTGTGAATCAGCACCTCGAGGACCATGCATAGCTGCAGACTCCCCTCTGCTCAGGACTGTGAATCAGCACCATGAGGACCATGCATAACCGCAGACCCTCCCCTCCTCTCAGGACTGTGAATCAGCACCTCGAGGACCATGCATAGCCGCAGACCCTCCTCTCTGCTCAGGACTGTGAATCAGCACTGTGAGGACCATGCATAGCCGCAGACCCTCCCCTCTGCTCAGGACTGTGTCCCTTTCTCAGCTCCTGGCAGACTGGAGCTAGCAACTCTGATGAGAACCATCAGACAGCTTTCACATATGCCATTTATAGTTTCTGAAGACAGGAGACTGCTTTTATTAAACAGATGTGTGTGAAGGAGGAACAGCGTGGACTTGCAAAGGTGACGGAAGGAGCCTGGATGGGCTGTCCTCCCAGGGGAATCAACAAGGCCCCTTTAACAGTCCCACATGAGGCTTCAATTCCACCTCTCTCCACTTAAACTCAAAAGTTATGAGTTCCCATATACTGTTCCCTGAAAAGTAATATTATTCACATATTTGTTTTTTAAAAGAGGAAATGAAAATCTGACGTGCATCATGCTGGCCTGTGGATATGAGCTCGCTTGGAAGCAGGCATTTTTGCTTGCAGAGAGGCCCAGCAACTCATGATGTTCTCCTTGGTGTGGCCAACAATGAACATGTTTGAGGGAAACAATCTTCAGCCCTGAACTCTGACTTTAAAATGTCTTGTGCCCACTGGATCCTAAGCTGGAGAAGGTGGGGGCTTTCCAGGATCTGTGACTTCTCCGTGCCTTTTGCCCTTGGACAATTATGATGACTTTGTGTGTGCTATACAAAGAATGAGTAAGCAAAGAAAGGGTTGGAGAGACAAGAGGGAGTGTGGAAGGGGGGGGGGGAAGGAGAGAGGAAGCTGGCAGTTTGTCTGTCAATACTTTGTTAAAATATGCTTCGAGGGAAATTGTTTCAACAATAGTTTCTCCAGATACTACAACAGATGTGTGTTCAGCAATGTTCTAAACCCCTGTAAAGATTTAATATAGTTGACCCATTCATTCTATAGGTGGGGAGACTGAGGCACTGTGGGGTTCACTAGCCTGCTCGAGGCCATTCAATAACGAGTGGCAGATCCACTTTCTGCTCACTTGCCAGTGAACTCATTGAAAGAGCATCTTCAATACACTCAATTATGAAACCACCACCATCTAATTTTGGAATGTTTTCACCACTTCCACAAGAGACCCATGCTCCTTCGCTGTCATCCCCAAGACCCAACCATCCATTCTTGTCCTAAGTGGTCACTAATCTGACTCTACACATGTCCCTGTTCTGAAAGTGGCACAATACAGCATTGTCCCTCTGACGTCACTTCCTATGACATCACTTCCTAGGATATCACTTCCTATGACGTCACTTCCTGTGACATCTTAAAGGTCCATCTGTGTTGTAGCATGAGTCATTGTTTCCTTTCTTTTCAAGGCTGAACACAGAAATCAATTAGGAAAAAGACAATCAGATAGTGGGCGAAAACTAAGGGAATAAGTCACAAAAATAAAAATGCTGGATAAACAAAAATAGGCAAATTTCTGATACATGACAAGAAAAAATTAATTTATCACCACTTCCTGTCCACAAAGCAGCAACACAAGAAAAAGTAACCAAGTCACATTTATCTCTTAAAGGTGAAATGGGATTTCTTACTTCATGTTGGAACACTGTACAGTGGTCCTATTTTAGGTCCCAGTTTACCTTAAGGGGTCGTCACCAGGTGCTAGCCTGCTGTGGCCCACCAGCTGCCAGCCCACTGTGGCCTGGTGCTGGACTTCCTCCATATTAACAAGCCAAGTTGAGAGAGCAACTTTCTTCTGATCTTTCAAATGTTGGACTCTAAAACCTTGAGCGGTCTGTGTGGGCCAAGTCGTGTCTGCTGAGGAATTTGGCCCTGCAGTCTCCAGTCTGGGACTTTACACTTTAATATCCCAAGCTGGCAGCTGTGGATTTCTGAGCAAACCTCTTAAAGGCCAGGGGTACATCACCTCATCTCCTGTCCCAAGGAGGTACAGGACCACTGGTGGTCATATGCTACCCCATCACTTTCTCCTGGGTTTTGACCCTCTACGTTTGTAGGAGACACACATGTTACTTTTGCCTTCAGGTTGACTCAACTGGTCAGCCTAAAACATTCTGCTCTAAAAAGAGGGAAAAACAAGAACAACAAAAATAGGTCTCTCAGAAGGATGATGAGACATTGGTCCCCCCAGGATACGCACTGAATGATACCCAATAGAAAGGAATACTAAAGTCCCCAACCCAGAGAGTTACAAGCAACATCCCAGGCCCGGTTAACACCAGCAGAGGACCCTCACAGATGCCTGACCCAAGATTACTCAACATGAAAAGACGCAGGCAGATCTCCTCAGCATTCTGCCCTGCGGCTGTCCAGCTTTGGCTATGAAAAGGCTCAGAATTTTATAAGACTCAGGAAATGTTCCTAGGGGGAGTTCTCAAGGGCTAGAGTGTGCCAGCTCTGCACACAGTGGCACTGAAGCAAAGGATTATTCCAACTGTAGGATCTGGAGGTCCCGAGGCACAGCCCACCACCGCAGCTGGATGCCCTGCAAGGGTTCTGGTACACAGCTGTAAGGGGGATGGGCTCTGCCACTTCCTCCTTAATACCTTAATACCTTTACCAAAAGCCACACACTCAGTCAGTCCTGACTCCCTGAGAACAGGCCAGCTAGTCTCCTTAGCAACAATCCAAGGTGACGATGACCATTGGTCCAGTTTGAATCCCTAGTGCCTGTTAATGTGTTAGAAGTGGCGGCTGGTGGTCATGGCGTTTAAAGGCCACGTGGGTGGTGAACCTGAAAAAAAAATGCCCCAAGGTGACAGACAAGCTGGGTGGAGCCACACAGACACAGCTGGTGCCCACAGATCTTAGCCCTGAGTCAGCGGCTGGCGCTGGGCAGTGTCGACCTTTTCCTTTGCCTACACCGAGCAAGGGTGCCTGGCGAGCAGGACACGTCACCACAAACCTCAAAGCAGATGGCAGTGGGACACTGGTGGCCCTGACAGCCACTCCTTGTTTCCCTCTGTATGACTCCTGACATCTCTGGGCTGTGGCTGCTGACCATGCTGTCTTCTGTTTCTCCAGCTCCTCTTCAAAAGCAGATTGTTGTTCAGTTTGGTCTTTGGCCATTCTGTTAGCATGGATTTTTAAAGAGAAGGTGTGGTTCTTGCAGCTGGGAAGGTGGCTCAGACTGTGTAGCCTTTCTGAATCCCAAGCATTCACTATAAAAATACAGGTGTGGTCCTGTATGTTCCTATACTCTGAGAGCAGGGGAAAGGACACAGAGGACCCTAGTAACTCCAGCCAAGACAGTCTATTAACATCATCAAGCTCTAGATTCAATGGGAGGCCTTGCCTCAAAGACTAAAGTGGAGAGGAAGACACTTGATGCTGACCTCTAGTTTCTGTTGGCACTGGCATGCGTGCACATGCACGCACACACACACACACACACACACACACACACACACACACGCACACTCACTCAGAGAGAGAGAGAGAGAGAGAGAGAGAGAGAGGTGGGGATGAAGATGGAGTTCCTAGGATGCTGGACCTCCAACCCTCTACCCTGTAACCCCGCTGGTGTGACTGCCCATGGTGCCCAGGGTGTGTGAAGGGTAACAGAGACCAGGTATGGCAAGTCAAGAAAAGGGGCTCATCTTGGACTGTTTTCCAGTCCACGTGTAACACCCTGTTATGTCCTACTAAGGCAACCCTCAAGGGGATCTCTGCTCTGGCTCCCTCCCTCCATGTCCATAGTCACCTCACCTGAGGTACAGCGACTAAGAGGCCACCCCACTGGAGGTCTCTTTAACTTCAGGCCACCCCTGTAACTAGCTCAGTTGTGCTACTTCCTTACTCTAAGACCCTGAGCAGCCCCTATACCCGCTGACCTTCAGAGCCTGGGCCTGAGTTTCAAGACAACCTGATGATGTTCTCACTCCTTCTGCCCTTGCTCCTCCTTATTTCAGTGAGGATTACAGACATTTCCAGGACGATGTGCAAACAAACAAAAATAAGTCTTCAGGTTAAGGAAAGTGGAATGAGTGAAGTTCACGGCACGCTAAGTGCCCAGTTACCCTGCTTCGGTTGGCCATGCATGCTTGCCTGGGTGCTCCTTGATCCAGAGATGTTGGCGTGGCTCTCTCTGCCTGGCACACTCTCCTCACTCCTCAGCTGGCCATTGCAGGTGCTCCTCCAAGCCCCCCCACCCCACAGTCCTATACCTCTCTGATCTCTGCTTACACTTCCAAGATTCACTACATGGCTGGAATGAAATTTTTCCTTCGAGAACATCCTAGGCTTGCTATGAGCTTGAAACTTCTGAGGGTAAAGAGGCCGGGGCATAGTTTGGGAGCCATACCTATGCCTTTGACTCAAGCTATCCAGCCCAGCTGTCCCTGGGTTCAGAGTTTTGATCTGTGAAATGGGTATGCATGCCATGGAGTGATCACATATGGCCGACTATATATTCCTTCCTGGACTGACTCAAGATTCCAACAGGCACAAAAACCAGTTTAAAATGTACAAGTCGGAAAGCTTCCTTCCATGCCTTCCATGCCTGTGCCCTTGCCCTCCACACGCCTCAAACACACCTTCCTCTCTTCTGTAGGGAGCCTTGTAAGACAGTATTCTCACAGCTCAGCTCCAGTGCACGGGGAGGAGTGTGCATAATACATCGGCCCAATAAAGCAAGCAGCAGTTTCCTATAAAAAGTTACAGTGAGATAAATCTATGATAAAATATTCATGCCCTTTGTCTCACTTCACAGAACGCTTCAAACATCCCAGCCGAATGGAGTCAGAGCAGCTGCCGAGCAGATGTTCCCAGGCAGGCAAATGAGAGACAATAATTAGTCCCAATTAAGTTCTCAGTAAATTATGTAAGGGAGGCTTCTAGCCATTCGGCCCTGCATGGCTTGCTGCTGCGCCAAAGGGAGCGAACCCAGTCCAGCATAATTTAGAAACTCCAGACTGCGAGGGATAATTCATGTTCTCTGTGAACTGCAGAGTCTTGGCATGAGAGGAATTAATGAATCCCATAACTGCTCTCAATTGAAAATAATAATTTGTTAATAACTTTAATAGCTAATGAGCTACAGGAACCATGTTTATGAGTCTTCCCGGAAGAGAAGAAAAGAGGTTTGTTAGGTTTCTGGGCTTATTAAGTTGGTGGCATTAAATCATCCTGGGATGCTTCAGAGATTTTTTTTTCCCCCGGAAAATATCCTATTAGATGGTCTGTTTCCACCAGAATACAGCTTCTCTTCCATGTTTATCTGTTTCCTGAGTGTCTGCTCAGGGAAAGTTTTCAGTGTAACCAAGGCCTGGGGTTTCCCACCAAGATCCCCAGAATAGACATCCCACATCATCCTCTTACACCGAGTTTATGATATATTTCCCCTCCTCCAGGTGTTGCAGGTTGGC
The DNA here is from genome assembly GCA_902729485.2 of Mus minutoides. Taxonomy (NCBI): domain Eukaryota; kingdom Metazoa; phylum Chordata; class Mammalia; order Rodentia; family Muridae; genus Mus; species Mus minutoides. Next base: position 2,906,750 of record LR749512.1, on the reverse strand, counting down.
AATTTTCACGGTTGGGAGTGTGTGTGTGTGTGTTTGCTTGCACTCGCGCATACACATGCATGCATGTTTGGGTGGAGAGCAAGTACACATGCCCATGTGTGCATGTACATACAGAAGCCAGAGGTCAATGCCAATTCCTTGATTACTCTCCCTAGTGTTTAGAGACAAGGTCTCTCTCTGAACTTGGGCCTTGCTGTTTGGGTTGGACTGGCTGGCTAATGTGATCCTAGAGTTGACCCATCTCCCCCGCTTCCCCAGATGCACCCATCTCTGCGTGTACAACTCTTACATAGGAGCTAGAGATCCAAACTTAGGTGTTTGTGCTTCCACAGAAAGTACTTTTCACACTGCCCATCTCTCAACCTCTGTGATGACTAGGAAGTGGTTTAACTAGGGAATCACACACAATAGCCTACTCTGTGGTGCATGGCCTGGCCACACCGAGCACAGGCATCCAGCCTGCATCCAAATGCCTGCTCATGTCTGGCTGTGGTGATCTTTGTTCATGCCTTATCCCCTACAGCTTTTAGCATAGAGCCTGGGGCTGGTAAAGAACCTTGGAAGTGTCTTTCTTTCACATCGTTCTGAGCTCTGTATCAATAAGGAGATGTGAGAACTGACTGAAGCTCCCTAGAGCGCTTTTCATGCCATTCTCTAGAGAGCTGTGGGCTATGATTCATTCAGTTTAGGAATCTCTTTGGCCATAGTTTTCCTTTAGTTTGTAGAAATTATAATGATAATTTATGCATACAGCAGAAAATCTGGAAGGACCCTCAAACTATAAAGGGAAGGAACAGGGAACACATATGAGCTGACTCTTTATCACATATTTTCCATAACACCCAATGTCATGCATGCCATAAACAAAACATTTTATATTTTGTTCCACTATTGATAGTAGAAGCAATCTCCAGATGATTAGTGATTTTTTTCTAAATATTGGCTTTTTAAGGCTTATGTAACACTCCTGTATATAATCAGTGCCATAAATTACCTAGCCAGAATATACGGGTTGACTATTTGGAGAGTTGCCATTTTAACCTCCCAAATTTTGGGTGATTTCCCGAAGGTGGAGCTAGAAGTCCCCAATCCAGAATGATGAGCAGAGCAGCCAGGGGGGAACGTCCTGCCTGCATCTCTCCATGACACGGGGCTCACTGTACTCCAAGCTGGCCATGTTTCTCCTCAGCAGCCTGGATGGGCCTCAGAGGGGTCACACCCATTCTCTAGATGTCAAGACCTGAAGTACACAGAGTCTGCCGTCCTCCTACAACACACACAGCAGCCGGGCCACTTGGCTCCCACCCGCCTCTTTGCTGTGGACACACCCTGCTGGCCAATGCCTCCTGAGCATGTGGCTCCTACAAACCCACGTCTGGGTGTAGCCTGACTGGCTTCAAGTAAATCAGCAATAAGAAGCACGTTAAAGGGACCTTTTTGTGTGATGCTCTGTAGTCTTTCTTGGACTCCCCAGGCAGGTGAGGAAGTGGCGATTCCCTTGATGTAACCTATCACTGAGAGGCAAGGTGGGAACCTTTCTTCCTGGATGCCAGAGCCCTGTGGCATACAACATGACCTCGAATGCAGTGTAAAACCCAGACGGGCATAACCTATACTCCTAAGGATGGAGCTGTCTTCTCTATTTGCTCATCTTCCCCACAAGCAAAGTTCCATAAGGCTGAGAGGAGTCTCTTTACTGTAGGCAAGCAGCAGGCAGGACAGAGAATCTGGCACCTTGTAAGCACCCAATAAATTGCTGGTTTACTCTCTATACATACATCTACTGTATCCCTACACATATCACATGAATGCGATGCTCAGTGGACACAAGGCTCCAGTGGGGTTGGACACACAGTATTTTATTAACATGGAACCAGGATCGTCCTCAGCACACAGAAAACTCGTCTCTCTTTTTGGAACTTTGTAGATTTAAAAGAAATAATAATAAATTTTCAATTTACAGTTGGCTGAACTGGCTGAGACAGAACCTGTGGCCAGAGCAGAGTAATGTACACTGTCTACAGGTGTCCTGATCCCATGGTGGTCTCACTACAGAGTCCTGCTCTTAGAAGTCATGAGATAGGAGGCTCCTGATAAGCCGCTAAGACAGAGTCACAAAAGGAGCCTCTAGGGACCTCTTGGACATGGGTCAAGGAGACTTGCTTCTAGCCTCATGGTGATGGACAGCTTCCCAGCTTCTTCTATAGCCACATGAGGAATCCAATGAGTGCTCTAAGGACCTTCCACTCACCTCAGCAACAGTGCCAGGCTTAAGTGTTCCTGCTGACCATGGCCACACTTGGGCATCCTTCCGCAGCCCCTTCTCTCTCATGCTAGGGATCAGCAGTACACACAGGACACATCCTGGGACCTATGAACTGCTCTTTTCAGGAGACCAAAGCACACGCCTCAGGCTCCTGGCTCCTCTTCTCCAGCTATGATTTCTCAGAACTGACTAGCAGAGCCTCAGGCATGGCTTCTTTAATATTGTGAATTGGACTCCATCCTGGCATAGGGTTTTGGACACGTCTAAAAAATAAACCACAGTGATAATAACAGGGATGCTAGAGGCACCAAATTTAGCAATTACTGCATGTCTGGAAATGGCCTGACTAATTTGTTTCTATTAATTCATACTCGCAACAACCCCATGAGGTGGACATGATGCCCATACCCCGTCTTACAGGGCTAGGGTGGTGACCTACCCCAGGCCCCAAACAGCAGCTGTGGAACTGGGATGTGGACTTGGCTGCCTGGGTCCTAGCTCTTTAAACATGGTGACAAACTGCACCTCCCTCTTGGGGCTGTGAGCTGGTTTCACTTTTCCTATGTGCTTTCTTCTCCGTTTCTTGATTTCACCCTCGTTTTCAGTTTTGAAAGTAGCAGTAGTTTGCAGCAGAAAATTTCCTTCTGTTATGTGTGTGTGTGTGTGTGTGTGTGTGTGTGTGTGTGTGTGTGTGTAAGAGCTTATTTATTCTTCCTGGTTTCATTATGTTAAGAACAACACCAACAACCTGCCTTTATAAAGTTCTTCTAAGAAGGACTCTTCTTGTGGGTTTCTGTTTGCTTGTCTAGGATGGTGGACTGTTTTCTACTTGCTAGGCTCTTGGATTCACCCAGAACCACTGTGGGAACCCTGCTCCCGAGTGTCTCTATTCCTGATTATAGAATCAGAATGAAATCTCTCAGAATTTTCCTTAAATGCTAAGCGACATGGATTGACCTTTATTTACATCTGTGGGGTTAGAATGAGCTCTTCTCTGGCCCTTATGTACTTTTCTTGAAGCACTGGGGCCAAGACTTAACCTTGCTCCAAAGCATCTTCTCTGACTGGCAAACTGAAGAATGACACTGCCTTTGCTGCTCTCTGTCAATGATATTCCCGCTGTGTTGGAATTAAAGTCAGAGAGATAGCTCTTTTGTGCACTTGAAGTTTGGGTAGAGAGTGCCCTGTCTAGAAGCAGTAATATCTGGCTGCCTCTGTTTCCTTGACCCACCTCAGGCTCTAAAACACATCCAGAACAAGCCTGAGAGCTTCCTGTCAGCTCTGGCTGACTTAGATGGGGAAGGGAGCCTGGCCAATTGTCCTCACCTTCAGGAGTGTGGGCTCTGGGCTTCTCAGCCCTCAGGAGATGAGATAACTGGCTGGTTGATTTTTACCTCCCTCTTTCTACCACAGGCTTATAGCATTTGCTTTCTGGTTCAAGGGTCAAGACCTAATTCATCAAACTTGATTATGAGCATCACCATCAAGATTTCTAAGAACTTTTGTCACCATGTGTCAGATGAACTCCTACCAGCATCAGTAACTAGAATTGATACAGGAGAACCGGCTGGAGACGCAGACTCCCTGTTCTCAGCCAGGAGACACTGCTGCATCAGGTACCCCAGATTGGGGTCCCCCTCATCATGTCAGCAAGGAAGCTCCTCCTCTTTCTCCAGCAGGAGATTCTGAGGAGACAGAGCAGCAGCTAACATGAAAATAGCCGCAAGACTGTACATGATCATGACAATAGTCACCACCGCCACCAATTTAGCCCACTGGGCAGGCACAGCAGCCGAAATGTCCTCCCTTCCTGATGTCAAGAGTCTGATTGACCAGGGAGTGTCCTCTTCCCTAGAAGTAGATTAAGCATTAAGGAGGGGACCGAATCGCCCACACAGTGTGGCCTGAGAACATTCATTATCACCATTATGGTGTTAATTTCTGCTCTGACAGATGTGGGGAAATAGCCTCCTCCTCTTTCCCCAGGCTGCTTTTTGGAGAGAAGTGCTGGCAGGGTCTCGCACCTCCCAACCACCCAGATCCAGTGCAAGCTTATTACTTGCACTGCCTACTGCCTTCTCAGCTCAGCCACTGACAAGCTAAATGCTCTTAGGTGTCTGGAAAACTACGTGCCAAGCTCTGTGCTCGTAACCCAATCTTCAGGTCCGAATGACACCCGACCCCTTTCAGAATTCCCCAGCCTCACCTCATTCTGCTGATAACACTATCTGAAGCTCGGGTTCCCTCATAAGGTTGGCAATGAACCACTTGGGCTTTTTCTGCTGTTTCAATTTACCCTGAAACACATATAAATTATATGGACTTGCTCTGACAAGAAGGGAAGTATTAGAAAATGCCAGGACTTGTCCCAATATTTTATTACCTGGAAAATACCAGCATGGCCTATTTAAGCTCTGTAGTCATAACTGTATTAAAAATATGTGTGTGTGTGTGTGTGTGTGTGTGTACATGCATGTATGTTTGTGAATGTGTGTGCAGCATCTTAAGACATGATGAATAACCCATAAAATGCTGGGGTTCCGCAGCTGGCTTGTGTTTATAATTAATATAGTCTTGTATAGCCATGACGGGCTTTGGCTGCATTCATCAAGTGCTTATTTGGGATGAAGGAGTTTATAGGCCTTACTTCACCTAATCTTCTCAAGACTTCTATGAGAGAGGATCACATTTCACGGTTTTACAGATGGAGAGATTTGGGTTCGTGCCCAGGGGTTCATGTATAGCTAGTGGCAGGGGTGGGGGGGGGGCACCAGACACCGCACTCTCTCCAACCCAGAGGTGAGACTTCCCCATTCTTGCTAGTAAGGTTACTAAGCTTAGCCAGTGGAGTGCCTTGGTACCTCCCCACAGTGGATTTACCCATCTTGGTTTGTTCCACGGTTTTAAACAGATCTATGTAAATCAAAAGTCAGGGCAAGGCATGGCCAGGTAAACGTAGGGCTTGAGGTATTCCTAAGGAAGAGTAGGGCCAGCAGAAGGGCTCAGAATGACGTTATGATCCAGGAAGGCAACAAACACTCACCAGAGGGTTAAGGTCCATGACAAACTACACCAAGTGAACCTAATTGATTTAACCAATCAAATGCAAACCAGGGTCCTGAACTAGCCTCTGATTTTGACCTCTTTGTCAGTAGAGCATCGGTCAAGGTCAAACCACTGTGTCTTGGTATGTAAATTCTCCTGTAACTAGAATGAAATCTCCTTTCTGACTCAGGGGAGATAACCCATGGAATTCTGCTGTGGGCAGGGTACTTTCTACTACCAGTCCTGAGCCATACACTTGGGAAAATGGCTTATGGAGGCACCCTGGACTCTGGAGCTGCTGGCACCAAAAGGAGGCACACCCCAAGAGTTCCTTATTGGCAGAGCCCCCACTCTGTGCCCTCTTGGCACCATAAAGAGTGGCCCACAAACAGTAGCTGGGTGAACAAGACTTCGTGCAGGCCCTGCCCCTTGTTGGGAAAGACAAGAATTGCATCAGAAAAGGGGGAATAAATGCTGTTGCAAATGGCTTTGGGAATGGCAAAGGCATCGTGTGTGGATGACACTCAACCTGGGCATGCTCATTATTCAGCCACAGATGATGTAGAGAAGATGTGAAAGGGAGGCTGTGGAACTTTTTTTTTTCTTTTCTTTTCTCTTCTTATTTATTTATTTATTTATTTTTTGTTTTTCGAGACAGGGTTTCTTTGTGTAGCCCTGGCTGTCCTGGAACTCACTCTATAGACCAGGCTGGCCTCAAACTCAGAAATCTGCCTCCTTCTGCCTCCCAAGTGCTGTGGGATTAAAGGCATGCTCCGCCACCACCACCCAGCAGTCCTGGGCAACCTTACACACCACTCCTGTGGGATCTGAGACAGTGTGAGAAGCCCTCCCAGGCTCCCCAAGCCTAGAGCAGATAACTATGGACAGAGAAAGCAATGCATGTGGAGTTCAAAGGAGGGTTGCACCCCTGTCTTACCTAGCAAGTGCCTAGGAAGCCAGAGTCTTACTGGAAACCTTCATCTTAGATATCGTAGGCTCTAAAGTTGTTTCTGCACTGATACAATTCCATTTAACACATACACACACACACACACACACACACACACACACACACACACACGAGAGAGAGAGAGAGAGAGAGAGAGAGAGAGAGAGAGAGAGAGAGAGAGAGAGAGAGAGAGAGAGAGAGAGAGAGAGAGAGAG
>LR749512.1:2849410-2900175 GCA_902729485.2 Mus minutoides | reverse complement strand
GGGTACGTGTCTTTTATCTGGGCTATGATGCACATACATGCAAAGGAATGTATGGTGGGTACCATGGCAACAGATGCAGGTGCAGTGCTGTTGCCTAGAGATGACTTATCTCATAGCTGGGTCCAGAGCTCACTATAGAGAACTTCTGGCTGTACACAGATGTACCTGATGCTAAGACTGTTGGTGTTCTGCTTATCTTCCCACACTATGATAAAGTACAAAGGTGCTATGAAGCATACTATGCTAGCATACTATGAGGTAATCATCTTCCCATACTATGATAAAGTACCTAAGACAAGTCAACTTATACGGAGAAATGGTTTGCTTGGCTCATGGTTTCAGTTCAGTTGGCTACACTGGCTTTGGGCCAGTTGTGAGTCATCACATCATTACAGTAGCACAAGGCAACGGAGAGTGCTCGTAGGTAGGCAGGAAGCTAAGAGAGACAGAAAGGAGCAAGTCCCCACTATCCCCTCTAAAGGCACCAAAAACCTAACTAATTTCACCAGACTCTGCCTCCAAAACCCCCCATTCCCCATCTTTAGCATCAGGTACATCTGTGTACATCCAGAAGCTCTCTAGCATATGTGCTAGCATATGTGTGTGTACATGCATGTGTAGCCCAGAGGTCAACCTCAGGCACTTGGCCTAGAATCTACCATTATTGTTAGGCTGGTTGACCAGAAAACTCCCCAAATCTACCTATCTCTGCTTTCTTAGTACTGGGATTATAAGCATACTCTACCATGCCTAGCTTTCTTCTAAAACTGTGTTTTGGGAATGGAACTCTGGTATTATGTTTGTGAGACAGGTACATCTGTATATGAGCTATTTCCTGAAAAATCAGAGTTTTCAAGGTTTTCTACTTTTACAGAAAATTCATTTTCAAGAAATTTGTTGTAAAAAAAAAAAGAAGTTTCTTTGGGACTTATGGGAACAAACTCAGTTCTTACTGGGGAAGTAGAAAGTACTAAGAGAAGAGGGTTCAGCTAGCAGCGGACACATACATAGATCCACGTTCTCTTCAGCCAACACACCCTGCTGAGTTACACACAAGGATTCAGACCTCACGCCAGTACAGTTTGGGAGTTGAAATAACCGTGGTGAGGTCTGGGTTTGCTAACAGGTTGTACCACACCCAGTCACCAAGAGTTTGGAAAAGAAACTCTCATGTTCCGAGAATCATACCGCTGCCGATGTCAGCAGCTCCTATCCAAGACTAACATTCCGGGCGGGCTGCCTTTCTTACCCAGGCACGGGAATTTTCCAGTTACAGTAGCCCACTTTGCTAACAACCTAGATCTAGCTCTTGATCTGGCTGGATCTAGTCAGATCATATCTGACTTTTGGTGTGACCACGATACCTGCATGCTTTACATGGGCTGGCCTATCTGTTCTTGTCCACCCATCGCTGTCTTCCTTCTAGTGAGGACTTCTTAGTTTTCCTTGGGAATGCATGCTGGCTGGCAGGAGAGTGGGTGAATTGCACTAGGTCATCAGACCGAGGAGGACTTAGAGTGGAAATCTGCAGAAGAACACCTGTGTGCAGAAGGACACCTGTGTGCAGAAGGACACCTGTGTGCAGAAGAACACCTGTGTGCAGAAGAACACCTGTGTGCAGAAGGATACCTGTGTGCAGAAGGACACCTGTGTGCAGAAGAATACCTGTGTGCAGAAGAACACCTGTGTGCAGAAGGACACCTGTGTGCAGAAGAATACCTGTGTGCAGAAGGACACCTGTGTGCAGAAGAACACCTGTGTGCAGAAGGATACCTGTGTGCAGGGCCCAAGCAGTGTAACTATAGCTACTTGCCCAGACACCTTTATCAAATCTGCTTTAAGAATTTCTTCTGCACACAGGTTTCCACTCTAAGTCCTCCTAGGCCTGCTGACCTAGCCTGTTGACTAGGGAGCCATCTAATGTGGGTGCTGGGAACCAAACTTGTATTTGCATGAACAGCAAGCCCCCTTAGCCCCTGAGCCACCTTTCTAGCTCCACATCTCTATTCTTTTTTTCTGTTCTTTTAGATCTGTTATCTTGGATCACAGCCCAGGTCCTTTCTCCTACTTCACCAAAGGCCCAATGGATGTACTGTCAGACTGGTCAGTTTACCTGCCTGCCTTTTCTTGCTGTCGCTGTGAGATCAGAGCTGTTGGCCAGGTCAGGAGTTGCATAGAGTCATATTGGCTTTCTGGATAGCCACCGTCCCTCCCATTAGAAACAATGTCAACTCAATGGGAGGAAGCAGTTGGCTCAGTCTGCTTTTCTGGTGAAGGCAGAAGCCACACTGAACAGTGCCTCCTGCAGGCCCCTACAGCTAAACTGTTGAGAGCATCCTTCTCTGAAGAAGGATAGGAGGATAGTCTCCAAGATCAATGCTTTGGGAAGCAGGGCGATTCCACATTCTGATAGCAGCTGACAGCATAGAGTGGTATATCAAAAGGCCATAAGCATGAGATCATCCCAGTTATGGATATTGCTGGCAAGGGTCCACGTTTTTCCTTATGCAATTTTTTTCAGGTTTTGGCTATTTTCACAGATATAATGAGGTATTTTGGGAATGATGGCTAAGACGAATCATATTTCTCTCTCTCTCTCTCTCAGCCTCTCTCTCTCTCTCTCTCTCTCTCTCTCACACACACACACACACACACACACACACACACACACACACACACGCCTTATATGCAAAGTACACATAGCCTGGAGCAAATTCATGTGACATTTTAAGTGTATCAGTTTCCTACTTGTAATATCATGTTGGAGCTCAGAAAAGTTGCATATTTTTAAAGTATCTTGGGTTTTGGATTTCAGATGAAGGATACTCACAAACAAGCAGCCTGTGAAATCTGATTTGCAAACCCCTTCCCTTTATAAGCTAAATGAATACTTGGGCCACAATGGCCACACCCTGAGCTAACTTCTTACCTGTTCTTGCCCCTCTCCTGTGTGTCCAACAATGCATGTTACACCCTCGTGCAATCTCTATGAGAAGAGGGCCACATACCCTTGTTCCTGCCCAGGAGAAAGTTACAAGGTCCAACTCTCTTCCCTACCAGGGCAATGTCCTTGGGTTTACACTGCAGAAATCTTTCATTCTATAAGCATTTTAAAATGAACATGTAGACACAAAACTGAAAGGAAGCCTTTTAATAAACAAACAAACAAACAAACAAATAAACTGACGAATCTCTTGGGCAATTTTGCTATCTCTGGGACCTGAGAATAACTTCACATTTCACAAGGAAACCCTATGTACTTAGAAAGCCCTCAAGAGGGCTGGAACATAGCTCAGTTGGGAAGGTATGAGTACCCTATCTTAATATCCATAACCCATTTAAAATGGCCAAGTATAGAGGGACCCTAGCATTTCCAGCCTGGAGAGAGGTTGACAGAAGGATCCCGTAGCTTTCTGGCCAGACTAGCCTAGTTGATGAACTTCATGTTCCTTCAAAGTGGTGCCTGAGAATGCTCTCTGGCTTCTCTATGCATGCACGTGTGCACACACACACACACACAAACACACACACACATCACACACACACACACACATTTGTGCACTGTACATATAAGCACGTACACCTACACACATCTGCATTAACAAACATGCACAGATAAACAGGCACAAATGCACTGAGAACAGGACACTCAAGGCACAGAGAAACTGAGTGTTCAAAAGTGCAGTCACTTTGAACAAAGGACAGACACGCAGTCCTACAGCATCCTTTGAGATCTTCAGAAATAGCCCAGGTTCCGGCTTTTACTAGAGCCCCTTTGAAGCTTTATGGACCCAGCCTGGGTGGTGTCTTTCCAAAAGGCTCTAGTGTTTTCTTATGGAGCAATAGATATAAAATATAACTATGAGGGAAGTGCTTGGTTATTTAAAAAAAATATGAGTGTTGGAATATTTCCAGAGTACGTGCATTACTTAGGAAAGAATTACCCTGTTTTTGTCTAAAGAGATCTTGGCCACAGCTTTGGTTAGGTCTTGTTTTAATTGTCTCACCCATGCACGGAATCTGCCCATTCTTAGCCCAATTTTTCTGTTTCAGGTTTAGGGGAAGAGATGGCAGGCATGAGGAGAAAAGGAGACATGGTTCCTTTTTAGGGTAGAAGAGGAGGGACTGCAAGACCAGGAAGTAGCCTGAGCCATGCCAAGCGTGGAGAGACGCTGGGAGCCACCAGGACAGCCAGGGCACGAGTGTGACTGCGTCAGAATAATACCATGGGGCAGTTCAGATGAGAATGCTCCCACAGCCTTGGGTAACTGGACACTTGGTCCCCAGATGAAGGTGCTGGGGAAGTTTAGGAGGTGTGGCCTTGCTAGGGGAAACAAGTCTCTGTGGTCAGGCTTTAACCCTCAAGTCGCTTCTGGCTTAGCCTCTCAGCTTTGTGCAAGGACTTTGTTTCTACTACTGTCTCTGCTGCCTGCTTGACAATGCTGCTCCATCATTATGGACTATAATCTGCAACTATAAGCCAAAATTATACTCTCTCTTCTTAATTTGCTTTCTTGGTAATTAATTAATTATTTAATTTTTATCATAGCAACAGAAAAGTAACTAATTCAAGCCCTCTCTTGTCTTGTCCAATACCAAACACTGCAAGGCAGGTAGGGTACAGAGTGTATTAAGAAAATGGTTCTCAACTACTGGGTTGTGACCCCCAAATGACCCATTCTCAGGGTTCAAATATCAGCTATCCTGCATATCAGATAGTTACATTACAATTTATAACAGCAGCAGGATTACAGTTATGAAGTCGCCATGCAAATGATTTTATGGCTGGGGAGGAAGGTTGGGAACCAGAGTATAAAGACTTCAATAGAAGAGCTGAAAACTCTGGAGCTTATAGAGGGAAACACTTCAGGATACCAGCACAGGCAATATCAACCTTGTAACATAGTAACAGACAGTGTATACACTGAAAGAAAGTAACCAAGTCAATGAAGACACGCCTACCAAATGATGCTATTTTCTATATGTTACATCCCACAAAGTTTCTCACTAAACCCAGAGCAGATCCAGTCAGCTAGGTTGGGAATCCAATGGGCTTCAGGGATTAACCTGTCTCTGTCTCCTAACCTTAGTTCAGGGTTACCGATATGGCACTGGGTCTGGTTTTCACATAGGTGTTAAGGATCAAACTCGGGACTCCATGCTTATACAGCAACCACTTTATAGACCTGATCATCCCTCCAGTCCTGGGGGCAGCTTTTCCTGTAATGTAACATGGTGATGGCTGGCTTCTGAGAATAGGCTCTGCCTTCCCAGCCAGTGTCTATGGCAGTGATGGTTTCTGGGGCACACACCTTGCAAGCAAGCTCTTCCTGAAGAAGGATGTGGAAGGGATGAGGAGATACCAGGAGGCAGCTGAACAAAGAGTATAGTATGGTTTAAAATCTCCCAGAATGCCCATTTATCATCCCAGGCTCTTGGGGTTTTAGTATGGCTACCGTGACCTCAGAAGCTACATACCAGTCACAGGCAGATCTTGGTCTATCCTAGGTCTCAGTGGGGTATGGGCTGGAACGGGCTAAACATCCTCACATCAGTGAAGGTCATGTAAATTGCTAGTCTGAGTACAGGTGAGCCATGAGGTCTCTACCTTATCTAGACATTTGTGCAGCTTGCATGTGGGTTATCTGTTAATATATTATTTGAGTAGTTGTAGTTCCTCAGACTATAGATGTAAGAATTTCTCCCATTCCTTGGTTATCTTTTCACTTTCTTGATGATCTCTTTTGAAATAAATACAAAACAAAAATCTTAAAATTTTGATGACCTTTCACCCTTTTGGTGTCACTTGTTCTTGTTAAAAAAAAAAAGAGAGACTTATTTATGTGTTTTATGTTTAACATGTACACCTGCATGCCAGAAGCCAGGATCAGATCCCATTAAAGATGGCGGTAAACCATCACATAGTTGCTGGGAATTGAACTCAAGACCTCTGAGTTCAGTGCTCAGAGGCTTCACATCCATTGAGTCATCTTTCCAGTCCACACTGCTTGTATCTTTGGTATCTTATTAGCAGATCTATGTCAGGAAAATTCATGCCTGTGGTACTTTCTGAATTTAGATCGTTGGAGCTCTGGTGTCTTGTGAGCAAGAATGTATGTATGATGTCATTCTTGCCCGTGGATAACCAGTTAAACCAGGAACACTGGAACCCTCTGTGAAAATCAACAGAGAGTAAACGCAAGGATTTGTTTCTTGACTCTCCATCTTCAGTTGCTCCTTCCGTCTACTCTAGTGATGGTGTCACATGGTGTTTCTTTCACGCTAAGTTTTGAAATCAGGAGGCATCAAACTTCCAGGCTCATTATTCTCTTTGAAAACTGTATCCCTTTTCAATTCCATGAGAATTTTAGGATCAGTTTGCTGCTCGTTTGTGCAATGAAGATAGATGGAATTTTGACAGGGATTGTACAGGGAAGCAATTTGTAGAGTACTACATCTTGAAATACTCTGATTCATGGAAAGAGAATATCCTTTCAATCGTTAAGGTTTGTTAGTTTTCAGGTTGTGAGTTTTGAAATTATTTTTAAGTGTTTCACTCTTCTTGGTGTTTTGGTATGCTAGTCACCTTTCTTGCCGAAGGGGAAGACATTTATTTGGGCTCACAGTTTGGAGGGTATAGTCCTCTATGATAGGAATGCATGTAGGTGGAGTGGTGTGGCCTGTAGTGGCAGGAGCTTGTGGTATGGCTTATTCACATCTGGTAGATCTGGCAACATGACACTCTAGCCAGAAGTAGACACAGCCTTTAAGATCTGCCCCCAGAAGCTCACTTGTGCTAGCTAGGTCACAGACCCAACAGCTTCAAAACCTGCCCAAGACAGTGTCACCAGCTGGGGACCAAGTGCTTAAATAAGCAAGCCCCTGATGTCTAGTAACTAGAACTTGTTTCTTAATTTCATTCTCAGTGTGTTCATTTGTAATACACAGAAATCTAACCGATCTTGCTCATCCATCTCTTATTCTGCAACTCTCTGAGATTAATTCAGTCAGTCTCCTTAGTAGATTCTTCAGGAATTTCCAAATACAAGATCATGTACACCTGGAGTCCTGCCTCTTCCCTCTCAACAGGAATCCCTTTATTACATTTTCTTGGTAGATGGCCTGGCAAGAATCCCACATACAATGTTACACACAGATGGCAAGAGTGGATACTGTGTCATGCTTTCATTTGCTGTAGGAAAGCCTTCAGGTTTTGGTGGTTAGTATGATGTTGCTGTGATTTTTCTATGTTCTTTTGTATCCATGTTTTTTTTAAATATACTTTTAAAACTTTATTTTCATTTTTCGTACATTGGTGTTTTTGGTGCAAACATATCTGTGTGAGGGTGTCTGATCTTGGAGTTACAGACAGTTGTGAGCTACCATGTGGGTGCTGAGATTTGAACCCAGGTCCTCTGGAAGAACAGTCAGTGCCCTCATAGTTTTGTGTGTGTGTGTGTGAGTGTGTGTGCATGAATGTTTGTATGTTTGTGTGTATGCGTGTTTGTGCGTGTGATTCTGCTTGGCAGTTTGTTTCCTTTTAGAAGTAAATATATTTATGGAAGCTATGTAATTTATGGCATGCAGCTCTTCGTGGTGTTTATTACCCCCCTTTTGTTTGTTTCTGCAGTATCAAAATTAACGCCCCTTTATCTATGATCTTAGTAACTCGAGTCTTCTTTTCACCCTGGAAATGAAGGTTTATCATTTATATTGATTTGTTCATGTAGCCAATTTTTATGGTCAAATCTTTTATAGCTAAAGGTTTATCAGTGATGTTGATTTTTTCCATACAGTCAATTTTGCATTTTGTTATTTTTCTCCATTCCCCACTAATTAATGTCTGTGGCCATGTTTTTAGTTACTTCCTTCTGCTTGTTTTGGATGTTGTTGCTTTTTTCATTGCTGCGATACAGAGCGACTGATTCGACATCTTTAAAAAAAAGATTTTATTTTTATTTTTAATTTTGTACATGTGAGAGCATGTGGGTTTGTGCAAGTGTGAGTATGGTTCCTGCACAAACTGGAAGAGAGCACTGAGTCCCTTGACACTGGGGTTATAGTGGTGAGCCTTTCATCATAGGTTCTGGGAGCTCAACATGGGTTTGCTGAAAGAGTGCACTCTATATTGCTGAAGCATTGCTCTAGCCCTGTGATGGTTTGCATATGCTTGGCCCAGGGAGTGGCAGGATTAGAAGTTGTGGCCCTGTTGAAGTAGGTGTGTCACTGTGGGTGTGAGTTATAAGTTTCTTATTCTAGCTGCCTGGGAGTCAGTATTTTGCCAGCAGCCTTTAGATGAAGATGTAGAACTCTCAGCTCTTCCTGTACCATGTCTGCCTGGATATCACTATATGCCTGCCTTGATGATAATGGACTGAACCTCTGAACCTGTAAGCCAGTCCCAATTAAATGTTGTCCTTATATGAGTTGCTTTGGTTATGGTATCTGTTCATAGCAGTAAAACCCTAAGACAAGCCCCTTTCTAATTTATAAATTGTTTAAATATTAATATGAGCTGCAGAGATTGCTCAGTGGTTAGAAGCACTGGCAGTTCCCTCGTCCCCCACCTGCCCCAGGACCTGGGTTTAATTCCTAGAATGTACATAGTGGCCTACAGTCATCTTTAACTTCTAGGGGATCCAACACCCTCTTCTAGCCTCCAAGGGCATCAGACATACAAGTGGTTGCACCAATATACAGGCAGGCAAAATATCCACATGCACTAAATACAGTAAATGCAAAAGTCGACTTTAAAGTTTATTAAGCTAGGAATTTGCTTTTGGACCGTTTTCACTACTTGTTCCAAGTTTTGGCACATGATGCCTTCATTTATTCACCTCAAACTATGGTCTCTCCTGTAATGTCTCTTTGTCCTATTGGTTATTTAGGAAGTATATCATTTAATTTCCATGCATTTGTGAATTCTCCAAGTTCCTTTCTCTTATTTAGTCCTAATTTCCTTCCACTGTGGCCTGAGAACCTACTGTGTCCTGTCACACCAGGTAGACTCTTCTATAGATGTCTGCGAAGTCTTGTTGCTTTAGAGGATTATTCAAGCCTTCTGTTTCTAATCTTTTACCTAGTTTTTCCAAATCAACTATTGGGTTGCTCTCTTAATACTATTAAATTCCGTCTCACCCTTCCTTCCTTCCTTCCTTCCTTCCTTCCTTCCTTCCTTCCTTCCTTCCTTCCTTCCTTCCTGTCATGTTTTCTCTAGAGCTTTGGGGCTAAGTATATACATTTTGTAACTGTTACTTCTTCTTGATAGATACTCTCACTATCATTACAAAAGATCTCCATCTCTACTGCATTTTTTTTTTAACCCTAGGGATTGAACTCATGGCCTTGCACGTGCTAGCTTTATCTACCACTGCGCTTCATTCCACAACTTAACACATTTGAAGAAACTCTGTAAGTTTAGTATTAGCATAGCACCCATGCTTTCTGTGATAGTGCTGACTGTCAACACAATCTAGACTTTCCTAGGAGGCATGTCTTTGGCCACACCTGGCATTAAGGCCACACCTAAATTAAGGTTATCTGTTGAGAATTTTTGAGAGGGAAATTTTGTTAATTGATGTGGGAAGAGCCATGCTAATTGTGGGTGGAACCTTTCCCTGGGCTTGGGGATCCTGAACTGGATAAATGTTAGAAAGCAAACTGAACACTTACTTGCCCAGTGTTCCTCTCTTCTTTCCCATTGTGACAATGTTGCAACCAGCAGCTGCTACATTGAATTTCCTACCAAGATAGACTGTATTCTTGAACTATGAGCCAGAATATAGCTTTCTCCCTTAAATTGCTTCTGTCTTGAGTATTTTATTATAGCCACAGGAAAATAAACCTAGACACTTTGCTACAATGGCTTCAGTTTGCACTAAGTCTTTATTTTTCATTGCATGTCAATATAAATATGCATTTTCAAGGAGAAAAGAATGGTTATTCCATATCTGTAGACTGTAGCTTTAAGAGAGCTGGCCAGCCCAGGACTTAAGAAGACTCATTCTATCTCATAAGAAGCAGGCTGTTCTAGGGCTTGGTCACTGTGCACATCACATTTGTTTTTAAAACTTCTCCAGCAGTTCTGCCAGTTAGAGACCCTTCCATCACCTCGCCCACTATAGAGCATTTATTCTACAGCCTGATGTGTCTCCTGGAACTTGCAGAATATACATGTCCCTTTCATTTCAGATGGATCACATTGTAACAAGGAACAGAAAGCTAGTAACATATTCTTCTTGACATGCAGTGGCACCTTCAGAACTTGGACTCTCGCTGAGGGCCAGGTATCCCCATACATATGCCAGTGGGTGAAGTAGCAACTCAGGACAAGGGCTCAGCAAGCTACTGATCTCGGCTGTCTGTGCTCGAGGAATACCTGAAACTGCCTTTCACATTGCCCTGTGTTTTTCCTTTGCTGAAATCATTATGTAAATGTTAAAATGAAACATCAAGTGTTCCATTTCATTACTCGGATAAGGCAGGGAGAGAGAAGGGTCTCTTTGGTAAGATGCAGTTTATAAGACAGTCATTTCCTAACTGGAGGGATTGGTTACCTATGAAACCGGTGTCTGGCAATTCACTTGCTGTCTGAAATAATGAAAGAAGGGGTACCAGAGCAACCAAAGCAATTCTGAAGTAACCCTCTCATCTGTCTTGTGCTTTCCTAATTCTGATAAACGAGGAAAAAGTTTCAGAGGTTTACCACTTAGTTGGAATGTAAGGGAGGCCCTGGAATCTGGACAGTGTCTGGGATGCTGTGGTGCACAGCTGGTGCACAGCTATGCAGGTTTATCCACCATTCACACCCCACTAAGGCCTACTGCTGGCCAATGGTCCGCCAACTACATTTATTGATTTTATTTCAGAAGAAAGCAGGAAAATTCTTTGAAGTTTCATAGTAGCAAGAAATAGACTAGCCAACAGCATCTTTTCAGATTGTACCCGTGGCTTAAGATGCCCGTATTTCAAACTTCATTCTAGGTTAATATTCCAAATTCCTCTCTGTATGCATGCACATGCACACACATAGAACATACTTCAATATGACTGTGGTATTCCATCCCATTTTAATGAAAAAAAAAACAAGGCTAGCCTGGTTAAGGTAATTGAAGAAGGAACACAAATTTAAAAACCAAATACCCTTCTGTGTGGATGACTATTCAGTCCAACTGCAAGTAAGTTGCTGAATGTTCTTTTCTGAATCACCCTAATTCAATGTACAGTACAACATGTACTGCCTGGGAAGAGATTCAAATCATAAATGCTATAGGGAAATATCTAATAACTTGGAATAGCTTTTCAAGTGGCTAATAAGCTCTAAAAGGCTGCAAAAACGTTAAATCTGGTAATGCATGAGTTCTGGGCTCCAAGTGGAGCCCACTGCGCTGTCTGTGGCTGGGTCTCTAGGGCTGGCATACAGCATTACTCTTCTGATGCCAATGACAGGGCTCTCTTCCCGCAGACTGTGGTCAGCAAGGCGAAGGCTGCTGGCCACACTCATAACAGCTGATCCAATCTGTGATTTCTGCCTCTCCTGCCAATGGTGGGGCCAGGTTTGCCGGTATTTGTGTTGGTGTGCAAGAGGCTGGAGAGAAGCCATCTGTCCTGTGTCAGATTCCATATGGTTACAGAAAGCTCTAGGAGAGACATCTACAGGGCCAGGCACCGGATCAGAATAAAGAGGTGCTAATGGTGTGCAGTTGGGAAGGCAAAGGGAACTGTCGGGAACTTGGTGGAAAATGAAGCTTGAAGTGAATTAAGAGAGCAGGAGAGAAAGGAAAATGCATTGAGAAAAAAGACAAATATTGATGTTGGTTTAAAGGTCAAAGAGTAATAATAACAGAAAGGGTCTGCCACCGTGCCAGGCTCAACAGCAGGTTCTTTTTAGCTCCGTTAATAAAGTTCACACCCTTAGTTCCTAGGCGAGTCTTCTGGGTCATTGGCTTTGCCCTCTGGTTATGCCCTCCCCATTCCGACAGACCTTTGTTCTCTAGGCCCTGCATGGCTCCAAGTTCCACCCATCGTACCCAGGCAGGTTTTCCTTTGTGTCAGATCTCTTTCTGAAGCCAGGTTCTCCACTTTTTCACTTCAGAAGCCTGAGTCCACACCTACAGGTTCTTGCGAAAGACACTTTGCATCTAGAATGCACTTTGCAATAGTTCAAATGCTACTGTTCAAATGTGTATATTACAGATCCAAAATATGTATGCTATACATACATTTGCATATAGTATGCATAGACATGTATGTGCATAGAGGTGTACAATATTCCTATGCATATATATATCTTGCTAGGATTTGGAAGACTTTCAAATACTATTATCAGACATGTTTCTTGTGTTAAACAGTAAGCACTATCTGCTGACTCCTAGAAATTCATTTTCATGGGCTGACCCTACACAACATTAAGGAGTCAGATGGTACAGAATCAACAAACAAATCCCGCCTGGAACAGACACCCAGGATTTCTTTTGTGAGCCCGCCAGAAAATCCTAGGTATTGACTTGTCTTTACTTAATTTCATTTTCTCTTCTGTTTATGGAAATTCCACTCATTCTTTATGCTGGCTTTAGATGACTTTATAGTCAGAAAGAGTCTGGAAGAGGGTGGGATTTAAAAAAAAAAAGAGAGTGGAGGGGAGGGAGAATACTCCTATCTGTCAAGTTACAGGCATGCAAAGGCTTGGTCACCTCTCTCTAAATACCTGGGTACTCAGAAGGTGAGTGGTGAACAGGAAGAGGGTTGTAGAGGAATGTTGCAGGAGATACAGGATATGATCATGGCTGTGCTAGATGCTGTGCTATTTGTTGTATCCCAAGAGAACACAGTCTGAGACAGGACCGTCAGAGGACGGCCTCTGGCTGTATGAGGTTCCAGAGCCTGAATGGTTAGCACAAGTAGTGATGGGCAGGCGTGTCAGCAAAAGTGTGTCTGCTCAGGCACAAATGCAGCTTCTGCATCACACTCTTTCCCTGTCCAGGCTCAGGAGCTGTCATGCACGAGGTGGTAGAAAGACAGTAAGAGCCAGAGGTCAGGGAGAAGCAGATAAGAGCAGTGTCCCTGGACATGACAGAACAGCTACACTCGTGCCCTCCCAGCAGCTGTGCATGCCCACAGAGGAAACCTTTCTAGCAGGGAGCAGGGAGGGGGTGGTCCCTACTCCTGACTGAGGAGTAGTAGATGGTTGGTGGGCTCTTGGGAGGGAGTATTTCAGAGTATGACCTCTGGAAGGTTGTCTGTGCTCCATTAGTATATGGGCAGCACAGCTTGGAATTAGTAGGTGGAGGAGGGGGAGGAGGAAGAGGAGGAGGAGGGGGAGGAGGAGGAGGAGAAAGAAGAAGAGGAAGGAAGAGGGGAGGAAGAGGAGGAAGAAGAGGAGGAAGAGGAGGAGGAGGAGGTAGAAGTAGCTCTGGAAGGAGTTGGGGGAGGAGTAGAAATGAAAATTAACAAATTAGATAGTGTACATGTATGAAATTCTTGAAAAAAAAATCAATAAAAATACTATATTAAAAGCTTAGTATAGAGAGACAGAGTTACTAAAACAAGCATCCATGCATGTTCCCTTATGGAAATGTGGAAAATGTTAGCTAAAGAAGAAAAAAAAAAAGTCCTTTTTCTTTTGAGTCAATCTTTTCTCCTGTCTTGAGTCTGGTCTGAACCCATTTCTCTGCATGATTACTAATTTCCAGTTGTATCCTGAGCATTATCAATGATACACTCCCTGATCTGCATCAGCGCTGTTCAATACAAAGGAGCCGTACGTGTCATTTGAAATTTCCAGCAGCCATGGGAAGAGTGAAAAGAAACAGATGGATATTCCCTCTCAACAGTATACTGTAGGATGGGAGCTAGAGCTCAGGGGTAGAGAACTGAACAGGCATAGGCTTGGTCCCCAGCAACTACACAACAAATACCCGCACACTAAAAAAAGCAAAACAGAACACATCAGGGTCACTGAAATGCCCCAGCAACAAAATAGGCCACACGCACCTGACAGTCCAAGTTCCATTCCTGGAACCCAGAGTAGAAGGAGAGAGAGAACCAACTCCCCAAAGTCATTTCCCTCCCCTCCATGCATGCCCAGTGACATATGTGCTCTGCCTAACAATAAATAACCATTTAAAAAATAATAACAAAATGTGCATGCTTCTTATTTTGGATGACTACAGTCAACACAATCTCATCTTAAATTTTATTTATTTATTTAATTTATTTATTTTTTAAATTTTTTATATTAGATATTTTCTTCATTTACATTTCAAGTGCTATCCCATAAGTCCCCTATACCCTCCCCCTACCTTGCCCATCTTAAATTATTAAATTATCTTACAATCTTTGCAATCTTAGGCCATTGATATTTATAATCTCAAATTTCAACTCATAACCTTCCTTTGAAATCTGCCATTTTATGTTCACATATTTTATATATGCACAGCAAATTTCACCTTGGATCTGCTACTGGCTATCACACTGAGCGGCACATCTTTAGAGTAACATGGTAGAATCCTGAACCTCCAGCTTAGCAGGCAGCACATGTGACTCTGATAATACTCTAAGCACAGGTTGAGGTGCCCTTAGCTCTACTAGAGGAAGTCTGTCCTATCTGTGTCTTATTCCTAGGAATGGGGCCAGGCACATCTGCAGAATCTGAGAGCCCCTGCTGGCGCACTCCCTCTCCCTCTCCTCTCCCCTCCCCTCCCCTCCCCTCCCCTCCCCCCCTCTCTCTGTGTATTTTAACCTCCTTAATTTCCAGTTGCCATGATCATTCTGAGCATCCATGGGAGCTCAGCAGCAGTCCGCCATAGTTCTAGCTGGGCCTCTGAACGTGAGTCATTCCTCTTACTTTCTTGTTTTGAATGCTTGTTCCCAAGGGAGGCTATGGAACCTTTAGGAGGTAGAGCTTGGCTGGTAGAAGTAAGTCTTTGAAGGCCAAGGCCTGGACCCTGCTACCAGCATCCTCACGGCTACCTGCTCTGTAGCCACACAGACAGCACCACCACAGATGCCAGCTGCTACCATGAGCTGAGCTGTAATGCCATACTTCCTACATGAGCTACAGAGCCCACAAGCCCTCTGAGACCATGAACCACAGCAACTGTGAGTCGTCCTTACGAATGTTCTCGTTGGATAATCTGTCACAGCCATCACAGAGATCCAAAGCAGCGTCTTTGTAGTAACAAACTGTCACAATTGGAAATTCAACATGGGGACCCTCTGGTCTCCTACGCTCAGCCTCTGCTCCCACTTATGTCTGTGGTCTAGCTTTCAAACAGTTGTTTTTTTGTGTTTTCTCCAGAGTTCTCTGTTATCTGCCACTCCATCATTACAGGACGTGAACCCTGTTGACAGGCAGCCTTTACATCCCTAGTATCCACAGAAGTGCCATCGGCCTGCTGTCGGGGAGGAGCTGCAGACGAAGTAAGTGTTTTTGTTTTTTGCACATAATTGAAAAAATTAGACATTAAAGTAACTTGTAAACATTGATTGGGAAACATGATTCTTGATATTATTATTATTATTATTATAGACCTTTATTAACAGGTGCTTGCAGTTTGTTGACTCTTTTGAAAAAAATCGTTGTAAATTTTATTACAAATTAAAAATGAAGTTCTTAAAAAATCTCAACTTGACCAGATATGGAACAATTTAAAACACGTTTGACATTACCAAAAAGAGACATCTTTAGGTAAAAATAATAAAACCTCATGCTGCATAGATAATGCAGATAGTTCTAATGTTTGGTCGGTGGACAAAAAGCACGCACTTAAGGTCTTCAGCTCCAATCTTTGTTCATTTCTTATTGCTGGAAGTTCATATTCACTTCTTCTTGTTGGATGACCAAACCGGATGATGGTAGAGATGGTAAGCCGGCATTTACTCAGCCCCGCCCTGCTCACAGCCCCGCCCTGCTCACAGCCCCGCCCTGCTCAGCCTCAGGAGCAGATGAATTCTCAGCCGGTGGATGGGTTACTTTTGTTTCTTTGCCTCCTTGTGGTTTAGGGTTCTCTGGGCATCTGCGTCCGTTATTGAAGATGCTGCCATACCGACGCTGAGGTAGCTGCTGACCTTGGACCTCATCCCCTTGATTTTCTTTGTCCTCTTCATTGCCATGCTCTCTAGGCTATCTTTGGCGAGGAGGGCCCCTGTAGAATCGTGGTCTGTAGCCCCGATACATATTCTGTCTTTCTGGTTTACCTTGCTCTCCTGCACCCTGGTCGTCAGCACGCTCCATCACTTCTCATTGCACAGGGGGTTGGAATACTGTGGTCTCCGCATGTAGTAAGGTGGAAACCTTCGCCTGCGATAGGGCCGGCATTGTTGGGCTTGGCCATCAGAAGCGCTTTCAAATCCCTTGTTCTTTTCTCCACTCTCACTATTCTAGTAATTTTGCTGGTAACTGTGTGGAGGACCTCTACGGCACGGATTGCCCCTTTAATGGTTACAGTCTGCTGCATATTTACTGCCTTGAACTGGAACTCCATCTGGGCTTGTAACATTTGCTGCTGCCACACCCCTTTCTCCTTCAACAACATCAAACTCCACAGTCTCTCCATCTCCTACACTGCGAAGGTACTTCCTGGGGTTATTCTTTATGGCAGTCTGGTGTACAAATACGTCTTCCTTGGTGACATTCCTGTTGATGAAACCGTATCCGTTCCTTACACTGAATCACTTTACTGTTCCTAAAACCTTCCTTGCGATGATCTTCTTGTTTCTGCCGGTGGGCACCGCTGATGTGAGGCCGCCAGGGCTGCCACGACCCAAGCCGCTGCCTGTGGAGCCAGGCTTGGTGTTGGCAGGGCTGAGGGCTGTGGCCAGGGGTGGGGGTGAGGGGAGCAGGCAGCTGCTGGGTCTCCGCCTCGCGGCTCAAGGTTACAGTGATGGTGACTGGGGCCAGCAGAGGTGGTGGGGCTCTCAGGGCTCTCTGGGGTCCACTCTCTCTGTTCCTGCTATCGATCGAACTAATTCTTGATTCTTTTTTTTTTTTTTGGATATCATTTTTATTGGATATTTTCCTTATTTACATGTCAAAACTTATCCCCTTTCCCAGTTTCCCTCTCTCCCAGAAACACCCTATCACATCCTCCCTCTCCCTGCTTCTATGACAGTGTTTCTCCACCCACCCACCCACCCACTCCCACCTCCTCACTCTTGATTCCCCTACACTGGGGCATCTATGGAGCCTTCATAGGATCAAGGACCTATCCTCCCATTGATGCATGACAAGGCCATCCTCTGCTACATGTGCAGCTGGAGCCATGTGTACTCCTTGGTTGATGGCTTAGTCCCTGGGAGCTCTGGGGTGTCTGGTTGGTTGATACTGTTGTTCTTCCTAAGGGGTTGCAAACCATTTCAACTCCTTCAGTCCTTTCTCTAACTCCCCTATTGGGGACCCAGTATTCAGTCCAATGGTTGGTTGTGAGCATCCGCCTCTGTGTTTGTCAGGCTCTGGCAAGGTCTCTCAGGAGACAGCCATATCAGCCTCCTTTCAGCAAGCACTTCTTGGCATCCACAATAGTGTCTGGGTTTGGTAACAGTATATGGGATGAATCCCCAGGTGGGGCAGTCTCTGGGTGGCCTTTCCTTTAGTCTCTGCCCAACACCTTCTCTCCGTATTTGCTCTAGATTCTTGATTCTTGAAGGTTTTTTACTCTTGAACCTATCCTGACCTCTGTTTGTCCTAAATGAGTGCCTTACCCCATTTTGTGCATATTCGTCCAAGGAGTAGCCTACTCTTGGTTTCAGGTAGAATGACTGACTCCTGCTTGATCACTGAGTTAATTATGTTTTGTTTTTCTGAGCCAGGGTTTCTCTGTTTAGCCCTGGCTGTCCTGGAACTTACTCTGTAGACCAGGCTAGCCTTTAACTCAGAGATCTGCCTGGCTCTACTTCCCTAGTGCTGAGATTAAAGGCACGTGCCTGCCTTCATAATTGAGTTTTTAAGGTTGCCAAATCTTCCTTCTTTGACTCTATAACTGAGTGAGGGACTGACAGATGGGCTTGAAGTATGGCCCACAATCCTCAAAATATACAACTGGAAGGACTTACTTAGCTCACAATTCCAGGTCCCTAAGTATGATGGTTTGTATATGCTTGGCCCAGGGAGTGCAACTATTAGAAGGTGTGGCCCTGTTGGAGTAGGTGTGTCACTGTGGGCTCAACTCAGGGCAGAAAGGGAGCCAGAGGGGTATATCACAGGATATGTCGTCCTAGCATCCTGGCTGTTGGGAGCCAGTATTCTGCTAGCAGCCTTCAGACAAAGACGTAGAATTCTCAGCTCTTCCTGCACCATGCCTGCCTGGATGCTGCCATGTTCCAACCTTGATAATAATGGACTGAACCTCTGAACCTGTAAACCAGCCCCAATTAAATGTTGTCCTTTATAAGAGTTGCCTTGGTCATGGTGTCTATTCATAGCAGTAAAACCCTAAGACACTAAGACTTCAAGTAGCTAGTTAACACACACTACAGTCAAGTGCAGTAAGAATGAACGCAGCCGGCTGCTTGGCCTCACCTGTGGGTTTTTTTTTTTTTTTTTTTGACTCTTGTATAGTTCAGGATCCAGTCCATGAAATGGGACTGCCCACATTCAGGCTGGATATTCCTAGCTCCATCAAGACAACTCTCGCCCTACAAAGACATGCCCACAGGACAACCTAACCTAAGTAATTTTGCAATGGAAGACCTTTTCTTAGTGATTCTAGGATGGGGGTAAGTTGACATTCAAAACTATCCACTATGCAGACTTTCTGAATGAGTCCTCTTTTAAAGCCTCTAGCATGAAAATAGGCTTTCATTCTTAATTTTGAAGGAGCACACAAAATCAACATAAGGAATGTTGCTTGCCTGCATTTCCTTTTCATGTCCCCTTAAGCACACACTAAGAGTTTAACAAAAAGCCATACCGAACCAAGTGACTATGGCTCAGCAGGTAAGGGTGCCTGTGCCAAACCTGACGACCTGAGTTAGTCACCCTGGGCCCACGAGCTATTGAAAAGATATTAATTCCTGAAAGTCGTCCTTTGACCTCCACACATGTGCCATGGAATATGTGTACATACCCATACACACACCCAAGCATGTACACATGTACACACACACATGCCTGTGTTCTCACACCCACATGTGTGAACACACACATTTAATAAAAATCCAAATCCAAACCAAGCCAAACCAGTTTAACTAAGCAAAGGGGGCTGGTACAAAAAGACGGACACTTTGTCAGGCTCTTGAATCAGGCACATGGTGCACACAGAGCTTTAAAGCCTGAAAGACTCCACATCAAAATCAAAAGTCTAATTAGTAAAGGTATGTATGCCTTGACATGATGGGCATGACTATGAAGTGAAAACTATTAGCTCATCTCAGGGCAGAAAGGGAGGCAGAGGGGTAATATCGCACGCTGCATCAGTCACTGAGTGAGTACTACCACGCTCTGTTCCACTGAAGCAACTAGAAAGAAACCGGTGTAACTGGTGAACAGAGTTTGCACAGTTCATCCTGGCTGCGACTTCCAGACTCTACACCAGGGCACATGGGAGAGAAGTTCAGATGGCTGCCAAACAACGAATGGGCAGGGAAACAGACCGAGCACAGCCATTAGCCTCTGTGGACACTCGAGACACTAAAATTCTAACAGTGTCCCTTTCCTCCAAGGCAAGTGATGAAGGGGAGCCAGGGGATACCAGGCGAAAATGTGTGCCCACGGCAACCTTTTCTCTGTGAGATATTGTCAGTCATGACCTGGAGGCTGCCCTCTAGCTAGGACAGTGTGTTTGCATTAGTGTTCTGGCTTAGCCAAATTCAGGACAGTTCCATCTCATGGTGCTACTGTTAGTCACAGACTGTGCATGTGGAAATGGTGCCCTAAGATTACAGTGGGGCTGAAAATTTCCCAGTGCCTCTATCACGTCGCACTGCCATGCACCACGCTTGTGCCAATGCTCACAGAAACAAACCTACTGTGCTGTCCCGTTATTATTAGTCGGGAGGGGTGGGATATGCAGGTGTGTGCAGATATGCCTGTGGTATACTTGCCTATGTGTGCTCACTGGGAGGTCAGAGATCAATGTTGGGCATCTCCCTCTACTGCTTCATTGTATTTTATTTTGAAACAAGGTGTCTAGGTAATCCTAGAGCTTACTAACTGGCTAGACTGGTTTGGGCCAGCATTGGGTATCTTCCTGTCTCTACATAGCCATCCCTCTAGCTCTAAGGTTATTCATACACAGATGTCCTCATCTTTTGTATGACTGCTAATGACCCAGACTCAGGTCCTGAAGTTTGCACTTTACCCACTGAGCCCTTGCCCTGGCCCCATCGCAGTACACTACATGCTCCTGAAAACAGGAATTAGTGATAATAACCTACTGGTTCATGTCTTCACTATGCTGTGGCTGTTACAGTCATTTTAGAATATGTTCCTGTTTAAAAGAATTGCCCACTCTACGGAAGTCGGTGTTAGGATAGCACCAGCCTATCCATCTTGTGCCTACTGACTATATAATTTTTTTCTATGCTTAAAGTAATTTTCTATTTTGTTCATGTCCTAGGAAACAATGAAGTATGACAAATGTCTACAGTTAGCCTTCTTGTGCAGTAAACATTACGTTGTCCAGATAGGTATTTCTCAGTACGTAACTGCATCGTCAGACAACATGACCATTTGAGCAAGCAAGCAAAGCCAAACAACCCCCCAAAACAAACAACCCCCCCAAAACAAAACAAAAACCACCAATGGCACCAGTAGATTGTGGCATAGGCTGGTTCTGTGGTATTATCCATGTATCACCAACCCCACATCCGAGCTGTTGCTAGCCATTATTCTGGTGGGTCCAAGACACGGAATACAGGACTTACCGGGATTGGCATGGGTGAGAATTACACCGTCGGACCTGGGGCTCTGGGCGACTTGCTTGGGGGCAGTCACTGTCGTTCACCAGGGTTGTGGTCTTGTTAACAATCCGTGTGCACGATACGATAGTCCTGCGTTCTCCTGGAAGTCAAACCATGGGAGATGAGAAGTTATGGCTGCACACAACCAGAAAGCCATTTATTTGTATTTACAGAGGGGTGTATGGGTACACTTATCTATCACTAAGTGAGCCATATCTATCACATTTGTCAAAGAGGGATAAGCTGCTTAAGTCATAGCAGAGTACTGTGGACCAGGGTAAGATTCCAGAACAGTCTGAGAAAGCAGCAGGACCTCGAGTCAGCTCTGTCCTTGGACAGTTTAGGAGTTGCTGAGGCCAACACTTTGGTTTGAGTCTTTCATGTTTGATATTTGAAGTCTACGGAGATCTGGTCCCAATTAAACACGTGTGTATCAGCCTTCACCAAGAGTATGGTCAGTTACTGCTTGCTCTTTCAGGCTTGCTTCTCGAGAGGATGGAGGTGGCTGGTGTGACAGACACACAGGACACTGGTACAGGTCACTTGTTCATTTGCCCAGTGCCACATTAACTTTTCTTTGAGCATTTGCTCTGAGCTCTCAATCTGATGGCTACGACTTCATCAAGGAGGCCAAGTGATGACAATTAGGATGGTGATGGAAGTTAGGAGGGTGGCCTCTGGAACCAGCTGTCTGGGTGCCTCCTTGGCCTTGTCACTGTCACCTGACCACAGTATCAATAGTTGGCTCCCTTGCTTCTCTATCTTAGTTCCTCCTACCCCCACCCCCGAACCCCGGGCCAGCTTGCTTCACCTCTCCTTGTCTTTCGATGCATCTGTACTGGCATTTCATGCTACTTATTGTATTGGAGTCATTGGCTTCAGGAGAATGGCCATAAAAGATGAACATGGAGTCAAGTACAACTACGTAGGCCCAGGATTCTTTGTAGGATCTGTTGTCTGTGGAATTTGTTGTGTAGGGATGGCTAAAAAACTGGGGAGTCTTTAGCCACAGTGTCTGTCCTGGGCCTATGAATGTAGTCATATATACAGATGAAAGCAAAGAGCTACTGAATACAGCTTCCTGCAATGACTCCTGCAGGGAGCTGGGAGTCACTGGCACCACCAAGGGACTGCACCGAGGCAGCAGGGGCTGTTGCAGTTCAGAGCTCTTAGTGTGCAATGCCATGCCTCCCGTGGGCTGGGTTTGTCCACAGTGGGTAGACAAAGGGATGTCTGGCTGCAGTTAGAGATGCAGGCATGGGCCTCTAAAGTAGGGGGTGGAAGACCACCAGCCCAGGGGCAGCTAAAGGCCCCAGGACAAGAGATCTCCTGAAAAAGGCATACTCTGGTAGGGCTGATGGTACTACCTTGAAGCTGTGTCAATTGCAATTGTCAGTTTGCAGAGGAAAAACATGTAAAACGTTGAGTGCTATGGGGTTAGCTGAGATGCATAGGAAGGCACTGAAGGGCTTGGCTATATTGTGGCTCCAATCTCTCCATGCACAACGGGATGAGCCCCTAAACGTTAAACAACGCTGTAGGAGCTCCACACTTGACAACATCACCTTAGTCAAGCCACTGAGGAGCAGGCATGGGTGGGGTTGCAGCTGGGTCCTAGCTTGCTGCCCACTGGTAGACATCCAGAGTCCTAGTCAATCCCCTGCCCCAACTCTGTCTTACCTAGCATCCATTGTGTCATCTCTCATGACCTTTCTGAGTGCCTTATTGGGGTGACAAATGACAGTGACCCAGAGGTATAGTAAGAGACTTACTTTCTCTTATTCTCTTGCTATTCTCCCTCTCCCCCTCCCTCTCTCTCCTCCACTCCCCCTTTCCCCTCTCTCCTCCTTCCCCTCCCCTGCACTATCTCCACTATTTTCTCCCATTCCCCTACTTCCCTAGCCCTGGCCATGCCCAGTCTGCTGGCCATGTTCAGTTTACTTCTTTCTCTCTCTGTTCTGAACACTCCCAGATGCCTCTGGGCATTTTCTCTCTCTTATCTATAATAAAAACCTTCCCATACCATGTACCGGTCTCATCAGCAGCCTTTTTCCTGCACCCCTTGAATGCCGTTTCCTGCTGCTCCTTGTTAGACCTTCCATTTCTTTCTTTTGTTCTTTGACATTTTCATCTGTATCTACATTGAATCTTGGTCATTTCTACCTGGTCCCCTCTTTTATCCTCAACACTTGCTGAAACCCTCCTTCCCCGTAAGCCCTCTCCAAGTTTGGCTTCTGTTTTCTTGACCCACTGACTTGAATGGTAGTTGCTGGCATGGTGGGGAATTCTTTACAGGAGCGGCTTCCTATTGCTCTTCGTTAATGCCCTACTAGCAAACACACCGCCATTGATGATGTAGGTCCTTGTAGCGTGGCAGTCTCTTTGGCTCACCTGCAGTCTCCATAGTGCGAGTGTGGGGGCAGACATCACATTTAGAGGTGAGGAGGAGGGGACATAGAGATCTCTGCTTGGTCCAGAGGACTCTTACTTTGCACCCTGGAGACAGTGGCTGAGGCACAGATGACAGGGTACGTGGGTATGGGTGAGGCCTTCATCTGCTGCCATTCCACCAAGATGGAAGTCTACTTCAATTATTCCTGGGCCATTTTTCATAACTACCATATAGTCACATAATTGGCAAATCTCTACCCTAGGCCAAGGAGTGAAGTGGGCCCCCACTAACACACCTGTGGGAGCTGGGATGGCTTGGCCGCATGCTCTGCCAAGATCTTCAGGGCTTAAGTCCTTATGGAAGCACAAATTCTCCATCTCCACGCTGGGTGGACTGGTACAGAGGGCCCTGGACTTGGGATTTCTTCAGCCAAGCTGCACCCTCGCCTCCCCTACCCCCACCTTACCTCCTCCACACTCCACACTGCACCCTTCCCAGCCGCTGTGGGTCCAGAGGAACAGAGCATCCTGTGGCTTGGCGGGCTCGCTCTGGTTTTCTGAGCTCTGGTTTACAGGTATGGTGTACTCGTAATGAATTCCGTAATTCTGGTCATGAAATAGCAGCACCTGGAGCCACGGGAGAGGAAGGCAGGCCTTGCTGAGATGGAGTGAGCGACCACAGATTGCTGAATGTGTTCTCTGAGCTACTGGTGGCTGCTCCTCTACTAGCCTGCTCTTTTCTGAAGGTCAAGGCGGGTTAAAGCTATAGGACTGTCCCTTCATCTCAGCCTCAGGTTCCTCAGGGGCTCGATGGGTGTCTGGGGTGAGCACACCATCATTGGTGAGCTCTGCTCTTTCTTTCCTATCCCACAGAGAACGGGTTTGCATGGGGGATCTGGGGATGACGAACTGCATGGCTGTTTGTAGCATTTTTCTGCATCATGAAGCAGGGTCTGAATTCCCATCAACAAGGCTGAGCTTACAGATGAGAAAGGCACACGTGGTGCTTCTTCCTAGAAAGAGATCCGAGAGTGGTGCTAAACTAAATCTTTGAGCCTAAGCACTGCGCTGGCTAGTAGTTATGTCGACTTGACATAAGCGAAAGTCATCTGGGAAGAGGAAACCTCAATAGAGAAAATGCCCACAGCTGATCGGCCTATCAGCAGGCCCGTGGCAGCACTTTCTTGATTGACAACTGTTCTAGGAGGGCCTTCTCTTTGGACTATAAGAAGATAGGTTGTGTAAGGGGGCAAGCCAGTAGCCAGTAAGCAGTGTTCCTCCATGGCTTCTGCTTCAGTTCCTGTGTCCTAGTTCCTGACTTGCTTGAGTTCCCTCAGTGACAGATAAGAAAGTGAAAGATGAAATAAACACTTCTTCACAAGCTGCTTTTGCTCATGGTATCTCTCTCTCTCTCTCTCTCTCTCCCTCCCTCCCTCCTTCCGTCCCTCCCTCCCTCCCTCCCTCCCTCCTTCCCTCCCTTTTGCTTCTTTCCCAAGACAGAGTTTCTCTGTGTAGTCCTGGCTGTCCTGGAACTCACTCTGTAGACCAGGCTGGCCTCAAACTCAGAGATCCACCTGCCTCTGTCCCCAAAACTGGGACTAAGGGTGTGCGCCACCAATGCCCAGCAGTCGTGATGCTTTCTTTTTCTTTCCTTTTTTTTTTCTTTTTAAAAAATTTTATGTCTATGAGTACACTGTCACTCTCTTCAGACACACCAGAAGAGGGCATTGGATCCTGTCACAGATGGTTGTGAGCCACCATGTGGTTGCTGGGAACTGAAGAGCAGCCAGTGCTCTTAACCACTGAGCCATCTCTCCAGCTCCTGGTGCTGGTCACAGTGATAGAAACACCAAGGAAGACAAGCTCTGCCCTCCAGAGGGTATCTCCCATCCCCCAGCATTGCCACACTGCAGTAAGTATACTCAAGAGGAAGGAATCAGAGGAGTCTGGGGGAACCTGTTTTGGAGATGCTGAGGATATCTGCATCTTGGTACTGCCATGGAGCCTGGATGGTGTCTGTGTCTGTTGGAAGGCAGGGGCCTGGCTCATGGCTGACACTAAGGGTAGACATAGGTGCAGAGATGTACCTACGCCTCACTTGTGGGAGCCACGCTACAGTTTGGGGACCATGCATCTGAAATCCCAGTGAGGGCTCAGAGTGGAAGGGGTCTGTGCTTTGCCTGGGGAAATCATGGCAAGCCTTCTACAACCACCCGGTGCTCCACTGGCTTTATACATAACATAGACGTGTGAGGCAAAGCAGGCTTCTCCATGGGAGACAGACCTGGCCGTAGACCAGTGAGTGTCCTTGAGACTAAGCAGATAGCAAGTGCATTTCCAGCCACAGAGATCTGGGAGAAGGAGCCAACAGGAACTAAAGACAGAGTACACAGCCCACCTGTGCAGACTGAGGCAGACCAGGATAGAGTGTCGGATGACAGGAGGTCATTGTCCCTAGGCTTTCTGGGCCTTCAAGGACGAATTGTAGGATGGTGGGGTATGGACTCTAGAAGTAGACCCAGTTCATACTTTCCTAGCCAATACACCTGCAGTGGTGCACTTGGAGGAATGCTTCCTGCTAAAAACCAAAACAACAAAACAAATAAACACCCCCAAGCCACCAAAACTAAGAGCTCTAAACTAGTCTTTACAAGAGATCTTTATTATCTCAGTGTGGGACTGAGACCAGCAAAATGAGGCTCCACGTGAAACCAATTTTGTAGCTGTGTATGATTAGGGCATACATGTGTCTAATTGGTTTCAAATGCTAATCTCTAGGACTCAGTGGGTGCCTCTGAGTGTGAACATAATATACACACTCCAGTGTGGGGCACCATAGCCTGTTACACAGAGGGAAGGATCCTTGAAGAGATATGAAATAAAGAGCACATTTCAAGAGAAAAAGCAATTAAATATTAAATTAGGGCTAAAAATACAGCTAGAGGTGAGATGTTTTCTCTGACTTCTGTTGTAGTCCGGACAGCTCTAGGCTGTGTATACACTTCCCTGAGCTAAAGACACATCTGTTTATAAGAGCCTTTGGTGAAGAGGGGTCCGAGGCACACTTCAGTGCTGGTTAGAGAAGGCAAACTCCTGTACTTACAGCGGATGCTCCCTCATGAGCCTCATTTGTCTCTAGCTCCTTCTCTGTGCCCCTCTGAATATTTGCTTTGAACTCAGAATAGTTGAGGGGGGTTGTTTCAATGGATTTGACTGGGAAACTGTCTCATCTTGGAGAAATGGTTCTGGGACAGGTCCCTGGGTCCCAGAGATCCTACTTGTAGAAATGATCTACAGAGGAATGGCTGGCAGATCCCCAGAAGGTTTATGGCCCACATAGGAGCTGGCTGACTTTTAGCTCAGCAGAAACTACAACAGGGTCAGCACCCTCATCAGGCCACACTCAACACCCACAGGAGGTGGCGGCCAGAGAATCTTCTGAGTGTTAGCTCATCTCCAGGGGCACACATAAATGGGGGTTGGGGGTGGGAGGAAGAAGTTCTGGGACTGGCAGGCCCTTCAGATATGTACTTTGATAACAAATGCACACACTGCTACAAGCCCTGTTCTTTAGGAGATCAGAATCAATGAGTATCATCTGGCATGCACAAGGCCTGTATTTAATCTCTAGCACCTTCACAAAGTTAGCCACAATACAATGGGGTGTTGTCATAAATAGTCCTTGAGACCACTCAGACCCCAAGAAGGAAACCATAGCATGACTGCCCTGGAGGCCTTGGATACTAAGCCCATGTCTGAGTGGCATCCTCAGAGTTCCCAGGAAATCACATAACACTATACAGCACCAAAAGCTCTTATAAACAGGTGTGTATTTAGCTCAGGGAAGTGTGTACACAGCCTAGAGCTGTCCGGACTACAACAGAACCTAGCCCACATACAGGTTTCTGAAGCCCACCTGGGGAGAAAGCGGTGCTTACCTGATTCCCCAGTGCCTTGGAAGCTGAATCTGGCCAATCTGTGTTATACAGACCACACATTGCTTACACAGTGCACGTCTACAAGGCACTTCTCAGATATGGGGTAGCTCTGTGCGTGCTGTTATCTGATGCCAAAAACAGCCACGGAGCACGGCTGTGCTGGCCAGTTTTATGTCAACTTCAGAGGAGGAACCTCAGTTGAGACGATGCCTCCATAATACGGGGGCCTGGGGACAATTTTCTTAGTGAATGATGTGGGAGGGCCCAGTCCAATGTGGGCTGAACTATCACAGGGCAGGTCATCCTGGGTGCTATCTAGAAGCGGGCTGAGCAAGCCTGGAGGAGCAAGACAGTAAGCAGTACTCCTCCATGGCCTGTGCTTCAGTCCCTGCCTCCAGGTTCCGACTTGGCTTCATTCTTGCCTTAGCTCCCCTCCACAGACTGCAACTCTGGGTATGTGAGCTGTACAAACCCTTTCCTTCCCAAGCTACTTTTCTGTCATGTTTTCTCACCACATTGGAAATTCTAAGTCACGTCCATCAGTTTAATGGGTACCAGGTGTCCCTCCCTGGCTGTCACAGATGTGACTGCAATTCCCGCCTTGGAAGAATCTTCTTTTGAAAAAGATAGGTGCTCCACCAGTGAGGAGCCAGGAGGAGATTCTGGGGAGGACCTCAAGGTGGAAGGAATAATACCAAGAGGGAGGTGAGGGGCTGGGGCGATGTCTCCATCGGTGATGTGCGTGCTACAGAAACACAAGGAGCTGACTTTGGATCCTCAGTACCCAGGCCAGGTGCAGCATCTCCAGGATGTAATCCTAGAGCTATATGTGGGGACTGATGAGGGTTACTACTGGCCAGCCAGCCTGGCCAGATCGATGAGCTTCAGATTGAGTGGGAGACCCTGTCTCAAAATATAAATGTAGACAGCCACTAAAAAAAAGACATTGGCAGCTGAAGCTCCAGCATCTACACACACGTGTACAAATGTGTACAAGAATGCACATTTGTATACTCTTAAGGCATGCTCATATGCCACATATACAGAACATATAAATGTATCACACACACACAAATAAATAAAGAAATAAAAATAATAAAAGAGAGAAAAGGGCATCTATAGCAGGGAGCCTTTGCAAACTTCCAGAGGCATCTCTTTCCACCCAAGTTCTGGAGAACAATACTCGAATAACCCAGCTGAGCCACTAGCTTAAGCAGAGGTGTAGGGCCAGCACTTACCATCAGATGCAGAGGCACTGTGGTGGGCCCCTTGGCTGAGAACTTCTCCCACAAGCCTCTCCTCACGTAGCGGACAGTTGTACCTGCAATCTGGAACTCTCCAGGGAGTTCTATCTTCCAGTCGCTGTTGATGGATCTCTTACTGGAATCTTTGAGAGCTAGAAAGGAAATTGATCATTGGAAAATTAAGGCTATCTAGCCTGTCCTTGGAGGGAATCTGGGGGTCCTGCCTGAGTCAGAGGCCTTTGTGAGGGCAGGCAGGCACTTGCAGGTAGAGGACTGTACTCTCTGGATACCAAGGACAGAGGCTGGCTCACAGACAGCAAACTTCTGGTTCACAGGAGAAATAGCTGTGAAGGCTGATGGCACACATCTTCCAATGCAGCCTGTCTCCCTACTGATTCCCATAGTGGGACTTGGGGAGAGGCCCGAGGATGGAGATGCTAGGATCTAGTCCAAGCCTATGGCTGTAGATGGCTTCTTGATTGATGAATGAGTTTTACATTGGTATATTTAAGGCCACAAAGTATGTCTTGGAGCTTTGGAAAAACTCATATACTCATTTGAGATTAAAATAAAAATAACAACTATTAGTTGTACTATTTGGGGGTTTAGTGTGAGCACTGAATGAGTGCACACTACACATATTGATAGTCACTATTCTATACTCTACATGTGAAAGAGAACACACAGGACTTATCTTTCTGTGACTAGCTTACTACACATCACACAGTCTCCTACAGTTCCACCCTCATTGCTGCCAAGAAGAGGCCAAAGATGGCCAAGGGACCACTATCATCTCTAGCCTAGTTCTGTCCAAACCCCCTATGTAGCAGCTGAGGTACCCTGAACTCCTGATCTTCCTGATTCGGCCTTCCTAATGCTGGGATTACAGGTGCCCAGTTTATACAGTGCTGGGAGATTGAACCTAGAGATTCCTGCATGCCAGCCAAGCAGTGTACCAATTGAGCTATCTCCTCAGCACCTTAAATAATGCTTTATTTAGCTTTTAATTTCTATTTGTTTGTATGTGTGTGCAGGTTCCTGCGTGAGTTCATGTGCACCACATGTAGGCAGTGCCTGCAGTGATCAGAAGAGAGCATCAGATTGCCAGGAATGGAGTTACAGCTAGTTGTGGACCTCTGTGTGGGAACTAGGAATTGAACCGGTGTCCTCTACAAGAGGAGTACATTGTCTTAAGCTCTACACTATCTCTCCAGCCTGCTTGGCCCTCATTTGAGACAAGGTTTATACTGTAGCCTAGGGTGGCCTTAACTACTCTGCCCAGCTTGAAACGTCTCTAAAAATAAGATGCAAATGGCTTACAAATATTAAAAAAATGAATAAAAACCCCCCAAATCAATCAATCAATCAATCAAACGAACTCAAACAAACCAACCCCTCCAATCCAAACTCCTCAGTATCACAAGTCTTTGGGGAAATGTGACCCATCTCACCTTAGTCAGGACATTCTCATGAATTGGCAAAGACAAGAAGAAGATCGCGCACATTGTGGGTAGGACTACACATTTCCTCGGTGGTTATGGGAAATTCATAGGAGACATATAGATCCAGTGCTGGATCTGGCTTCCCCACTGTGGTAAATATCCCCAGGAAGTGAAATCAGCACACCTAGAGATGTCCTATAGCACTGCTCATAACAGTAAGGCTCGAGTCAGCCTCAGTGCCAGTTGATAGATGAGGAGATACGGGAAATATGGGGCACATACATGAATTGGAGCATTACTTAGCCATGAAGAAAAATGTGAGCAGCCATCTGTTTTACTGTTTGTTATTCCCTGGAAGGGCATTGGAAGGGCAATGTAACTCCAGTATCCCCCAAGGATCTGACACCCCCTCGCTGGGAAAACTGATGTTCCTCTAGGAAGTGATGTTACTGTTATTCCCTTACAAGTGAGAACCCTGGCTACTCACAGATGTGGTGACAACACTTAGCAGCTGCCAGGATGGGGTAAGGGCCTGAGCTCTGGGCAATCAAGGACCCACACTCTCAAACTCACAGCTCTGGTGCAAGGCTGATAGAGGGTGTGGGGTTGGGTATTCCTACGCTCAGTATAGAGGGGTGTGGGGTTGCGTATTCCTGTGCTCCTGCCTCCTGCAGCACAGGCTGAGGTCCCATGGCCTTCTTGCTAAGGAGAACCCTCTACAGTAGAGTTCTGATGCTCTTCACTTTTGCTATTGTTGCTGTTTAGAGAAAAATCACTGCATTTAAAACAAACAGACTGCAAAACAGGGCTAGAGAGATGGCTCAATGGTTAAGAGAATGCACTGTTCTTCCAGAGGACTCAAGTTTGATTCCCAGCACCCACACTGGGCAGCTCACAACTGCCTCTAACTCTAGCTCCAATACTTCTGATCTCCAAGTGTCCTTGCACCCACGTGCA
This sequence comes from Mus minutoides, assembly GCA_902729485.2. Taxonomy (NCBI): domain Eukaryota; kingdom Metazoa; phylum Chordata; class Mammalia; order Rodentia; family Muridae; genus Mus; species Mus minutoides. The sequence continues at coordinate 2,869,305 of LR749512.1, read as the reverse complement.
TATGCCTGCACATATAATTAAAAAAACAAAATAAAAAATATTAAAAACAGACAAAGAAACAGTAGCAGGATCTAATTTGCCACTTAGTAGGTGGCAGATCACCAGAAGAGACAGAAACTCTTAAGGTGGCTAACCAAAATGAAACCTTACATGCTGTTGGTATACAACCGGAGCCCAGGTTTCTCCGTGTCACTGTGGGGCCCCAGTTTACAGTCAGAACATTCAGAGACCATTCTGTGTCCTAGCCATTCCTGCCTGCTGAGATTAGCAACTAAATAACCCATTGACAATCAGTTTTGGTGACTCAAAAGGGTCCCTGGAAGCTGAATCTGTCAGCCATGCTGGGTTAGAAGCTTGAAGTTGAGGTCTGCTCGGACTGATGAGGCCCAGCCTCAGCTCCCTGGTCTGTGGGATGCTACAGTCCCCAAAAATGCAGTGGGCAAGTGAGCTTGGGGCATTTCAGCTGTGCAGCCACCCAGGGGAAGAGGCAGGATGCTATCCAACATGGTATGTCTCAGGGAGGTTGTGTGTCGAAACTAGAGGATTCCTGGACTCCAGCAAGGGACTAGGGAAAAGAATTATCTACTACCTGGAACAGAATCTATTTTGCTAGAAGCATTCAATGGCGACTGAAAGTTTCTGGCTACTGAATAGGAAATAACAAGCACCCCCAACCCCTGCTCTTCTCAGCAGCTTTGCAGTAATTATTTAAGAAGCTCCACCTCATGCACTCTCACCCATTAATCTCCCGAACGACTCTCTTGGAATTTTTTTATAGATCAAATGAAAGCAGGGAAGCCCGGGAAGGTTAAGTAACTTGCCGGAAGACACTCATCTATAAAGTTGTAACAACGAGACCTGAACCCAACAGACCACACACTTGCCATGCCCTCCTCAAGTGGAGGGGGCAGAGGCATCTGTTGTCTTTCAGCTTCGCTGGAGGCTTGGGAAGTCACTCCCTGCACATGCTCAGAGACACTTGGTTTGAAAGTCTGTGTAAGTTGGTAGGAAGTTTCAGGACAAAAAAATGACGGGCCAGAGTCCTCTAACAAAGAATGATTGAGGATGCCCCTGGAACGGCAGGTGCCTCGGCCAGTCTCCCCCCTATTCTGAGTGTTTACTGGCAGGGGCGTTAGGGACAGGGTGTTCCTGGTCTCAGGGAACTCATAGATTGGAGAAGGAACAGACCACAAAGCTATATGACCCAGCTTTCACATGTTCTGTGACATGAGGCATATTCCTGTCTTGGGTGTTTAAAGTCGAGGTGATACAGACAGGCAACTGGGGGATGCTTTGGGGGAGGAAAGATCCTATAAACTTAGCTATGGCACCCGGGAAAGGAAGCTGTTTCTGGGAGCGTGATGGGGCCCTGGCTTGAGACCCACAGAAGCCACAGTATCAAGAAGAGCTCCTGTAGCAGGAAGGCAAGAGAGCCAGTAAAGGTGACAGCTATCTTTCCCACAGGTCTGGCTAGGGAAACGGGTGAGAGATGGAGTGAAGTCACAGAAAGGAGGTGGAAGCTGACCGTCATTGTGGCTATGGTAGAGGACTCTGGAGCACTTGCAGCCATTGGTGAGCAGGAGCCAGTGAGATGCATAAAGCCATGTGCCACCCAGAGCCACGCCTGGGCCCCTGCTGGAACCCACGTGCCACACTCAGACTAGAGAATCTGGGCGACAGCTCTCTCTTCTCCTCAGGAACTCCCATTCACTCTGCATTCACTCACCAGCTTCCCTTCCCAGCTCAAGGCAAGGGCTGGGAGTCTAGAGGTCAGGGCCTTGGCCTTTCTTGCGAGGTGGCCATCTTGACTGCCTAGTATACTTGCTATTCATCCTGATTCTCCATCTTCAAGGAGTGTGTCCCCCACCCCCCGTCCCCAGCTTCCCTCGAGAGTATATTTCCCCTCTAGTCATATGGACCTGAAGTTGAAGCCCAAAAGCCCCATGACTAAGGACTGGATTTGTTGCCACTGAGTCTTTAGGGGGTCAGCTTGTAAAAACACTAGTCATGGCAAGGACAGGGCAGATGAAGAAAGAAAACTGCTCTTATGAGTTCCTCGGGGTCACCTGAGCTCTGCACCAACAGGAGCTCCATAGCCCTGACATGCAACGGGCCTGGTGTAAGCTCCGGGGCTGCCTTTCCCATCCTGCTCCAACCTTCTGCACAGGTGGCTCTCGCTCATCAGTGTTGTGTGTACCCGCCTCTGGCCCCTTTTCTAAGATGCTTTGAGTGACTTATAAATTACAGTCTCAAAATCACCCTGGCCCACACCCAGAGGCCAACATCTGGGAGGTGAGGTCTGAGAAAGTACATCCAGAGAAAAGCCATGTTTAGGGTTGGGGGATCGTTACTATCTTCAGCTGCCTGGGGAGCCAGGGTAGAAGCGGCAGCTGTAGTGGGCAGGATGGCGTTGGAGGCCTGGCTGCTGAGCCCCTCTGCTATTCTGAGCAGGGTCCTCAGGATTGTAGTGCACACACACACACACACACACACACACACACACACACACACACACACATATATATATATATATATATATATATATATATATATATATATATGCCATGATTTTCTCAGTTCAGGAAGAATTTGAAGCAAGAGCTTCCCGAGGCATGGGCATAGCTTTTCTGACTTGGGTGGGAGTCACCTAGCAAGACTCAAGATTTCTAAGTTCCCACATTCCACGTAGAAAACGAACAAGCAGAATTTAGCACTTGTCATTCCTTTCCAAAGGGTGAGAGGTCAGTCTTGGGTCAGTGTTGGGACATCAAGGTCATTTCTGACAGTGAACAGGTAGCCTCCTCGTGGAGTCTAGTGATTCAGTGACTTCATGGGATTGTCACTCTTGTCCCCTTAGGCTGACTTGACTCCTGACTTCTGAGAGTGGGTCCAAGCAGGGTTTGTGGTGGCTCCTCTGTGAGGGAATGTGTCCTGAGGCCAATGTATGTGACATGTCCATATTCTTAATGAAGCTGCTGTTGGCTCAGCTCTCAGGCATCCGACCCTCTTAGTCTGTAAGCACGTCAAGACCAGCCAGTCTGCAGTCGACACTAGGATTTGGGGACTCAGAGAAGACTCAACAACATCATCAGAATGATCCCACATGCTTTGATTTACAGGTAAACAACAGTGCGCGGCAGAGAGGATGGGATTCCGGCAGAGAGGATGGGATTCCGCCAGTGGTTTGATTTCATCTGCAAGGTCTGATGTGCTGGTTTGTGGAGGAGATTTCCCAAGCAGCGTCTGCCTGCACCAGAGGCTGCATGTTTTAAAACCAGGATCCACACACACACAAGCACGCTTTGTGGATTTTGCATACATGCTTTCAATAGTTGGACTGACTTTTTTTTTTTTTTTTTTTTGCAGGGTGCCACAGGAATAAAAAATTTGATCACTGTGGCAGGACAGGGTCTCTGCAGAGCCCACAGCATAACGCCACATGCTGAACGGCCAACCATTTTCAGCTCCAGCCCTTTTCTAGGTGGATGTTTGCCCACCATTTTGGGACTTATAGGTACTCTCGGAGAAGATAGCAAGTGGTTGTTCCACAGAGCAAGAAGGGGCACTCTTTGTCAGCAGTGGCCATGCAGAGGCAGGCTTTCCCCCTGCTGACTTGTTCTCTGCTGGCTCAGAGGGGTGCAGAAGGCCAGAGGGTTCTTTTCGGTTCTTCCCCATCAGGCGTCAACTGGAAGACTTGACCCACAGTCAACCCACTTCTATTCTTGGCCCTGTGTCAGATTCTTTTTTCTTTTTTCTTTTTCTTTTTTTTAAATTTTTTTTATTTCCACTAGGAGTTCAGCCAGCTCTGTTCTTAGCCATGGATACAAACTGGAGGTATTTCCTGTTCCAGGTGGTTTTGAGCAGAAAGCCAGCCAGCGTGGGCTGAAGGTAGGCGGGGGTGAAATTCTTCAGGAACTGCTCCCAGCGAATGTGAGAATAATTCAGAATTAAACTGGGTTGACTTCCAAGCACCCAGCCCCGAGTGGAAACATGGCCTGCTGGAGCTGACTCTAGAAAACATAACCGGCGAGCGTGGACCACCTTCGGGCTTGCTCCTGTCTGTGTACCAGGGCCTGGAATGCTTGGGTTATGAATTTGGGGTAAGATAAGGGGCATTTAAGCCAATCCTCTTGGGATACAGACTGGCAGTTGCACACAATGAAATGTCATCTCTGTCAGTCGACCTCTGGTCCTGATTAGACTCCAGTGGAGATTCTGAGGCGCTCCGGACTGAAATGGATTCAGGTGGAGTGCAGAGCTGGGCATGAAAATAAGTCCCCTGGGGCTTTTGCTTGCTATCCGCAAATCCAGCGTGGTGATGCTCTATGGCAGACTGGGGTGTTGGGGTCAGGTCTCTAAAGCCCTGCGCTGCCCAGTGACTGGGAACCACACACATGGATCTTACTACTCTCCTTTGCACATGGGGCCTCTAGGCTTCCACAGTAGAGCTGACAGGGCCAACTGTGACAGCAAGCCCTCATGTGGGTCCCAGTGACAAGCTCCTTTATATTCTAGGCCTTAAATATCAAGGATTTGTTAATTCTGGCCCCATCCTCTGCCATGCTTACACTCCGAAGAAGAGCAGAAATGGAGGTAGCTTTGTTACTTCTCCCAGGCTCATGGAGATGGATCAGGCAAGATGGCTGCTGGGGCGTCTTGGGAGCCCAAGGACCTACTTTGCTGCTTTACGGAAGAACTGGCATGGTGCACTTAGAGCTGGGTCAGCTCTTAGACTACCGGGCTCATCATTTTGTGAGGTGATGGTGAAAGCTGACTTTGATCTCTTGTGGAGTCTCAGTGCTGTGCCCTTGGGAAAGAAACATGCATCCCCAGCACAAGGATTCATTCCTAGAGCATCAGCGGGGAAGGCAAATTTGCAGGTGACGCTAAGAGGGAAGACTTCTCATGTCAACACTGCAGAAGTTGACCCACTTTCTCAGGTAAGTGGAAAGGGGCAGGATCTCTGGGAATTTAGCAGAAGACTGCCACTCTGAGAAAGCTGCCCCAAGCAGTATAAGGTGTGTTTTAGGCAGCTTCCATAAACACTGTTCTGTGTGGTGGTCCAGCTTGGTAGGCTGGGCTGGGATACCCCTGCCTCTTCCAGGGGTAGATGCGCAGTATACCTGGGAGTGTCTCCTCCTTGGTAAGGACAGCACTGCTACTGAAGGCTCTACAATACTACCATTGTCATCATCTTAGGCTCTATGTAATGGTGCTGTGGTCTTGATTAACATGCACCTGTTAGAGATCACTTTTGTGCCTGTTTCAGCAGAGTTAACTCAAGTTGTGACCATTTCTAAGAACGGCACGGATACTTTTGTGTAATCTAAAAAGGTAGGAACGTGGTCAAAGACACATTTTCTTTTTTTTTCCGTCAGTGTTGAAAGTTCAAATAAAAAGGTTTCGTGGGCCATTCTGGTTCACCCTGAACACTTGGCAATTAGCCTCTCCCCCACTCCCTGCACACCCTATGACAGAGGCTGAGAGAGGGGCCCCTGAAGAGATCAGCCATGTCTAGTTTAACCTGAACAAGGACCATGGGATTGACTTACCAAAGGATATGGGTGACATCTCTGTCCCACTGAACCAAGAAAAGAGCAGCCCTTGAAACCCAAATTGAGTGTTTTCCTCCTGAAGCCTGTGATAACAGTGCAGTACTCCTACTCCCTGATGTCCAAGGATCAGGCTGATCTTTGCTGGAGGTGGGGGTTAACAGCAAGACTGGAATCACTCAGAGGACCTCCTTTAGCTAGGAGTGGTTTCAGTGAATCTGTCCCTCTACAGAGAGCAAAGAGCACCAGTCAGGACGCAATTCAACCCTTTAGAGCTATGTAAGTGTTTGTGCTTGAAGTCAGCTCACCAGCCACTATGAAGTTAGGTCTCCAGGGCTTGGCTAGGGCCAGTGCTGTTCTGTGTCCCATTCAGCTTAGGACCACTGTTCTCTCCTCACCAAGAAACATGTCCAGCGCCCTTGGCAGCCTGTAGGGGCTCACTGAAGGGTGGCCCATGGGTCTCTGCTGCCTGAGCTAATTGCACTGGGTTCTGCAGGAGGGATTGATGGGAAACACACATCCCCAATGGGAAACACACATCCTCCACATTTTTATTTTCCATCCTGTCCAAAAGTGATGATTCTAACTGTATTCTCCACCACAACATACCTTGGATCTTTCTGCAAAAAGTGCTGTCTGGCCCATTTTGGGTACATATGATTTTCTAATGAATGTGCAGGTATAACACCAGGGTTATACCTGGGAGAAGGTAGAAAGATGTAGCGTCAGAGCTACAAGCCTCCAGTCCTCAGAATCAACTCAGAGGGAGAGCTTTGAGTGAATGAGTTTTGTTTTACCCAGGAAGCTGTGAGCAGGTTTGTCTTCCACCACACGGATCCGCCGAGCTCCAACTGGAATGACCACTGCTTCGATATAACCTGTGGTGACAGATGACATAACAGCTGAAGCACACCAGGTTCCTGGATCAGAGGCCCACATGAAACCCCCATTTAAACTGCCCAACTATGCCCCCTGTGGTGAGTTCAGAGACTGCAGGCTGGCACATCTTGAGAAATTGAGCACCAACTCACATGGCGTTCTATCTTCTAAGACCACTCAGTGCCTTGGCTGTTCCATTGCTAAGTACTCTGTTGAGTTGCAATCCCCTCTCTTGAACACGTATTTGAGACTCTCAAACAAACCCAGACCCTCTACAGAGGGCAATGTGCACTAGTCGGGATAAAAATCCAAACCTATAGAGATATGCAGGTGTTTGTGTGTGTTAGAGTATGACCTCATTTGGAAATAGGAGCACTGCACACATATTTAGCTAAGGTGAAGTCATATCAAATTCAGCAGGATCTTAGTCTGAACACCTTTTCGTTAAAAAATGAGATTTACTCATTTATTGTGTGTGGGATAACGCATGTCACGTCGCATGTGTGGATGTCGAGGGGACACTTGGGAAACTCAATTCTCTCTTTCCACCATGTGGCTTTGAGGGACCAACTCAGGTCATTAGCCTGGTGGCAAGCTCCCTTCTCTGCTGAGCCATTTTGGCTTAAAATAGCTTTTAAGGGAGAAGGATTTGTGCACAGGTATGCCACAGGCAAACGCCATGAGAACATGACAGTGGAGATGGCTGAATCTTGCACAAGGTAAGTAACAGCAGAATGCATACCACCAAAAGCCAGAGGAGAAGAACAGAGCAACCCTGCCCATGCACTTATCCAGGGTGAGAACCTAAGTTTCTTCTGTTTGTGCCTCCCAGCCAGCAGCACACTGTTGCAGCTGCCTGGACCCCATCATAAGGAACACTCTGGTCTCACTCCTCTGCTGGAAAGTTCCTTCATGTTCTGTCTAAGCTTACCTTTCCCCTGAATGTCCACAGGATCATCACAAAAGCAGAGGGAGTCATCCTACAATGAAACCATGCCCTTCCCTTGCTCCGCACCACCTCCTACCCCCGCTGCCCTGGTGACTGTCTTCTGTGGCTTTTATAGCCTACACTTTTGCTTGCTTCCTTGACTACTGCCATGTAGAGGAAGAGCTCTGCCTGCTCTGTCTGCTCATGGAGCTGGACGAGGGTAGTTAGTGACTCTTCAGAGTGGAAATGACTAGAGACCATCAGAGATCCAGTCAGAGAATGGCGAGTAATGTTAGTAAGTGACCCAATGTGGTCTGGGATTCTGAAGTGCAGACTGGTAACCATTTACACCCGTGTTTGGGTTCCAGACAAAGATATCATGCATTTACCTCAGCCTTTGGGAGGATGCTGTACTTCTCAATGTGGTCACTTAAAACCACAGAGATTGGGGGCTGGTGAGATGGCTCAGCAGGTAAGAGCACCCGACTGCTCTTCCGAAGGTGATAAGTTCAAATCCCAGCAACCACATGGTGGCTCATAACCATCCGATCTGGCTCCCTCTTCTGGAGTGTCTGAAGACAGCTACAGTGTACTTACGTATAATAAATAAAATAAATCTTTAAAAAAAAAAAAAAACACAGAGATTTCTAGGCCCAGCTACAGGAAGGCTGGGAAATATCTGGAGGAATTATTTACATCTTGATTTCTCCCAAGATAGATGCCATTTTATTTTAAAATGGTGCTCAATCATTGAAACAACCTAATCAAGCTAAAAACTAAAATTAACTTATATCACATCGCACTAAGAAATATTTCAATGCTTTAACTTTCAACATGTCTCGCGCATTTAAACACACATGCTTTCTATTAATCTGATACTATACATGCTTTCAGTGTTCAAGGAGAATTTAAAATGCAGCCACGATGTGCACAAATGTTTATGTAAAAGGCAACGGTATGTTTATGAGGTAACAAGAATATCATTTTGCAAAATGCAGATTCATACAGCAACTAAATCAATGGTTCTCAACTTGTGGGTCATGACCTCTTTGGCAAACTTCCCTCTCCAAAAAATATTTATATTACATTGTAATTCATAACAGTAGCAAAATTACAGTTATGAAATAGCAATGAAATAATCTTATGGTTGGGGGTCCCCACAACACGAGGAATTGGATTAAAGGGACAGTATCAGGAAGGGTGAAAACAGCTGGATTAAGCCATGAGATTATAATTCTGTTTAATTGCTCTGAGGTCTGTTATTGTTGGGGAGAAAATAATACCACAATTTCAACAGATACACAACAACAATGGGTTATCTTCTTTAACTTGTTATGATGAGAGCTATTAAATCTTTAGGACATAAAGACCCTCACTGCGTCACAAGTGATAGTAATCTATCCCATAGCAAATGTTTTTTCAATGGAAAAGATTCTTATGGATGCTAAATACTACCCCCATCCTTTTTTTTTTCCTGATTACAACAGGAATAGATATACTATTCTGCATTTCAGTATGTGAATTATATAATGAAAACAAAGTATTTTTATTTAACATATATTGTATATAATATAACCATAATTGGCCCAGGTTGGATGTAGTGGAACACACCTTTAATGCCTTCACGCAGAGGCAGAGGCAGAGGCAGAGGCAGAGGCAGAGGCAGAGGCAGAGGCAGAGGCAGAGGCAGAGGCAGGCAGATCTCTATGAGTTCAAGGTTAGCCTGGTCTACAGAGTGAGTTCCAGGCCAGCCTAGCCCTACATAGTGCAACCTTGTTCCTGAAAACTGCAAAAACAAACAAAAAAGATACAGTCACAAGGACATACCCCGAGACCCCTTTTCTTTCTTTTAACACCTCCAATTAGTGCCACTACATTATGAATCCTTGAATCTATTGGACCAGATGTCAGAGAGGAGCCCCTGTGAATGTGCCAAGTTGTATTCTGCTCACTTATAAGCAGTTCTTAATCCAAGCATATTATTGTACATTAATGTCAGGAGTATCACTATAACTCAATATTTTATTATACTACAATATTTTGAATAACTATTTGCTACTTTAAAGACATGATCTGTCTCAAAAATGATATGCACTAAAATATACAGTTCTATTTCATGGTTTTGTTTAAATTTTGATGTATGTATTACCTTGGTAATGGCTACTTATACTGGTATAAATAGTGTTAGAGACAATGCTATGTCACAGATAAATATACACAGAAAACTTCAGCAAACCTAGTCAAGCAACATCTAAAAAGTGTTATTGTACTGGCTAGTTTTGTGTCAACTTGACACAGCTGGGTTATCACAGAGAAAGGAGCTTCAGTTGGGCAAGTACCTCCATGAGATCTAGCTGTGGGGTATTTTCTCAATTAGTGATCAAGGGGGAAAGGCCCCTTGTGGGTGGGACCATCTTTGGGCTGGTAGTCTTGGGTTCTATAAGAGAGCAGGCTGAGCAAGCCAGGGGAAGCAAGCCAGTAAGGAACATCCCTCCATGGCCTCTGCAACAGCTCCTGCTTCCTTCAGTGATGAACAGCAATGTGGAAGTGTAACCCGAATAAACCCTTTCTTCCCCAACTTGCTTCTTGGTTATGATGTTTGTGCAGAAATAGAAACCCTGACTAAGACAGTTATATATACTGTGATCCAATGTAACTTACTTCAGGGATGCATAGTGATCACACATATTAATAAGATATAAAATGTACACAATTATCTCAATAGAAACAAAGAAATTCAACCAGGAGTTGAAAGGGACCAACCCCAGCATGATCAATGTTATCTGAAAAACCTCCTAGTAACGATGTAACTAACTTCTAAATACTGGGTCAATCTCCCCTTAGGAGAAGGGTTTTTACAAAGCATATCTTGCTTGCTTTTCCTACTCAACTGTGTATTGGAGACTCTTAAGCAATTAGACAAAAACAAACAACTAAATATATAAAAACATAAAAGACATAAGCACAGGAGCAAAAAACGGTAAGATTATCTCTATTCACACATGGTAACACTGTGTGCACAGCAAGTCCCAAGAAAGAACCCAAGGGAACCACTAGAAAGCAGTGCAGTAGGTTGGAAGAGGCAGGGGAAACTATGAAAATCTGCTGCATTGGGAAGCAACAGTTAGGAAACTGATTAGGTACCATCCAAAAACAATAAAACATTTCAGAATAAGTCTAAGACATGATATGTTAGTCCTCTATACTGAAGGCTATAACAGGTTATTGAGACATATTAGGGAAGATCTAACTAAATTAAAATATATCATATGTTTATGTTTATGGATCAGAAAGATTTTATTTTGGGGAGAGGCTGGATCCTGGGACTTGATCTAGGGCCTTGTGCATGAGAGGCAAGCAGGCTACCATGGAGTTCCAACCACAGCCCTGGAAGACTTAATAACAGCATGGGAGGAGCGACTTGCAGATCTAAGGTAATAACTATCAAAATCCCCCCAAAGGCGTGTTTTTTGTCAAACATGACAAATTGATCTTAAAATTCATATGGAAATGCAAGGGCCTCATGAGAGTCAAAACACATATTTCAAGTGAAGTTGGAGAACTCATACTTTCTGATTACCAAACGTTTTAGCTAAATACACTAATCAGAACAGTGTGGTATTGGCCTGAGGATAGATACTTCTATCAATGGGATATGATTGAGAGTCCAGAAATAAATCATTTGTTGCTTATTTTTATAAAGCAAAGATGCCAGGGATACGCAATGGGAGAAAGAACAGCTTTAGCAAACAGCATTGGGATGATTGGCTACCCTCTATCTCAGACCACACTCTCTACAAAGCCCAACTACCTAAAGCTGGCTCACAGACCTAAATGTAAGAGGTAAAGCTACAAAACTCTGAGGACACGACAGAAGGAAACCCTGGTGTTCTAGGACTGGGCAGCAGCTTAACCCTATAGCAACAAAAGAAAGTCAAATCTCGGCTCCTCTCAACATTTAGGAACTTGTCATTCTTCACCGTGAGCAGTGTGAAACGGCAGTGCGGGATGCTGGGATGAAAGAGTTGGGAGTCATTTACCTTATCAGGAATCCGATTCAGAATATATAAATAGCACAATTCAGTAATAAAACAAACATTCCAGCTAAAAATTGGTAAGCAGTTAAACGGGCATTTCTTGCAAACAGATATAGACATGGCCACATGGCTGGGCCATTATATGAGTTCAAGAAAATATGCCACGCAGCATGGATCGCAAAGGGAGCCCAAAGAGAGGGGATGGTGAGATACCACATCATCTGCATGCGCTGTGACGGCTGCACCAGAAGGCAGGAGAGGGAGCACTGGACAGAGCGGGACCTGAATCCACTGCAAGTTAGATACCCTGGGAAGGATGGGTAACTTTCTCCAGAAAAATACGTTCCCTAGTAACATATTACACACAAAGGAAATGAAAACCTGTTTGCGTATAACTTACTTGCACACGAAATCTTATATCCAGTGTTATTTGTGGTAGCCAAAGCCACCACTACCACCACAACAGCAAAAATCAAAAACAAACAAACAAACAAACAAACAAAAAAAACCCCAAATCTGATGAACATACTGCAAGCGTGGTCTTGCTGAAAGTGCGGTCTTGCTGAACAATGCAGGTAGTGTTTGACAAGAGAAAAAAGGAAATGTTGCTGTAGGCAGCTACAAAGATGAAGTTTGGAAACATTGTACTAAGTAAAAGAGGCCACCCAAAAGTACCACCTGCCCAGTATGTAGTGTAAGAGGGCGGAACAAGCAAATATATCAATACAGACCAGATCAGTACTGGCAGGGACTAAGAGGGAACCCTGGAAGGGCCGCTAACTGCTTTCCTCTGAGAAACAAAACAAAACAAAACACCAGAAAACAAAAAGGGGGGGCTACAAATAAAACCACTACCGCCACCAAAATTACTCCCTCTCTCCCCTACCCCACTTCACCCCTTTTGAAATAGCACTAGATTTTTATACCCCAGATATTTCTTAGAGAATTTTTGTTTCTTCTGAGGAATTTGAAGAATTATTGGATATGGGGAATACATAATAGTGAAGTGTCAAAGATAAAAATTTTCCAGGATCAAAGTGATTAAAATGTTTTTCAGAATTTCCATTTAAACCACTTGAGAACAACATGAGCCCGTGGAGATGAATTGTACTGGGGGTGAGGGTGGGGGTGGTAAGCAGCTGCCGGAGGTGGGGGTCTTTTTTCCTGTTTTGTGACTAACAGCTTGGTATTAGCACCATCAGCTGGCAGCATCAGAGGCAGTGTGTGGAGCTGCCTAGATCTTAATTAGTTGATTCCCCAAATTCCTGAGCAAGGAACATTTGCAACCAGGCATGGTCACTGGGCTATTTTTAAATCTAATTTTGGCATAAGTCGCAACTCTGAAGGAGCATCTGCTTTCTGTCTCTGCCCGAGCCTCTCCTGGGGTGACGAGGCTGATAAACAGTGGCAAGCTCCGGGCAGAAGTGCAAACCAAGCCAAGTATGGTGGCCTCTCCCAGTAGGGAAGTGGTGGTGGCATATGGACTCTGCTAATCTTCCTTCCTATTACTACTTTCTCTGTTCTATCTATCTGTCTGTCTGTCTGTCTATCTATCTATCTATCTATCTATCATCTATCATTTCTTTGACATAAGGTGTCTCTATGTAGCCTGGGCTGTCTTGGAACTTGATTTATAGACCAAGGCTGACCTTGAACTCATAGAGATCAGAAAGATCTACCTGCCTCTGCCTCCTGAGTGCCAGGCTTAAAGACATGTGCCAATATACCTGATTAGTCTACCTGGTTTTGACACTGAAGGAATCAATGAAAGAGAAAGACCCTGAATGAAAAGCAGGCCTCTGCCTTTTATTGTTCTCTGGTCAGCTCTGGCCCAGAGCTCAAAACCGACACTCGGTGGTAAAAAGAATGACCAGGAAGGAAGAGTGTATTAACCAAGTCCCAAAGCATCTTGTCCCTCAGGCCAGATGTCCCATGACTTAGTCAGAGATAGCACATGGGATATAACAAAAGGGAAGCATCACTCTGAGGATACAGAAGATAAATTCACATTTTAGACCAAGGAGCAAGGCTTCACCTTGGAGTGATTTTCCATTATAGTTCCAGTCACCAAGCAAGAGGAATTGGTTAGAGAAACAATTTGATTATGAAGAAGCCACTGGGGAAACCAAGCCTTTGCTGTTGTTCTAGGACACACACCATCTTTGCACCAAGTGAAGTCTCAGGAATGGTGAGTTCAAATCTGTCTTGACTCTACCAATTAATATTACCAGGCTCCAGGCTTATTTTTCCCCTCTGTGTAATACTGTTTACCTGCATTTTCCAAGCAGTTTTTCTTCTTGAAGGTTTGGAATTAGAGTTTTGTTGTTAAGCAGTCTTGGCTATTTTGGGACAAATATCACTGAGATATTAGAATAGTGGTCTAATCTTGATTATGTATTGGGATTCTTTTTCTATGTGGTACCTCGTTTATGGGAAGATAAAGACATTTAATTTTGTTAGATACATACCAAGATATCCAGAAAGGATTTTGTTAAGTTTCTGCTTTTCTCTGTTCACAAAAGTGTTTAATGAGAAAGAGAATTGTTTTGAGAATTCAGACTCTTTTCGGCTTATAATGGGGTCACATCCTGAAATACCCATTGTAAGTTGAGACTATCTTAAATCAAAAGAGCATGCACTACATCTAATCTACTGACGGCCACAGCTCAGCCTGCACCCACTGTGATTTGCTACCAGGAATAGTGAGTGACTGGCTACCACAGCCTCCTGGGAGATGATTATATAGCAAACTACAAGCCTGGACCAGAATAAGATCCAAGGCTCAAAGCCCAGTTCCTATTAGAAATGGATGGACTTCCTCAGCTTCCTCAAGTTGAAAAACTGCTGGGAGAGATGAGCTGGGGACTCTGTGCTACTCTGTGTGTGTTGATATAGGTGGTTCTTGACTATAACTGAAAAGATCTCATTTCGACCTAGAGGCCCATGAGGCTAATCCATGCTTTAGTTGACCCTTGCCATGTGTGGGCAGTACAGCCAGGTGAGATCAAGGCCACTGCCTTTATCTCTACCAGGAAGGCATCAAGATGCCCTCTGCCAAAAGGAAAATCTAGTCCAGTGATTATGGTGATAAGGAAACTAACTTCCCTCTGAGGGAGGCACCAAGACGAGCTTCCCTGTCTTTGTATTTCTTGCCAAGGTACCAGATGTGGTTGATAAGAATACAAAGCTACCCATGGCACCCTGGGTGATGTTTTTGCCTAGTCTCTCAATTCATGGCTCTTTTGTCTTCAATATTGGCTTTAGTATAGTTTTCCACGGTGGGCAACTGGTCTGAGTGTGTCCTATAATAAGTAGACATTGGCCTTTGGTTTGCCCATGGCTTCGTTCATGACTCATTCTCGCTAATTCTACTCAGAAAACACTTAGGCACATAAGCAAGAGCCCCACACCAAGCACGTCACCTTCAGGACCATGCCATAGAGTCAAATATCTTACACGAGAAACACTTGGGACTCGCCTTTGCCATCCCACACGTGGACACCTTCATACAAAGACTGTTCTTGACTGAGAAAAAGAAAAAGGTTGTAGTTGGTTTGTGCACATTTTAGCAATGGGCATTGTTCCCCTCTATCAGTGGAACAATGCTTTAGCACCATCGAAGAACCATGAACTTTCCCATGGAACTCCCATCCCCCACACCTAAAGACGGAGCACAGAACTCAGGATGTGGCAGTAGCTGGAGGCTAATGATTGCTGATACACCACGATGTGTATCTATCTGTATTCATAAAAGGAAGACCATGTCAGCCTTTCTGTTAGGAATCTCCTGTCTCTTCAAGAACAAAGTGCAAAGGGACCCATCAGGCACCTTGGTTGGGCCTCAGTTGGAACTCTGGCCTATCTGTATAGTGAATGTCCAGGGGAACCAGTCATCTCTCCAGTTCTACAGAGCAGGATAAAATAAAGGTGACAACATTTAAATGAAAAGTTAATGCTTGATGGGAAAGCATCATAGCAGAGGATTTCAACCTACTCAACTCAAATAGCCAAGCCATTTCAGTCCAGTTGAAGGCTTGAGAATCCCTTCTACCCAGGAATAGCTAAAAGCCTGTCTGTTCAGGATTGGGAGGGCAAAGGTGGGGGCAGCAAACATCCTACACTTAGAAAGCTAGTTCCCCAGGCAACGCTTTGAGGTTTTCCATCATAGGTTTCTGGCTTATCTAGGGCACTGTATGCATCTACTCTGGATTCCCAGCTCAGGGCTTTTGGAAGCAGACCTGGGAGAGTTCAGGCTGGGGTCAGGCCTTCATGCAGGACCTGGCAAAGTTCCTGCATTTCATGTTGCTTTATCTCTCTGTATGGCATTTCTCTTTGATACCCACCCTGAAGGGTGATAAGGCATTCCTCCCATTTTCATTCCTCGGAGCTGGGCACAGATGAAAGCTGCCTTCCTATCTATACCAACAAGATTAGCAAATCCACTTGATTGGGGTCACCAAGGTGCCAAATGACCTGACACCTACATAGAATTTCTCTGCTGAGTCTCATTCAAATATATGGATTCACCTTTAGCCAGAGTGTCTTCTCTCCACCCTGGCTATCACTGTCTTAAGTCACCTTTTATATCGGATCTATACACGGGCCCTGGACAGTTGCCTCGCTTCAACTGTGACTAATGTGGTGACTGTTAACTTGGATAGTCTGTATATCTGATATTGAAATGTATGCATGCCAAACTAACGTTTTTGGGGGTGTGGTGGGGTGGAGAAGGCAGGTTGCATTGACCCAGTATCCATATTCTGTATTAATGCAGTCTAGCACGTTAAATCCTAGGCAACCAATAGCTAATCACATGGGAATGAACATCACACACAGACTTTCAACAAACAAAATCCACACTGATGTGATCTTACCCTCACAGATTCTGATGGTGAAGGGTTTAAAAATTAAAGCCAAACCCTTGAGTGTGCTTTAACACTAATGTATGGCACTGGGCAGCTGCTCAGAAGCAACAAGCTCACAGGTAGATGAAGCTAAAGCTTGCTTCCCTTCCCTGAAGGTTTGTGATAGGTTCTGTACCCCAAGCAGCTAGAAGAAAGCATATTAAGCTAAAAGTTCCAGTAAGAAGTTACCCCAAAGAAGTCCCCACAAGATTTTCCTTCCACAGGACACTTACTTCTACAGACACAGAAGCCTGCCCTCTTCTGGGGGACACACAGATGGAGCCCAGCTCTGACTGGGTCAATCGAGGAAGGAGGGCAGGAGGAAGGATGCTGCTGCTGTGTAAGGATGAAGCATCTCCTTAGGTTAAAATTGATGCTTTTGTCCTGACCTGGGATGTCTGACAAGTGAGATGCTGTGGTAGAGGATTTTAAAGGTTACGATGAACCTTCTTTAATGTTCTATTGAACTCATCAAGTGGTGGGTGTG
This sequence comes from Mus minutoides, assembly GCA_902729485.2. Classification (NCBI taxonomy): domain Eukaryota; kingdom Metazoa; phylum Chordata; class Mammalia; order Rodentia; family Muridae; genus Mus; species Mus minutoides. The sequence continues at coordinate 2,852,518 of LR749512.1, read as the reverse complement.
GCTGTGTTCAACCCATCTAATGCAGAACTGCACCCAGTTCTGACAACTGAGGGATATCATAACCCTAAATTTAAATGAGGTGTCTATTTACCACTACCACCACCACCACCACCACTACAACCACCACCACCACCATTATCATCATCATCATTTTGTGTGTGTGTGTGCTTGTCATAGTGTGCATGTGGAGGTCAAAGGACAACTTTTAGGAGTTAGTTCTCTCTTTCCATCTTGTGAGATTGAACCCATATCATCAGGCCTGGTACCAGTGGCTTTTTCTTTTCTTTTCTCTTCTTTTCTCTTCTATCTTTCTTTTTTTTTTAATGATTTTTTTCCCTTTGATAGGATATTTTCTTTAATTACATTTCAAATGTTATCCCCCTTCCAGGTCTCCTCTCCAGAAACCCCCTACCCCATGCCCCCTCTCCCTGCCTCTATGAGGGTGTTCCCCCTTACCTACCCACCCACTCTTCCTTCCTACCCTGGAGGCCCAAGGGCCTCTCCTCCCACTGACTGATGTCCAACAAGGCCATCCTCTATCGCAAGTGCCTTTCTTTACCAGCTGAGCCATCTTGGTGATTTTATAAATAAGGTTCCTAATGGTTCTATTTATCAAAAGAAATTAGTATTAAATAGTAACCCCTTGCCAACTGTGGAGGTTTTATTCCTGACTTCGATGATAACTACACAAGGCAAATTCAGAGTGCCCAGAGGTGAAACAGTATCAGCTTCACCAAAGCAAAGAGCAATCATCTAACTGTTAGAGCTATGCTGCCCAAGGAACCCTTCTATGACAACAAAGATGTGCTCTGTCTGACCCCAGACCCACCAGCCCTGCTGGCAATGGGTAACCTAAGTTAGTTTAATTTCTGCCAGTTATGATTTAAAATTGGGTAGACTTGAATGGCCAGTGCATTTTTTGCATAGAACAGTTCAGGTCCAGAGGGCAAAGTCCCCCCAAATGAACTCATCCTACTGGTAGCTTCTGCTTCTCTCTGGAGCAATGTGATGGGTGTCAACTTCAACTTTTTTTTTTTTTTTTGGTTTTTCAAGACAGGGTTTCTCTGTGCAGCCCTGGCTGTCCTGGAACTCACTTTGTAGACCAGGCTGGCCTCGAACTCAGAAATCTGCCTGCCTCTCCCTCCCAAGTGCTGGGATTAAAGGCATGTGCCACCACTGCCTGGCTGTCAACTTCAACTTTAAAAAAATCATGTGTATGTACATGTATGTGTGTCTATGTGTGGTGTGTACAAATGTAGTGTGTATGTAGATGTCAAATGTCAAGTTGTGAGAGTTGGTTCTCTATTCCCACCATGTTGGTTTCGGGGATTGAACTCAGGTTACCTTCAAGTTTCGTGGCAAGCACATCTCCCTGGCCCTGAAATTCTGTTTTTAAATTTAAATTTGCGTTTGCTGTTACCTCTAGGTTTGCTTTAATAAGATCCTGACTAGTGTGTCCTTTTGATAGTTTCTAGAAGGGATGTTCCTATAGACCCAGCTTTCTATCCACACAAGAAGGTCAGACTTCTGCCTTATTCTATAGGCTGTTCTTCAAGGCAGGACTTAAAACCATGATTCTGTTCTCTCATTGGGTCAAACTGCACTGACATGTTGCTATGCAAAGCCATGTGCAAGGATAAGAACAGATGTGCTCCAGCTTAGATTCACGCATTCCCTTGAAGGTCTGGAGAGTCGCTTTGTAGACTGTCCACTCTTCCTCATTCTCTCCTACAGATGTCCTACTCCTCACCTGACTGAAGGCCATAAGCTGATGTCCTCAGTGATAGCAGACCAGCAAACCACCTCCTGTTTCTGGACCAAGAAGCCCAGGGCTGGGAAGGTGGTGCCGATGGAAATATCAAGAACACTAGGCATCGGAATGATGATATGCAAAAAGCCACACCACCATTAGCATCGGGGCAAAGAAGATGATGAAGTGTGTGTCTGTGATCCTGTAACCACCATAGCCCTCGGGTCCAGCACTCACCTGTCCCCCGGGAGTGGCTGAAGTCTCCCTTCACGACACGGCAGGTCTTGCCATCCCCGCTGCAGACACCACACCTGTCTTCTTTAGCCGCAGACCCGATGATGCCGTCACATCCAATTTTCTAGAAAACCAAAGGGCTTTAAGATTCATTGATGATTTGAAGCTGACTCCCTGCACAACTGATTTCTCTGAGAGGCAATGTGCCTGGGGGGGATCCTATCACATTTTAGTTATTATTCAATCCAGGAGAGAAAAAAAAAAAAAAAAACCTAACCAGAATACAGATTTGGTTTATCTCTTTTATCTTTTTATGAATTAATCAAATGTATTTGAAAACATGTACTATGGAATAAAGGAGCCTTGCTACCCTACAATACCCACAGGGGTATCATCTACACATCTCCGAGAAGCAGGACAATCAACCTCTGCCTCACCATAGCAGACACGTCAGGGTGGTGAAGCAGGTGGCCAGAGGGGGGCGTGGTCACACCATGCATACTTTACTTCTTACTCTGTGAAGTTGCTCAATGGAAACCGACCAGAGCTGGGAGAGCATCACAGATCACGGGATCTGCTCAGAGCAGAAGGCTCAGCCAATATCCCGTTGCTAAAATTGCCATGTAAGGTCCTCCATCCTGCCTCTGAGTCTCACAGTTACTATCCAAGCTGTTGGTGGCATAGCTACAAGCTGGCGACAGAATGGGCCTCTCACCCCAGCCTCTCTTGTCACCTGGACCTGCTTCCTTCCACTTCCCCACTTCTGTCATGTGCTCTCCGATGTAGCTCTTCCTTCCACTGGCTTCCTGTGATTTCTAATCCACTCCCATGCTATCATTGCAAGTCTCTGGCTTCATTGCTGGCTGCTTATCTTGAAATTCGGCTAGGGTTTCTTGATTAAGCAGCTTTGGATGCTCTCCATAAACATCCCACTTGGACCCCATGGCTTCTCCCAATAGCAGTGAGGGGAGCTTTGCACATCAAGTGCTGAAAAGATGCGAGTCAGATGACCCCTTGGGTGAACACTGGGTTCTCAGGCTGAAGTCAGATGGCCCCTGAGGTGAACCCTGGGTTCTCAGGCTGAAGTCAGATGGCCCCTGAGGTGAACCCTGGGTTCTCAGGCT
>LR749512.1:2836951-2849310 GCA_902729485.2 Mus minutoides | reverse complement strand
TGAGGTGAGCCCTGGGTTCTCAGGCTGAAGTCAGATGGCCCCTGAGGTGAGCCCTGGGTTCTCAGGCTGAAATAAGATGGCCCCTGAGGTGAACTTTTGGTTCTAAGGTTGTCCAGGCCTCCCAGTTCTGCCTATGTCACCTTTTGCATTTGGAAGCCAGGCCTGCAGAGATATCCTTGTCAGAACAGGAGCAAATCTGAGGCCTGAAGGGAAAGAGCCAAAGCACGTTGCCAACAGGACACTTTCTCCCTTCGCTAAAGTCAGTGGAAGAAGTCTATAATATGTTTGGCAGGGACAGACATGATTCTTTCGAAATGGAAGCGACCATAAAGCACAATTAAAGTCGTGATTTCTGAGTGTTAGTGCAGCTTTAACAACTGCATTTATGAGCCTCAGTGTTCCAAGAGAGTAAGACGACCAAACCCAAGGAAACAGTAAGTGGTCTCAAGCCTTCCCACAACACCCTGCCGGCCCTGGGCTACTCTTTCATTTGCCCTTAAGGAATCTTCAGGACACCCACTTCTGAGCTCCCAAGTGCCAACATGCGCTGGCCCGGGTGCTGTTCTTCTGGAAAAGTTAGGGACAGGAATGCTTCGTGGAACAACAAAAGGCGCAAGATGTCGTGGAACTGGCAAGCTACGCATAAGCTCTCTTTTGGTCCAGGCAGTTCCTGTATCACATGCAGATTAAAGTTCGAAGGGATCTAGATCAGAGCCACGTGCTGGAGTGTGCCACGTGCTGGAGTATGCCATGTGCTGGAGATGCCATGTGCAAAAGACATCTTTTGCCCCAGGAATGAGAAGCATTGGTTTCTACTGATTTGAATCCTGGATCCCAGGCCTAGCAGCTTTGCCCTGTGGTCAGCAGCAAACATTCTCCGTCAGCACACTTAATGGCCAAGGCTTTGTCCTCCTCCTCTTTGACCTTCTCTTTAGCATTTGTCACAGTGTACCACCCACACTACCTTCTATTTGTGTATACTTGTCTCTCCGTCTCCACTGGGAATTGGTTCTAGAACTCCTCAACCATAGGAAGATCCAGGGATGTTCAAGTCCCTTACAGAAAATGAAGAGGTTTACCCAGAACCTACACACATTCTCTTGTATGCTTTCTCAGGGTAGATATTGTAATGAATAAATGTAAATAATTTTATATTATTTATAATTAAATAATAATAAATTGATAATGATAAGAAAAACCTGACTATGTTCAAGAAAAATACATTTTTTCCTGAAGTATTTTGCATTTAAAGTCAGTCAAATCTGTAGACAGAATCCATCTAAGGCCGTTATTGAGGACCTACTTACTATGTCTAACCTGAGGACAAAGGTTTGTAAGAAAGAGAAAATAATGCAGAAATAAGCAGATATATAAGAATGTGTTACAGCTCTTGTCTCTCTCTCTCTCTCCCAGCTCTTGCAACTTCCTCTCTCACTTCCTCAGCTGCCTGGGCATGGCCAACTGAGCCGTGTCAACTCTGAGCCAACCTTCTGCAGCTCTCTGGTTTTCTCAGTAATTCACCTTCTCCATGGACTCCAACAACCAAAAGCCCAATTCTTCCTCCACTTCCCAGACATGTATAGTCAGAGTCTGATGTGTGACCTTTCTGGAATTCTAGACAATGTTTGGATTTAGTGGATCATTTCATCTCCAAAGCTGCTCCAGTCTGACTTGCAAATTCTAGTCAGGCATCACCAGTATGGCTTGAAAATGATAAGCACCCCATCCTAGCCTAAAACCTCTGAGCCATCTGATAATGCCTGCACAAGGACCTGAGAAATCCATTGTTATAGTACATGGAATAGTTGAAAAACCTGAGGTTAAATCCAATTTCATGGGTGTGCCCATTGGCACAGACCACTAGGAGCTGAAGTTATGTTCAGCATGAGCACAGGCTTCACTGGCTGGAGAATCTGAGGATTCTTAGAAGTACCTCCTTGTTGGCAAGACTACTGAAGCAGATGCCTGCAAGGGGCTGGGGTGGCTCAACTGGCACTGACCTAAAAGGTATAAGAGCTTGGACTTGTAAAGCTGCTAGAAAAAGAATTACATCACTGGTTTGCAATATGCCAACATGCAGGATGATCCAGGCAAACATGGCATTTAGGAAGCAGAGACCACTAGCAGGCTCCTTGAGAACTGTGAGCAATGATTTGCTTCAGCAGTAATGATAAGAGCTTTCTTCCTGCTGTCCAGAAACAGGGCCTGGAACATTCTTTGTTACAATAAAGTAACTCAGAAGGGCCTGTTCAAGTACTCCTTGGTTTCTGGGAGGTGTCCTTGCTAAGACACATGGGGACTTAACATATCTGTTAGATACAAAGCCAGGTATTGTTTCCTTGAAAGATTAACCAATGTGATTGGCTTGGCCTATTCAGGGAGAAAACCTACTTAGGTTGAAACTGTTTGCTTCAGGATCCAACCGAGATACTGAGTTTGTGTGTCTTCCTCAAGCAGCTCTTGATTGGCTCCCTTGATAGGGACACAGTAAAGGCACGAGGTGACAATGGCTAGGCACACTGGTCTGAAGACTTGTATCCTCCCAATTCTCATCGCTCCAAGGAGATATTATTAGGAAATGAGCCATTGGGATCTGATTATATCCTGATGGCAGAATGCCCAAAGATGGAGTTAGTGTCTTCCTAAAAGAGGCCCCTGAGAGCAGCTTTTGCCCCTCCATCATGCGAGGATGGACTATAAAGAAGCTGTTCATGAGAAGTGAGCCCTCACCAGGCACAAAATATGCCCAGTGTTGAGACCTTGGCTTTTTGTGCCTTCAGCATGGTGGGAGGTAGCTTCGTCCTTTATAAGCCAGACTATATTCTTCACCACAGCTGTTTCGTGGGGTTAACTCTGCTCAGGCTGCACATGGTCAGGTTGAGCTGAGTCAGGAGGAGATGACCCCTGCGGGCAGAGGTTGCTTTACCTGAGCTGTATCCCCTGCCCGTTGAAAAGTCATAGCATCTCCATCCTCCTGGTCTTACTTCACCCCACCAAGATGCTCCTTCTGATGGCTAGAGACTGACAACAGGATGACAGAGCACTTCTTTCCTTCTTCCTCCCTTCCTCCTTGCTTTGGGTATTTGTCAATTTCCTAACAAGTCACGAGTTGGGGATCTATGGCCCAGAGGGTGGAAGGCTCCTCAGATGTCAGGCACATCGCTCTCCCTGGACACTGTCTGCAAGGTGCTTGCTTAGCTCCACTGTGTAAGTAAACAGAGTGTGTGAGTAAACAGAGTGTGTGAGTAAACAGAGTGTGCGAGTAAACAGTGTGCGAGTAAACAGAGCGTGTGAGTAAACAGAGCGTGCGAGTAAACAGAGCGTGCGAGTAAACAGAGTGTGCGAGTAAACAGAGCGTGTGAGTAAACAGAGCGTGTGAGTAAACAGAGCGTGCGAGTAAACAGAGTGTGCGAGTAAACAGAGCGTGTGAGTAAACAGAGCGTGCGAGTAAACAGAGTGTGCGAGTAAACAGAGTGTGCGAGTAAACAGAGCGTGTGAGTAAACAGAGCGTGTGAGTAAACAGAGCGTGTGAGTAAACAGAGCGTGCGAGTAAACAGAGCGTGCGAGTAAACAGAGTGTGTGAGTAAACAGAGTATGTAAGTAAACAGATTGTGTAAGTAAACAGAGTGTGTGAGTAAACAGAGTGTGTAAGTAAACAGAGTGTGTAAGTAAACAGTGTATAAGTAAACAGAGTGTGCTATCTGCTCACCCCCCAGTCTTATCTCATACACTCTGGCTCTTTGTATAAATCATGATATCTAGAGGAATTTTCCAATAGTTTCAAGAGGCTGCTGATATTTCAACCACTTATGCCTACCATCACATAATAGTCACTGCCAAGGGCAGGACATGTGCTGGTGCCACTGGCCACAGAGGGCAGCAAAGACGTCCTTGAGAAAACCTCCTCCCTGCTGACTTGCAAAAGCCCCCAGCTCCACTGGGGATGAGGGAACCTTTATCCACAGCCCCACCAAGGACAGTAGGAAAATCAGGTCACCTGGCATCTGCCATACACGCAGAGGTCAGCCTCGTAGGGTCCACAGGGTGTGCCATCCAGGACCCTGTCAGCCACCAGCAGCGGGGACTCCTTCCCGAGGGGTGAGCAGTAGAGTTCACAGGGCTTATCTGAGGAGGGAAAGGTTGGTGGGTGTTGATGTGGGAAAGGGTATGTGGACAATGAGAGGGATGGGGAGAGGAAGGGGGAGGGACAACCACAGGTGAGCACTGAGCCCAAAGGCAGAGTGATCAGTGCAGATCAAGGTCTCAGTCACTTAGCTCTGTCCTCAATACCTGAGGACATTTAAAATAACACACAAGGCCGGGCGTGGTAGCGCGCGCCTTTAATCCCAGCACTCGGGAGGCAGAGGCAGGTGGATTTCTGAGTTCGAGGCCAGCCTGGTCTACAAAGTGAGTTCCAGGACAGCCAGGGCTATACAGAGAAACCCTGTCTCAAAAAACCAAAAAAAAAAAAAAAAAATTAAATAACACACAGGTCACAATCCCCTGACTCAGTAAATGGAAGCTTATTGGCTGGGAATAATGAGAGGTCATCAGATGTTTGAGGCTCCCTGTGAGTGCCTTAGGGGCACAACACAGCTCTGCAGTCTGAATGGTCTAGTGTGTCTATTGCACACCAGAAGTAAACTCTATGCCGTCTTTAAGGGCTCATTGTTAAGAAGTAGCTTGAAAGTATGGGTCTGACTTTCCTTTGGACTAATGTGTTAACTCAACATGGAGAGCCAATGGATTTATTTGACATCAGTAATGATGATGATGATGTAATAAAGAAGTCATAGACATTTAAGATCATCTACAGGCCAAGCAACACACTAAGTGATGTCTGCCCCACTTAGTGCAGCTGAGCATGGGGCTCAGAGGACATGTACAACTCCTCCAACAGGAACAGCCACACTCCTCTTTGTTCCATCTTGATGGTCTTTGACCATCAGTGTTTACTCTGACTGAGGAACCCTCGGGGCCCCAAATACCAAGGAATAAAATGGTTCCGCCAAACCAAGCCACAATGTTCATAAATATTTATGGTCTCTAAGTGTATGCTTAGATTTGAATAGAAATGGGAATGGGATTTGGGCAGAAAGGCAGGAGCTCTTCTGAGGAAAGTTGGAGTCTGGAAAGTTCCAGCATGGAAAGGGATAAAAGTTTTGGTTCTTTGGTACAAATTTCAGAGATGTGGAGACTCTAAATCAGGGGAGGTGACTAGGTGGACAGACATTGGCTGTGATCTTTTAGGCAAGGCATTCTCCTGATTTCTACCTGCCTCTGACTGTGCCATCTGCAGATGGTGCCCTCCAGGCTCAGGCATGTGGGACACCAGGGCTTGACAGCAGAGGTGAGAGGTGGAGGCCCCTTCCTTGGCTAGAATTCCCCGCATTTGCCCACTTTCTCCCCCTCCAAAGGGATTGAGGACAGTCCTTTTAAATAAAGAGAAAGGGGTTCAGAGTTCCTCCAGATTCTCTGAGTAGTCCACCCAGGTTGCTGTGAGTGGTAAGTTAAGTCTCCAGGAGAAAAGATTCCATTAAATATCATGAGGTAGGGGGCTTCAGCTCTGAGCACAGCATGAGAACTCTTACATCTCTAGGAGTACGGGAGGGGATGAAATCTTAAAAGCCGTACAGCCACGCACAGCAAGGAAAGATGCCTAGAACACACCTCCCGCATGGATGGTGTGTGCTTAGATGAGTTCTGGCTGAGGCTTCTGTCTGGCTTCTCAGAGGCCTGCCTGTTGGCAAGGGCTTCTGACTGACCAGAGGAAGCAGAAGCTACAGCCAGAGCAAGAAAGATGGGCTCTGAGGTTTGAGAGCTGGTGATTACATCAGCTTCGAGGTCTGGAATTCCTCCTGAACGCCAGAGGGAACATGGACACTGTGGCTCACAATGTTCTTACAGCCCTCTCAGACTCGGTTACAAAATTTTACTTTGTCTTTACTTTTAAGGCAGAGTCTAGTTAATGTTGAGGCTGGAATAAGTGATCATCTAAGTTCTGTCTTCTGTCTTGGCTACTCAGTCTTCTCTCTCTCACAAGCTGTCCACCAGGACTTCATAACCAGTCCCCTGGTACCAGGCTTTAGCTGATTGGATCAGTAAAGTCCACCTGACTATGAAGAGTCCAATCAGAATCTTTCTTCTGGAATAGCTAGACCCTCCAGACAGGTCTCAGTTAACGGGGCAGCACTTACCACAGCCAGAATGACTGATGTCTTTTCCCTGACAACTCAACATAATAGAAACTCCATGACACAGAGAGGCCATGGCTCCCGCCTGGTGGGACGCAGAGAAGGCTAGGTCATCTTATTTATAATTCAGAGATATGCAAAGCTCTGAAAATGAGTGTTTTCTTATATGTGTGTCAAACTATCTGGCTGTAAAACCAGCCTTTTCTGACAGGAATGAGGACCCACCTCATTAGCTATCCCCCCCCCCCAGGCCGCCATGTGTCCTCTTGGGTGCCAGCGGGGATATTAATATGTGGCTACTGAGTCATCATTGACTTTCAAACACTACAGAGCTTTGAATTCTGAGCAGTAAGTGACCTCAAAGGATTTACTTAATGGGAGCTGTGGGTTTCTCTAGTTGGCGGTTCAAGGAGAAGTTTAGAGAAAGGAAGACTGCACTGGGGTAGGGGGCTCCTGGAGGCCATAGAAAAAGGGCCTAATGTTTTCAGATATCTTGGTTCCAGACCCTCATTGGTCCTTTGGGAACACCCTTTGCTTTGTCACAATGCTCCTCCATCTCTGGGCCACTTGGCTGAGTAGGAGTCACGGCTGTGACCCTCCCATCCCTTATTTGCTCAGACTCTCAGACGGGAGGGTGGGGGATATCTCTTGTGTGAACCAAAGGAGCTGGGAAAAAGGCAGTTTGTCCAGACACAGCTTTCCAACACTTTAGTGGGGATGGAGTCTGCTGTTGGCCTGGTCACATGGGTCTGAACCTTTGGACATTTCTACTGTGAAAAGATCCCACAGGGAAAGCAGAAACAGATCTGGCAAGCGGCCACCTCAGTGGGTTTCTGTCTAAAGGCTTTTCCTCTTTGGGATCTTTTCTGAGGAGAGTCTTTGTTCCTCCTTTGAGGTGGAATGGATTTGTGGTCCGGAGTCCTCCTTCGGAAAGTCTACCTCTGCAAGAATTCTTTTTAAAAGAGGGAAAGGGAGAGAAGAGAAAATACTGCTTCCCCTTTTCTGACTTGTGCGTCACTCGCCAAAGAATTCTGCAGCAATAGCAGTGCTATGAATAGGGCAGTTATAATGGGCTGTGAGGAGCCAGAGCCCGACCACAGGCATCACTCCTATCACGGCTCAGCTACAACTGTGCCTCTTAGAAAGAGGGGCTTCAGGGGACCATTTATCATCAGCCATCTGAATCAGCCATTTATTATTGCGTTGTTGCCCTTCTGAAATGCTTTTTAAAATGCTGGCTTCTGTTTGTACTGAGAAAAATGGAACCTCCTGCGTAAGAAGTCGTGGCAATTTCACCACAGAGGACACTGGGTCAAGCTACCCTCACAAAGCCCTGAACCGGAGGACTCTCCTTCAAAGGTTGAACACCTCCAGTCTGTAAGTCTTATCAAATATGGCTGGCCTTTTCAGGTCAAGGTATTTGTTAGATCTAATTATTTGTTACGTGGGTAGAATGAGACAAGAGACAAATGGGTGAGAAAATGCAGCCTAGCCCTGTCAAAGTCCTCAAGGAGTCTCCCCCATGAGGGAAGCCTGAGCTGACAGCAGTCTTAGTTACTATGATGATAAAGGGACCAAAACATTCAGCCATTCAAAAGTGGTTAGTGGTCAATAGAAATTTAAGATGGAGTTGCTCAAGTGGGGTTTCTGCCCTGAATTCATGAAGCAAGTCTGGTTAAAAACAAAGCAAGCAAGCAACAAACAGCCCCCCCCCCCGACCCCCACAGAGCTGAGAGGAAATGTTCAAGGGACAAGGGTACCTCAGCCCTCATGCCTTCTGGCTCAAGGAAAGGAGGAGAGGCAAAAAAGGCTTCAATCCACCGTTCCCTGGCTCTCTGGAGACCATGGAAGGCTTGGTACCAGAGTGGTTCCCATCACAGTGAGCTGCTGTACTGGAACACGGTGCCATCTCTGGTAATGTCTCGGTTCCAATCAGGGGTCTGAATATGCCTGAGGTAGCTGGGAGCCCCTAGGCTGCTCATGCCTAGACAGAAAAGTAAGGGTGCCTACAACAGCACCCTCTATTTTGGGAGAGGGAAGTCTCTTGTCTCTTCTCTCTTTCTTCAGGGAAAGTTGGGGATGAGAAAGCTCAGCTCCTAGGGAATTCTGCTGGCTAAGTGCCAGCACAGCCATCATGACATCCCCCACCTCCACCCCCGACCCCTGCCTTGGGGTGTCCTTACCTACAATGACCAAACACTACAGACTCTACGGAGACATTGCCCAATACCTAGACTTGTTTCTAGGGACAGAAAACATAGTGGTAGCTTATGGCATACAGTCTCCTGGTGGGGGAGAACGTTTTATTAGAGAGAAAATGTGACCTGTTTTGGTTACCCTCTTTCCTTAATTGTACTTGGCTCTCAAAAGTCTTCCAAGTACTTGCAGGCAAAGAGTAAAGCCAACCCAAGTGAGCCAAGGAAAGCAAAATGGCACACACTCAAAACACACCACTCTACTCTTGGTACCTCAGAACACAGCATAGTGGGAAACATATGCTAACACACCTGCCTTGCTGAGAATGAATCTAGCCTACCGTTTGCCTTTATGGCCTGTGGGGAGATCTCACATTGTTAGCCTCACTATTGCAGGAGTGGGAGCGGGAGCAGGAGCGGGAGCGGGAGCAGGAGCATGACTAACTTAGGCAGAAGACAGGAGTGTTCTCAGATGGGCTGGGAGTTGGGAATTATGAGCATCCCTAACTAGGTTTTATAGTTCTTGGGAAAAGAGGGAAGGAGGCCACATTGAAAGGAAGGGCCATATGCCATTACCATCAACTACCACTGCTGTCAACAGGCCCCTCTTCTTGCTGCTCAGTCGGTCATGGGCTTGGCACTGTTGGTCCCGGAAGCTGGGCACACCCTTGGGGCAGGGTAGGTTCTCACAGGCAGCATGTTCTACGCTGGCACCCTGGCAGTGTGTGCCACCAGGCCCAGGGCTAGAAAGAAGAAGATCTGTGTTAGCCAGATGACCTGTGGGATCAGTGGGGGTACTGGGCAGTTGCTAGGAAGGTGTAGGCAAGATTTCCAGAGTAACTTGGTCTCTCATGTTGATCACATTCAGGTAAGCACAGTTCCATACCATGCTAAACTATGCTCAGCAGAAAACTGCATCAGAGGACTGTAAATAAAGGTGATCTGGAAGCAGAACACAGTGAGTATCAGTTCAGCAAGATCCACAAGTTGTATCTTCCATCTAGATGTAAGACTTGGTCACAAGTAACCTTGAACACTCCAAAGGATAGTTTGTTACTTAAAAAAAATCACTATAAAGACCTTTAAAATACTCTTTGATATGTTCTAGAAGTTTCCAAGTTTTAGGAGGAATAAAGAGTTCTCGTTTACTTTCTAACAAAGCGGGGTGATTGATACATTCACACATGGTCGGTCTCTGGATACTGGTCAGTTAAGCCTTAGCCCTGCAAGTGTGAAGCCAATACTGTGGCCTGGATTCCTGAGTGTCATGTCTAGACTGACAGGGCGATAAGCAGGTCTAGAGTATGGGTTGTGATCCCTGGCAGAGCACACAAATCTAAGGATCATCTAGACAGAAGGGCAGGGTGCTAGCTGGGATGATCCCAGTGTGGCTTTGCTTGGCTTCTCTGAGAGACCATCTCCAAGGCATCCTTGAGGGACTCTGACCTAGACAAGCTTAAGGCTTCCATACATCTCCATGGTACCAAGGTCATGATGACATACTGTGACTACTTGTTTTTTATTGAAATTCGGCATAAGAAAAAAAAAAACTGTATCCTAGGTATTTATACACTCGCATGTCTGGTACCTACACTTTGTACTCACAAACCAAGTATTGGGGGTGGGTATTTCTTTCCCTCTCTCTGGCTCTCATCATGTCCACAGGCTACTCTCTGATCATGATTTTAGAGGAAAGGTGTAAGAATAGAGAATTGCAAAAGCCGTTATTAAAAATCTACACCAGCAATCAATGAGCCTTTTCCATAAAGGGGTCAAAGAATACATAGCTTTGGTCTTTTGAGCCACACAGTTTATTGCACAACTGCTACTGATATAGAAGCAGCCAGAGACAGCATGTGAAATAAAGGGTTCAGCTCTGTTGTAATAAAACATTATAAAAACATCTGGTAGAGTGGATGAGTCCACTGCTCTAGTATGCAGAGTATTATGGGAATGACTGTCATTGTAATAGGTAAGTTTTCACGACTGAGAAACCAGAAGGGATGCATGACATAGCATGTACCTTCTCGCAAACTGTTCCAAGCTCAACCATGTCCCCCTCTCCTTAATTGTATATTAAAACCCTACCCTGCCAGTGCCTCCAGCAGAGTGGAAAGCACCAGGAGCCTCCCCACAGCCACAATGCAGGGATATGCCTCTAGCTAGACAGCTAAAACTGTCGTCCATAACTACTTCTGAAATGTGGGAGTGTATGTCACAGCTTGTAGATTCCTGACCGGTACACTGTACTTAGCTCTGGTCTACTTCATCCTGGAGTGTGGCGGAAGCTAATATTCATCTTCCACCCCAAGCACCATGGAAGACAGCCGAGATCCCGATGGAGCTGGGGGTGTGAGAAAAGCCTTATTGACCAAGCACTCAGCCTCTGGGCTCCAGTGCTCACTGTGCTTTTCTGACCCCTGAGCTGACACTGCTGAAGACCCCAGCAGGTGACATTGCTTCCGGGGACTTTCAAAGATCAGCTACCCTGTACCATTTTTCCTTCTCAAGGCCTGTCAGTTTCCAGGATGGTCAGGTCTACATAGAGAGACCCTGCCTCGAAATAATAATAATAATAAAGTACATAGATAAGTGCCAGATATTTAGGGATTAACACATTTAAAAGTAATTGGATCTCCAGAGCTTAGAAGGCTATGAGGCATGGCCAGGAAAACATCCAGGGTCAGAAAAGACCTTAAATGTTTCCTTCAGAGATCTCATTCAGCCATAAACAAGTACAATAAAATGTATCCGCAGACCCCATCCCCAGTAACTCTGTTATTAGGCAATAGACAAACTTGTTAATAGATAAATACTTTAAAACAATTCTCATAATGATACTTAAGAGTGAAAGGAAAACACAGAGACAGGGGTATGTATGCTGTATGAACATGAGATGGATGGCGTCATTACAAAGAAACAAAAGTAAAATTACCCACAATAATCAGAAGATCTTAGAGCAAGAAGAAAGAACCTACAAACTTGAAAAGATTTTCTGTGTTGCTGCACTAGAACGCTATGACCAAAGGCAAGTGGGGGGAGGAGTTTTCATGTCTTCTAGGACATATTCCATCACTCACTGAAGGAGTTAGGACATAATCTCTAACATTATGAATATTTGTTTTGAACTCACAGATACATGTAGGTCCCACCCTCTATTTAGGACACTACTCTTTGCAGCAGATGGAGAACATTACATCACAATAAATCAAAACAAAAATCACCACAAATCAAAATACAGAATTGCAGAGCCAGTTCCAGCGGATACAGATGAGGCTCAGGGAACACTGTGGGAGAGAGGCAGAAAGACAGTAAAACAGAAAGACAGTAAAGAGCTGGAGGGTCAGGGAGTTTGCTGTGAGACTGTATCTTCTAGGAATGTCAGAAGCTACACCAGTAAGTTCTCACTAACATGACTGCCTACACATGAGCTGAACAAGGATAACAACAACAGACACGCTAATATGGATAGGGGAAAGCCTGCAAGGCCTCAAATCTGTACAAAGGACTACAGGCAACTAAGGAATGCTGGGAAAAATAGCCCTTCCCAGGGAACAGCACACCAACTGATCATCCATTATGAATGGTCAGCCCCGAAAATATATGCACAAGTAACATTACAGACTAACCACGTTGTATTTAAGAACATATATACACACATATATATATGTGTATATATATGTGTGTATATATGTGTATATATATATGTATGTATATATATATATATATATATATATATATATATATATATATATATATATATATATATATATATATATATACACATATATACACACATATATATACACATATATATATGTGTGTATATATGTTCTTAAATACAACGTGGTTAGTCTGTAATGTTACTTGTGCATATATTTTCGGGGCTGACCATTCATAATGGATGATCAGTTGGTGTGCTGTTCCCTGGGAAGGGCTATTTTTCCCAGCATTCCTTAGTTGCCTGTAG
>LR749512.1:2808298-2836851 GCA_902729485.2 Mus minutoides | reverse complement strand
TCAAATTTCAATGAAATGATACGCAGGATAGCACGAGAAGAGCCTCTAGTTAAAGCAGGCTTTATGCTCAGCTTTGTTAATACAAAGTTCCAGAGAGATGATAAAGAGGAGTAGGCTTTCCTCTCTATTTCCCTCAGCACACCTCATCAGCACTTTCGGGCAGCATCCTCCTGCATGCAACAGGATGGCTTTGAGCATAGGAGCCATTGAGGCAGAGTCCTGCCCTGTTCTGCAATGCAGCTTCTCTCCTCTGACACCCACCCTGTCTTCCCAGAGAGGTCAGCTTCCAGGTTTCGTCCCTGTTGGTGGGCCTTAGATGAGACCCCTCTGAGGATGCTAATAGAGTCTCAGACCTAGGTGTGAAGGAGCATCCTCACCCAGATGAGACATGAAGCCTACATCCATGCAACTGTTTCCATCAGAGTTCTGGTTGTCTCTAAGTACCTATTTCCCACTGACTCCAATCACTTGCTATATAAAGCAAGGGTTTCTTCATGGTAAACTTACGAGGGCTGGGGAGATGCCTTACTGGCTGAAGTGTTTGCCTCACAAGCATGAATAATAGAGTCTGGAATCCCAGAATCCATGTCAATGGTGGATGGACAGGATATTCTACCTGTACTTTTAGCCTTAGAAGACAGAGACAAGTGACTCCCCAGAGCAAGCTGGCTAGCAGAACTAGCCATCCCAAGGATCACAGGGCTTGACTGAGAGATCCTGTCTTGACGAATAAGGTGGAAGAGCTATGGTGGATGGGACCCAACATCAGTCTTGGGCTTCCATGTGCACACATGTGCACACAGGATACACAGCTACACAGTGCAAACATGCATAAACATACATGCAACATACATATACAAAAATGGAAAAAGAAAAGATCCATAACTCAAAAATTGATAAAAATAATTAAAATTGTTATTCTGACAAACACTACCTACCTGGTCTACTACCCAACTAATCCCCCGACCACGTATGGCAGGATCACACAGGCCCTTACTCTTCATGTCCAGCTTTGCAGTATGCTGATTTCTCAGACTGACAGTTTTGCTTCCTGTAGTTTCAGTTACAGACAATAAAACATGGTCTAAAAATATAAAATAGGAAATGCTACAAAGATATAATTCATAAGTGTTACTGTGATTATTTTGTTTATCATTATTATTAACCTGTTACTGTACCTAATTTTAAAATTAAACTTCTCATGGGCCTGGGTGTCTAGGAAGAAGCATAGCACATATAAGGTTTGGCATTATTCATGGTCTCAGCATTCCAGGAGACAAGAGGGATGGTAACCATAGAGACTGTGTGGAATAACCAGGCCATCGATAGGATCTTCCTACATGCATAGCCATTCTGCAGCCTTTACAAAAGGGCTCCCTTCATCCGTGGCACAGAGTGACATAAAGGGTGGCTGTGGGAAGGAGTGGCTGGGGAAAAAGGTCTACGGAGGATGGCACAAGTGGGACTGAGTTTACCAACCATCCCACGCTGGGTTGTCTGGGCAAAGCCTGAGTCATAGACACAAGGGCCTAGGCGTAGGGAGATGTTTTGCTGAATCAGCAAGGGCAGGAAGGAGAGGCTGGATCCACTTGTGGTGAGTGTGAAGCAGAGGGCAGGGACTCTTGTTCACCCTGGAGGTCGGTCCTCTGAAGCCGTTCAGGGTGGATCAAAACAAAACCCATCTAGGAAGACAAAGACAACAGAATCCCAGCACGAGGAAGCAGAAATGAGGGCAGTAAAAATGAGTTCCTAATGGAATGGTCATTCCCCTTTGAGAGCAGCTAGTGGGCCTACATCCTCTGTTCTGACAGAGAACTAAAAAGCCCAGGCCTCTGGGTGCCACAGCTTAGGCTCCATGGCTCTGTAGAGCCTGTGACAGGGAGGTGCCAGCAAGTTGAAATCTTACCCTAATGTGGGTGCCAGCTATCTGAGGATGCACAGGAGACAATCTGAGTAAAAGCAAGCAAGCAAACAAACAAACAAACAAAACAAAACAAACAGAAAACAAAGCAAAAACCCTAGAAGTTCTTGACCATGTCCTTCAGATACAGACACCAAAGATTCAGCAAAGACACAGAGACCGTTGGGCATGAGGGGTTTTAAAGATGCATCTCTAGGGCTCAGAAGATGGATTACTGCCACACAAGGATAAGGACCAGAGTTTGGATCACCTGCACCTACATAAATACTGGGTAGCCATGGCAACCCATCACAATTCCTACACTTGGGAGGCAGAGATAAGATCTCCAGAGCCAATGAAACTTGTTGAGGTGTTGAGTTCTGGGTTTAAGTTAGAGACTCTGCCTCAAAACACAAGGTGTGGAGAAATCGTAGCAGATGCCATTCTCCACAGGCATAAGCACAGACATGCACCCACACACATATGACTACACATACACATGTCAAAAATGATGCATGTCTGATGTCAATCCTCCATGTTTAAAGCGTCATCTTTCAGGACCTTCTAAACATTGATAAAGCTCAGATAGATATAAACTAATGTGGCTTGAACAGGCCCTGCCCAAGAAAAGGACATCCAAGAGAGGCATACAAAGATACACAACTTCACTGCTGGTGAGCAGAAACCCAAACCTTAGAGATGCTACAACAGGCCCACCAGAATGTCTGCAGTGGAGAAGACCAACAGCAGCGTGTGGCAGCAAGGAAGTGGGACAAACAGAAACCCATGGGCTCATGGCAGCGCAGACAGGGCAGCCACCACGCAAAGCTAGCCAGTTGTCACGTGGTCACACCCAGAGCCAGCACCTTCACTTGCTGGGTGTTAGCACACATGCTCGTGGATGCCAAAATGTGTGTGCTAATGCCTGGAGGTAATAAATGATACTTTGCACGATGTTTTCGTTTTCATTAGGTTTGAGTTTTCTAAACGTGTTTAAGAATAAATGCGAATAAGGAAGTGAGGTTTTGAGGGGAGACCGATGTGGAGAGAAAGGTGCAGCTCATCCACCTCTGCTCCTCCCCAAGCTGTCCCTGTCTCCTTACCAGGGTCGGCTTCACAACACCATGGACTGCCATGAGCATCCACAGAGAAACAGTAAAGGTAAGGCGATGGTAGATTGGGCAGTGGCTGGCCTGCCCTTCATGTAAGCTACAAGAGGAGGATCCACCTTGGGGTAATGTGTTTCTAGTGTTGAGATCTCCGAGAAGTATTGAAGCCAAATTGTCACTGCTGCTAAGAATAGACAACTTAAGAGTTTTGTTTGTTTGTTTGTTTTATAAGGAACCCATAGAAAGTCAAGTCATTATACTGAAAGCACACACATGGGACTCACTAGGGACACAAAGCGAAGCTCAGTCATAGAACTCTACTCTGCCCTTCCATACTCTGAGTACCAAGTGACTAGCTGCTTTCCACATCCCTTGATGTGGCCATGGGGTGACAATGCTGAAGTGGCCCTGATATACCAACCTCTCTCCTCTGCTCTTCATGCCATCCTGCAGGTACCAGGACAGACAGAGCTCTTGACACATGTGCACCTGAGCCTTTCTCTCTGCCTCCCCCTCTCACCCAGCAACAAAATCCAGTAGAGAGATGAATTTTCCGCTAACTCTAACCAAGAGCAATACAAACGGCAGGAAAGAACAAACATAGGAAGCCGCCCCCACCCCCTCACACCTCTGTGTATACTGGGAAGTAAAACCACCAATAGCTATAAAAGTCAGGACCAGGAAAAAAGGGTGGGGTGATGGGGGAGTCTCTGGCCAGTATCTTTGGACAGTGAATAAACCAGCTGCAGAATCGAGGGAAAGGAGCCAGAGATGTGCAGAAAAACCATGGGGAGAGGGTTCATGGGAATGTTCCAAGCTGTACACAGTGGTGAGCTCTGGCCATCCTCTTGGAATATCAGGGCAGTGAGCTGTCTGATTTAAGGAGTGAGACAGAGAATATGTTGTTATGGTCAGAGCTTGGCGCAGAGTCCACGATCAGCTGTGCTTTGTAACAATCATCACATAGGCATTGTGCAAGATCAGGCCGTCCACTCTAAGCCCTAATTGCCTGCACTGCTGACCCAGTTACTTCAGGAAACACCAGGGCTGCTGGGATCCACCTGCCTAAAGTCTGACCGTGTTTTTCTCCTTTTTCTGGGTTGGCTCCGGGAAGGTAGGATGGACTCTTACAGACCATTTTCCAAGGAGATAGGACAAGTTGCTCCCATTCCCAATAGGAAATGGAATTGAATAGTCATAGCAAATGATCAGAGTAACTACCAAGGTGCCAATATTACAGGATCAAAATCAGGTCATTTTCTAACTTGAAACACCCAAGGCTGGGGTGACACGCTCAGGCTTATTCCTGAGCACTTCTGGCTATAAGTGACAGCATTGCAGGGGATAGGTGGACTACACGGCCTGGCTTGTTAGAGCATCCAAGAGGTGATACAGGTTAAGGGGGCTTATTGGTGACCTACTATTTGGTCTGATGGATTTGGTTAATTTTAGTGTTTCTAAAGTGAAGGACATTAGAGATGTAGAACGGAGGCCTGGGAAAGGCAGAAAGATTGCTTCTCCTGGGAAAAAGGATGCCCCAGCATATTTTATTGAGCTACTGCTCTGCAGTAGGCAGAGAAGGGAAGGTAGAGCCTGCCCTAGGCCTACAGGAAGCTCCAAGGCCAATGAGAACAAAGCAAACTCAACTGAATTGAAACATGAGTGGCAGAGCAGCTGCAATGCTAGGAAGATGCTTAGACAGAATGAAACCGAACCCCACTTTAAACAGGGTGGTCAGGGAAGGGGCTCCTCTGGGGATAAGCAACTTGCACTGGGATCTTAATAATGGCAAGGACAAGTTAAGCCTAAGAGAGTGCTGGTGAAGACCCTGGGTTGGACCACTGTGGCTGAAGAGCAGACAAGATGTTTCAAGATGAGGACGGGCCGAATGGTGGTCATTCTGGTCCCCTAAGACAGGCTGGCTGTAACAGGAGAATGTCACTGTATTCAGAAAAAGGGCTTCGAAGGGGATGCACTTCAGGATCTTAAGCTGAGGATATCTCACACGGGCATGAAATCCAATGGTATGTACTTCCAGATGAGAAGGAAGAGACCACATGAAATGCGCGTAGACTGTGGTATGTCTGTAAGCTGGGGAGGACAAAGACCACCGGAGCCATGAAGCCAGAACATATACAGGAAACACACTTCCTTCCAGGCACTCAAGGAGGAACCAATCTCATGGATACCCTTGATTTTGGACTTCTGCTTGCTTTTCTTTTTCTTTCTTTCTTTCTTTCTTTCTTTCTTTCTTTCTTTCTTTCTTTCTTTCTTTCTTTCTTTCTTTCTTTCTTTCTTAAGGAGAAATTACCAAGCCATTGGCTACTATTTACCTGTGTGACCTGGGACAAGTCATCTAGTTGTTATACTAGTTTTGGATCTTCACAATGGGTATTAAAAAAAAGAACCTCTTCCACAGAACTTCCTGGCTAATAACCAACAGAGCCCATGTATTCCACAGTGGTGACAGTGGGCCCATTCACCTGACTTGTTATAAACAGCTGCATGTGAGACAAAGGGGTAACCATGGACACAGGGCTGTGCCCTTGAGAAAGGCAAAAATGGGAGTTGTCTTAGCTAGTAGGGTTTTACTGCTGTCAATAGACACCATGGCCAAGGCAAGTCTTACTAAAGACATCTAATTGGGGCTGGCTTACAGACTCAGAGGTTCAGCCCATTAACATCAAGGCAGGAACATAGCAGCATCCAGGTAGGCATGGTGCAGGAGGAGCTGAGAGTTCTCCATCTTCCTCTGAAGACTACTAGCAGAATACTCACTTCCAGGCAGCTAGGACAAGGGTCTTAAGCCCACGCCCACAGTGACACACCTACTTCAACAGGTCCATACCTCCTAATAGTGCCACTCCCTGGGCCGAGCGTATACAAACCATCACAGTGATGATATGTCCGAAGAGGGTAGAAGTGAATAGGAAAGAGAGTGTAGCTTATAAGGGATCTGGTTTAAAATAGGGGTAAGGAGAATTGTGGGAGGGTGGGCAGGATTTTGTGTGTCTTTGCTTGTTGCTGTAAACCATGCCCAGCATTATTTATACCTAATGCTAACTGAGAGCAGGGTTAAAAATCCGTTAGAAGGAACACAGGCTTTGAAGGAACAAGAACAGTAGCCTTCTCTTTCTGGTACATTTTAAATACCAGTCTGTCCCACAGCCACCAGGCCTGCAGTGACTGGGAGAGAAGAGACGCACACCATTGTCCAATACCACTGTGTGAAGAACCCGCAGGCCTGCAGCTGTGTATGTGTGTGTGGCTGACCTTTTAATTCTCTCAGTCCTTGGTGACAAAGCACAGGAGGTAAAGAAGATGTAAATTCATGACAGTGATGGGGCTGAGGGTAAGGGTTTGGGCACAATGGGGTGTTTAAGAATGCAGATAAATGAAAGAACGCTGTGTAAGCCCTTTCTCTTCTGGGGCCACTGGGTCTGAAGTGATGGGACTAGATTCCCAACACATAGAACCTCAGAGCAGGGAGAGCCAGCGTGAAACATAATTCTAGGAACTGGGAAGTCTTTAGGAGACTTGCTTGCAAAATGCAAAAATGCCCCTGGGTAGTTCAGAGCAGCAGAAGGGCAGGTCAAGATGCAGTTGGGATTGACAGCCTTGGTGAGAAGCCACAAAGCCCCGGAAAGTCTCCTCTGAAAGTTGTCTCCAGCAGTGCGATCTTAGCCAATGGCACTGCAAGATACAATGGTGACCCTGGTCCCTGAAAAGTGTGCCTAACGCCATTTTCCCAGCTCTGGGGACATTGTGTGATATGTACAAGTACTGCTGTCACCTAAATAAATCCAAGTGCCCAGCATGTCAGGACACAGGGGATGTTGAACATTTAGAGGCTCTGCATGACGCTTGCTGGGTACCACCTGATAAGGGTTGACATATGTGATAAGCCAGAGGAGACCAGTATTCAGCCAAGGCTCTAAGCACAACACAGACAGCCTTCTACACTCATATAAGCCCCTCCCACCCTGTGCTGAGCTGCAGCACAGCACAGCTCTGAGAGGTAGACAGGACAAGGTGGGTGTCGTCATCCTGGTTCTGCTAGTGACAACGCCAAAGGTATCCCACAGATTTTTACAATTTCTACCAGTTGGACAAATAGACACTGCCGGGGCTGTAGTGTAAGGACCATGACTGGACTTAAGACTGGCCTGTGCTAGTTTCCACATTTGGGTCTTTCTCCTCTCACACACCAGTGGGTTCTAATAGGGGAAACTAAGGCCCAGGGAAAGGAGAGTTTTCCTCCAGGTCAGATGGCCAATGCGTATGACATTTGGGACCCAAACCTCAGGTCTATGAATCCAAACCCACACCTCTCCTTTGAGAATCAGAGCTATGACTTTCAACTAAGCCATGTTTTAAAAAACAAAACAAAACAAACAAAACCTACCCTCCAATCATTTCTCACCACTCAGCCAAATGTCTCTCCCGCCCCACCCCCTTAGTAGGAGGTCATCTAGGCTTTCAGGAAAGAAAGTCGTTCCTAACAGTTTAAATGCCTAATGTGTGCCAGATATTAAGCTGTATCTCAATTGAAAAAGACATTTTACTTAACGCCAATTGTTACAGGTCACTGAAAATTATGATGTTACTGTCACCTACTAAACTAAATTATGATGTTACTGTCACTTACTAAACTATGGATGTCACCTCTCCTTATAAAGGACATTTATTTTCCTAGCGTTGGTTAGGTCTTGGCATCACCTGGGGTGGTGATTTAACATTGGGGCTTTTTAAAAACAAGAGGTATCTGCTAATTAGTCAGCAATGTGACTTCGATATGAAAAATCATTCCCTGTTTAGACACAATTTAGCACTTGCTCACTCTCTAAATGGACAGGGGATCTGACGGAGGATATTTGAGAGAAAAAGTAGATCATCAAAGAGGATGTTTAAAATTGGGAAAGTTCAAAGGAGGAGAAACCCCATGGGGTTGTAATTATATTGGATCATAAAAATCTATCCCTCAGTTTTCCAGGGCAAGTCTTCTGGGGTGAACAGGAAGGGTCTTTGGTGTATCATTGTCCATGAAAAGGAATTTAGAAAAATACCTGGTCCCCCCCCCCCCCTGTCAAATAGCTCTAGAAAGAGAAACAGTGAAAATGGTTTAGCTGAGCAAACACTGAATCCATCCATAGATCCTTCTGAGCACATGCTCAACCTGCTCCCAAATCTGCTAAGAGCAAGTTGAAGGTCAGTCTCCCCTTCAGGAACGTCTCCTCGCTTCACAAGAATGGTCCTCAACCCAATAGACCATAAAGCAGTCAAGACAGATTGTCATCTAGCTCTCTTGGGAGTCTTTATACCACAGCCAAGTAAGGGATAATGGAGCCAGCTTGCGCTGGAGCCCCACTACTGAGTCTCTGCGCTCAGAGGGAACTCCCACATAGGTAAGATGACACAATACCCTCAAGGCCCTTGAACTCAACGGTAGTCCATTCCGCTTCCCTCTATAAGTCAATTCTCAGCATTAGGGGGAGAGACCCACAGAGTGGGATGCCCTTGCATTGGGATCTCAGGGGGAACTTACGGGGGGTTGTCACATTTCCTCTGCCGGAATCGCGCTCCTGTACCACATGTTCGGCTGCACATGCTCCAGGCGCTCCACAGACTCCAGTCCCCGTCCACGTGCTCTGGGATGGGCGTCTTGCTCACACACTCTCCAGCCCGGCACCACTGGAACGCACAGAGGGGCTACGCTCAGCAAAGCCACCCGCTCCCACAAAGGACCGATTCCTGCTTGGTGTCAAAATCCATTTTGAAATTTCCATGGAAGTTGAGTGTTTCAGGGTATGCTTATTGTCTAATTCTTACTCAGCCTGGTGTGCGATCTCCCTGGAGTTTGGAGCTTGCCATAATCCAGGAATATGTTCCACAATGGATTTCTAAATTCCCAAGAAATGAATTGAGCCATGTGGCAGGAGAACACAACTAAAGTTGTGCAAACTCTGAATAAGCATGTGTCTCTCTCTTCAGAAGGGCAACAATTTCAGTGTCGGAGGCCAGAACGTCAAGGTTGGGTTTAGTACTTAGAAACAACCGTCAAAGTCAGGCGTGGTGGTGCATGCTTCTAAGGCCAGCCATGGGAGGCCTAGGGCAGCCTGCTCTAGGCAGAGGCAGGAGGGGAAGGATTAGCTATAGATAGATGCATTCTCTCTGAGGATAAGAGGAAGCCAGTCTCTAGGACAGATTGCCCTGAGTGTGTCACCCACTGCTCCTCAAGCATAGCATCAGAACAAAGCATTACTTCCTGTTTTAATTATTTCAAGGCTTCTAATAAACCAGGCATGGCGGTGAGGGGCCTAAAAATCCCAGGATTTGAGAGATGAAGGAGTGAGAGGATTGAAGGAGCACAAGTTCAAGGACAGTCTGGGATATACAGCAAGTTTCAGGGCAGCCTGCAGTATATACAGAGTCTGTCTCAAAAGGAACAAAATAAGAAAGAAAGAAGGAAAGAAGGAAAGAGAGAGAGAGAGCTGGAAGGTGAGGATAAGAGGAAGGAGGGAGGAAGGCAGAAGAGGGAGGAAGAAGGGGAAAAGGTAGGGGTTAGGAGAAAGGAAGAGGGCAGAGGGAACAAGAAACCAATTAATGAAGGCTTGCACACAAAAGAGCAAGTTGTGGATCTGCAGGTCCCGCCTACCTCTCTCTCACACCCTTAGAGTCTCACTCCTTCATAAGGACCAGGTTGCTGAATTAAATCTTGCTAGAATGACTTTCATCAGTGTATGCCAAATGAACTCGTTTCCCGTTTAACACCCACTCGTTCAAAACCTTTCCCCTTGCCAGGCGGTAGAGGCACAGCCTTTAATCCCAGCACTTGGGAGGCAGAGGCAGGGGGAATCTCTGAGTTTGAGGCCAGCCTGGTCTACAGAGAAAGATCCAGGACAGCACAGGTTACACAGAGAAACTCTGTCTTCAAAACAAAACAAAACGAAACAAAACAAAACCCCAACCTTTCCCCTTAAGAAAATTCACTTGGATGACAAAGTGAGTTCATTTAATAAAAAAATATCAAGGAAATGACTGATTCATGTGGCTTCACCAGAAACAAGGAGTGACGCAGACACTCGGCGTGCCGTGGGCTCCATGGGCATTCCGAGAGTGCTCAGGGGTGTTTCAGAGTGTACACTGCCTTCCAGACGGGGAGAGGCTTGGTGTTCAGGAGATGTAAGGCCGCTTGGCAGGAGTGCCCGAAGCTGGGTGTTACCTTGTCTGCTCCACATTCAGTGCCATCCAGGGGAGGGTCCAGCTTGGTCTTGCAGGATGTGTCTCCCTCTACCAGGCACCACAACCCAGCGCACATCAGATGCTGTAGGGTAAGAGAAGCTACCATGAGTGCCTCCAGAACACTCCCAGATGCAGATCCCAGCTGGGGTCAGAGCCATGGAGAAATTACCACTCAGATCTGGGACTTGAAACACATGGGGAGAAGGGAGGGCCTCGAGTCCAGGGAACTCTAAAATGGTAACTGGCTTAGTCAGCTCAGTGCATTTACTCCTAGACATTCTTGTCTCATGGGACTGAATTCCAGAGTTTCAAACTCGGGGGATTCTTGGAGGTGCTTCCCAGGAGTGGTCAGTAAATAGATCCCTTCCACCGAGGGCACGCGGGGTAAAGCAGATACCCATGGGCTGGCAAAGAATACAAGAAACAGGCTTAGCCCAACATCACCAGAGGCAGCTTCATGGCCAGGGTGTCACGTTGAGTGAGATGGTGGGCTAAGCAGATATCACAGCGGCCAGATAGAGGAGGCCAAAAAGCAGAGGCAGCCTTCTATTCTCCCTGCCTGGCTTTTGCCTCTGCTGAGCTGGGCATAAATTATTACAGTATTTTACCTAGAAAAACCTGGAACGCCCACGAATCAGGAACTAAAGCCATTCTCCTAAAACAGGAACAGGTATCGGAAAAGACAGACTCCCAGCTGTATTAATAAGACATTTGGACATTGACAAAGTGTTCAGAATGAGACAAATTATCAAAATTACCAAGGCAGGCATGGCTGTTCTTCTTCCCCAGAGGACTTGTGAGCAGACAGGATCATCAACCATAAGAGATGGGGGCTGGCTGAGCCTGTTCCATTGGGAGAGGGATTCTGGACTATGTTCTACACGTGGCTTAGGGGTCCTCGTGGGACAGTCTGTTGCCCAAGGCTGTTGATGAGTTACACCCATCCATGTACCTTTCTACACTTTCCCCCATAGATGGCCCCTCACAGTATTTGCTGGGATTGCTTCCCACATAAACTACTTGCACCCAAATCCTCACCATGATCATGGCCTGAAAATTAGAAACAGATGTTCCTACAGCGCTTTTAAAGACACAGTGCTTTCAGGATGCCAAACCCAATTCAGGCTAAGAAGCTTGAGTGGGAATGGGAAGACCTAACCCCTCACTGTGTGGCCAGTGGATAACTGGTGCCCTTCGGGCAGCATGAGGGACGGACCCCCGCAGCACAGCAGAGTGAGGTGACAGTGAGTTTTACAAAGGGTGTGCTGTGCTCAATTTAGAAGGCTGCTGTTCCAAGCAGTCTCAAACATCTGCACCGAGCAGATGTGCAACTGCGCTGTCTGAAGGAAAGAAATGTGTGGAGATTGGAGGGACAAAAATAAAGTAGAAAGGAAGGAAAACAGTGACGGAGGGGGCTCTTACAACAAGCGAAGGAAAGCTGGCAGCTCCCTCTCACTTCTCAAGTACGTGGGAGCTGGTGACTGAAGCGGGCCACTGCATATGTGGGTCCAGAGAGATCTACCCATCCCCATTACTGTGTACCTCTCCATGGAACGGTAAAAAGACGAGAACCTGAATGCCACACAGCTGCTCCCATAAAGATGATGGCACCTCATTAAAAGCCTGATCCCTCGAACTCTCACCTAAGAGTTCCTCCAGAGTGACGCGGCGATGTTCAAACACATGCTCATGACACAAGGCAGACCCAGGAGCGCAATTGGGGGGCAGGAAAGCTTAGGATTAGGAGAGAGAGAGGAAAGAGCTGGGGCAAACTTTATCGTGAAGTTTATGGACATGAAACTTTCCTAATTATCAAAATCAAAGAGTGGGAGGTTAGGCAGAGCCTTCTTAAATAGTACCAACAACAAAGGAGGAGAAAATAGAAGTGAATTATGCTCCATTAAAATGAGGAGTTTGTGTTTATTAAAAGGCAAGTATAAGAATATCAGAGAAAGTGTTTGCAACAGATGGGGGGGTATTTGCAATAAAGATAACCAACAAAATGTACCTAGCACATTTTTTTTTATGAAAAAGAGAACAACAAACCAAAACGATTACAGATCAAATAAGAAAAAAGACCTAGTGGGAAAATGGGCAGAAGACCTGAGCATTCCATAAGATGATATTTAAATGGCAATTAAGCATCTGAAAATATGCCCAGACTGATTCAGCCATCAAGCAAAGGCAAATTAAGACCATGTTTAGATGCTTGTACATAGACTGAAAAAAGATGGGGAATTTCAAACCTTGACAAGGGTATAGCCAACAGGAACTGTTGTATACTGATGTTAAACATTTGTGCTTTTTGAACAACTTTGCAAAATTATTCATCAATATTTCTTACAGGCATTGTGTACTGTCATATCTATAATCTCACTCCCAAGAATATACTGGAAAGAAATCTGAATATATGTTCTGTGAAGATGTCAGGAATGTTCGTTTTCAATACGACTTGAGTTATCATGAAGGTAAGAGCAAGCCAAATGCTTTGGCATCAGAGCAGACAGATCATGGCTACAACAGTAGAATTTTGTTTGCCTATACTGCAAGCACAGGCAAAACTCTGGTGCTGGAAATCAGACGGGTGGTTTTGGTTTTTAAAAGGGGAAGTCAGCACAAAGGAGGCTTTAGATGGCACCATGGCCCCCTGTATGGCCGCCTGCAGTGCCTCTCCAGGATGGTTTCTCAAGCACGCTCAGTTAAATTTGGCATTGTCCTCAACACTTTCACCATTCTCTGCCTGGTCCTCTTCCCTGTTCTCCAAGCATTTCAGGTACCTGCTAGCTAAAATCTGTGGCAATATGTACTCTGCACAAGCCTACGCCGCTGCCGGCTCCTCTACAGTATTTGATAGTCTGTACTTTTCTCTCTGCCTTTCTCTTGGAATGTCTGGAGGAGTCCATAGCCAAGCTGTTAACAGTTCTGCAACCTGAGTGGATGAAGTTGTTGATTTCCCCATTCATCTTTGCAGATGACCATGCTCCCCCCNCAGCTAGAGACATGAGCGCAGGGGGAACTAGTTGGTTCATGTTGTTCTTACACCTAGAGGGTTGAAGACCCCTTCCGCTCCTTGGGTACTTTCTCTAGCTCCTACCTTGGGAGTCCTGTGTTCCAACTAATAGCTAACTGTGAGCATCCACTTCTGTGTTTACCAGGCACTGGAATAGCCTCCCACAAGACAGCTATATACTTTTGCAAATATCAAGACAAGAGATATTTTTGTACGTGTCTAGAGAATTAAAACATGGAGGATTAATTGTATATACAATGTGTAATAGAGGAGATCACTGGAAAGAGTCCCAAACTTCTACAAAAGAAATGCTAACAGAAAAAAGCAAGAAAAGCAAGAAAAGCCATAAAAACAAAAAACAAAACAGAAAAACAGAACCTACACCAAGAATCATCTGACATAGAAACAAATGAGCTAACCTTGTTTCCTAAGATAAATCCTTCATATTATATCACAACTAAAGCTCTGCTATATGCTTTGTAACAATCACTTAGTGTGATTTGGAAACCAAAATAAAGGCAGAGGAGAACATCAATTCTAATGTCAGTCAAACTTGAACCCAGAACCAGAAGCATGAAATAATATAAGGATATATGACCCTCGATGGTCATCTAGTATCTATGCCCAAAATAGTACATAATATTAAATTTCATTAAACAAAACTGACTTGGGATATAAGGGTAAGCAACAAAAAAGAAATTAGTATAATAATTTAATGGGTTTTCTTAGCCCATGACAAATTCAATAGTCATATGATAATTGATACAAGAGATGTAAATAACAGAGTTGATAAGAAAAGTTCCAGTTCTTAAAAGAAATATGTCAAGACTCATCTTTTTAAAAGACTTACTTATTTATTTTATGTATATGAGTACACAATAGCTGTCTTCAGGCACACCAGAAGAGGGCATCAGATTCCATTACAAATGGTTGTGAGCCACCATGTGGTTGCTGGGAATTGAACTCAGGACCTCTGGAAGAGCAGTCAGTGCTCTTAACCTCTGAGCCATCTCTCTAGGCCATCAAGACACATCTTTAATGGTCATGGAGTATTCATAAAATGTAGCCTCAATAAGGTTCAAGGTTCACTTTGGATACAGAGTGAGTTCAAGGCTAGCCTGAGCAATTTAAGAAGACGGTGTTTTGTAAAGTAAAAGGAACTGTGCATAGAGTCCTCTCTTGGTATGTGTAGAACTCTGCTTCAGTGGTCAGTACCATGAACTGCCACACCAACCCCAGTAGAATCTGTGTGACAAGTTCCACAGACTGAGGCAATAGACTTCAAAAGAAGGAGGTCTCCTAGAACCAGCTGTGGAACTCTTGGCCAGTGCAAAGTATTGAGCCATAGTTCTCATGGCAATTTATCTGTTTTGTTTTCTCTTATTCCTTTTCTTATTTACATATTATTGGTAGCCTAGGCTAAGATCTTAAGCAAGAATAATGGGTAAGAAACCATCCCTTGAGATGAGGTCACTAACATGACCTTATCTCTAGGGAAACCAATGCTTTACTTTATAAATCATTTACAAAATTATATAATAGCATTATGACAGATAAAAGTTTTCCCAACAATAAAATTTCATATGGCTTCAAGTGTGCCATCAGAAGTGGGCTTTGGTATATGGTAAAGAAAGCCTTAAATAAAAAGAATTAAAATAGTTTAAATTTATGCGTTGAAGATTTATATAAAAAACCCAGCATTAGATGTTAAATAATAATTGATCATAAAGATTTATTAATCTGCTCTTGGAATTATGCCACTGGTCTTGGATGGCTGCCCCACTGAATACACCCTTTCAGAGTTGTTACACTTGGATGATTTCTATTAATCATGATGTCACCTGTTCTGTTTGTGATTCACTAAATACATCTTTTCAGAGTGGTAACGTCTGCTTGATTTTTGTGCTTTAATGTGCCAAATGATAATGATGGTATTTGTGATTGCTTCACTGAACACATCTTCTAAGAGATGTGATATTTGTTCTTTTAATGTACAAAATCCCCTGCTTGAGAGCTGCAAAATACACTCAGATTCAAACTGCCTCTGTGTTTGTTTCTATTTGTCACTGCCGAATCCTTGCCCACCTAGCTTCGAGCACCCTCAATCCAGGGACCCCCAAACCCAACTGGGGTGGTTTGTGGCAATGAACATGAACATTGCCACCAAGATGTTCAAAACAGTAGCATTTCTGTGAGTTTAGCCTCGTCTACACAGCAAGCTCTAGGCCAGCCAAGACTACATTCTGAGACCCTGTCTCAAACAACAATAGCGTGGTGAGTGACTGAGGCTGAACCTGACTCAGACCTCTGGCCTCACACACATGCACACCCCATTGTATTGGCTACTCCTGACTATCAATTTCACAGGATCTAGAATCAGCAAAGGGGCAAGCCGCTGGACACACCCCTGAGGGATCATCTAGACTAGGCTGGCTTCTTCTGTGCTTGTGAGGGGTCATCAGCCTTCCTTAAAGTTCAGGTGGGCAGTGCCTGTCTTGGGTTTGAGTACTGCACTGGATAAAAGAGTAGACAGCTACCTGAGCACAAGGACTTCCTGTGCTTCCAATCCTGACTGGATGCAGGCAGCTCAAGCGGCTGTGACCGTGCTTGCCGTGATAGCCAATTCACTCCGACTGTTAGATGAACTGAATACGTCCCTCTTAAGTTATCATCAGGCATTCTATCACAACACTAACTACTGCTTAATTAACTAATCGATCCAATCAATCCCCTAATTCATTAATCCTTTCTCTCCCTCTTCCTCTCCTCTCTCCGACTACAGACTGAGCTATGGAGGAGACCTAGAAAGGCCCCATAGGCATCCTAATGGATCCTTGACACCGTTCTTCTCACAGGCACTTCTACTTAACTTCTGAGGAACAGCTAACGCCAGCATCCTTAAAGTATTTGAGAACATGTGAAGGGAGTGCACTTTTTCCTCTATTTTTAAAATACTAACTAATGTAACTGTAATGTTTGGGGTAATGTAACTGACCCCAGACAGACTAAGCATAAGGAAAAATCCACGCAGAACTTATTTGTGAATAATTGTCGCAAAGGCTCAGAATACAATTTGCTATCACATTAGAATGAATTATACCAAGACCAAATAAAATTTGCTCCAGAATACAGAGAGATTAAGTGTTCGAATATATGCTAATAAATTCACTATCTTACTAAGTCAAAAGTGAGATGCTGCTGCTGCTGCGGCTGGAAAGATGGCTCAGAGGTTAGGAGCACTAGCTCTAGCTCTTGAAGAGGACCCTGGCTTGGCTCCTAGTAGTCACATGACAGCTCATTACAGACTGTAACTCCAATCCCATGGGATCTGATACCCTCTTCTGGTATCCATGGGCACCAGGTATGACCATGCTCTGCGTGATGACACGCATGCAGGCAAAACATTCATGCTCATAAAAAGGTATTTTAAGAAAAGGAGAAGTGATTTGTTCTCCCCATGGATAATGAAAAGACATTTAATAAAATTCAATTGTGATTCTTGTTAAATGCTTAATAAGATTTAAAACAATGAATACTTTTTAAACTTGATAAATACCCATGGAATATTAGAAGCATTTGTCTCAAAGCTAAGAAGGAAAGGATAGACAATTGTTCTTTTAGATCAGAGAAGAAATTCGTGGATGGGCAAAGGGAATCCTGTAACTGGAAAAGGAAACTGTTCAACCAGAATATGTACAGTATCCAGACAGTTCATTTAGGAAGATGGCTGTACCCCTTCTTAAGACATATCAATTCAGTGATATAATGGAAGAAAAGACCTCATTCAAGAAAAGGACTATTTTGTAGAAGTAAATGTAAGAAG
The DNA here is from genome assembly GCA_902729485.2 of Mus minutoides. Classification (NCBI taxonomy): domain Eukaryota; kingdom Metazoa; phylum Chordata; class Mammalia; order Rodentia; family Muridae; genus Mus; species Mus minutoides. The sequence continues at coordinate 2,819,767 of LR749512.1, read as the reverse complement.
AAATATGCACGATTTATACAAAGACAAATTAGAAGTTCTCCCAAGGGTGGGTCAGAAGACATGTAGAAATCATGTAAGAGAACATGATGTTACTGTAGGATGATTCAGAGTTAGGTACAAGAGCATACTTTCCACTAAGTTAATTTACAAAAGAATCCAATTGAATTTAACACAATCACACAAGTTTCAACTCAATGAGAATATTCTAAAGACCACATGGGAAAACAAACAAGGGATAATTCACCAGGAAAACTGTAGAGAAGCACATGCTCAGCGTATTAAAATATTTTATAAAGCTATGGTCATGTAAACATTAAGTGCATGATGTGATTAGTGAAACAGACTGGGAAATCCAGAAATAAAGAATAAGACACGGGGTCTGAAGAGACAGCTCCGAGGTTAAGAGCACTTCCTGCTCTTGCACAGAGCCCGGGTTGGATTCCCAGCCCCCACAACAGGGTGACTCCAGTTCCAGGGATCCCAACATCCTCTTTTGGCTTCCAGAGGTGCCTGCACTCATGCACACACTCACACATGTTCAGGCACACACACTTAAAGGAATTTAACATACAAGTAAATTCACAAGTGTAAAGGAAGAAGCCACAGAAATAAATTTACTTACAGTTTAGCAGTGAAAAGACCATTTGGGGGATGGAACAAATCCCATGATGTTTAGAAAAGAGGTGTTTATATCACACATATGTGCACAAGACAGCAAAAAGCTATACTGAGCTGAAAAAAGGAAGGGCTGAAGGACTTTTATATCAGCTAAAGGTCCATTTTCTGTTGCTGGTAAAGTTTCTAAAAACCATTTAAAAAAAATCTTAGTGACTCAATGTAACAAAATTTAAAAACAAAGGAAGATAAAACCAATCCACAAAAAAGAGAAAGCACTTGTCTTCAATATATGGATACTCAAGCTCATTAATATAAGACATTCAGACTTATTTTTGAAACAGTCAAGATGTGCAAAGGTAAGGAAGATGGCTGATGGGGCTGGAGAGATTGTTTAGTGGTTAGGAGCACTGGCTTCTCTTCTAGAGGACCCAGGTTCAATTCCACATGGCACCTCACAATTCTAGTTTCAGGGGATTGAACACCCTCAGATAGACAGACAGACAAACAGATGTGCAGACAAAACATCAATGCACATGAAATAAAAATAGTTAAGTAGGTACAAGATATATTAAGAACTAAGTCGAGATAAAGGTGCAGGGGAGGGAGGCACCCTCCCACACCACTTATGAACATGTGCAACTTAAGCCTTCTTTGGAAATGAGACACACAAGAGCTATCACCGATGTGTGCCCTTGGTGTTATATAAAATTCAAAGGTAGGCAAACAGCCTGAGGAACAACAGTGTACAATGGTGGTCACAATAGTGGTCACTCTTGGGGGTAGTGAGTAGAAATGAGTCACCAGGGCCACTCTGGATGCCCCTACATGGCCTGCTTCCTGATGTGCTAGCCACACTTGTACACATAGTGAAAAACCAATATGCCTGCACACTTACGGTCTGTGCACTTCTCTGTCTGTCTTCTGTTGGGTCCTAGGCAAATAAAACGACAGAATTTCCGTGTGTGAGATGACCTTTGAATCTCTTCTAGGTCTTTATCCTGTGGATCTATGATTCTCAGTCAGGGGCAGCTCAGCATCCCAAAGAACATTTGGTGGTATCTGAGGACACAGCTTTCAGTTGTCCCAACTTAGTCAGGAGTAGGCACTGTGTCTCCAGCGTGGTGAATCCATGCCGAGGATTCTGCTAAACTCCTAAGCATACAAACTATCCCTCAGCAACAAAGAGTTATCAAACTCAGCATGTCAGGAGTGCCTAGACTGGGAAACCCTGCTATAGACAAGCTCTGAATGCCAGAGGAGAAGCTGTAAGTTACAATGAAGAAGTTAACAGTACTGTCATCTGCCGTAGTAACTCCCCTCAGGTTATCCTTGCAATAATAAATAATCTCATTCAAATGAAGGCACAAGAAAGATGCGATTCATGAATCAACTAACTGGCTAGTATTCTGAAAAAGCATGGAAGTCATGAACAATGAGGACTGACTGAGGAACTTCCAGGCATGGGCAGTGACGTGGGAGACAGAAGAGTGGATGAACGCCAAACAGGATCCTGCTGCTGTTGACTGTGGAGTGGAAAAAAAAGGCAGTGAGGAGGGAAATGGGCAGAATCTGAGTGTCTCTTAGACTGAGCAAGGGAGTTTCCTGTTTGGTGTTTTTAAAGATTTATTTCATGTATGTAAGTACACTGTTGCTGTCTTCAGAAACCCCAGAAAAGGGCATCAGGTCCCCATTAGCGGTGGTTGTGAGCCGCCATGTGGTTGCTGGGATTTGAACTCAGGACCTCTGGAAGAGCAGTGAGTGCTCTTAACTGCTGAACCATCTCCCCAACCCCAATTTCCTATTTTGTTTGTTTGTTTGTTTGGTTGGTTTTGGTTTTTCAAGACAGGGTTTCTCTGTGTAGCCCTGGCTGTTCTGGAACTCACTTTGTAGACCAGGCTGGCCTCGAACTCAGAAATCCACCTGCTTCTGCCTCCCTACAAGAATATATTTAAGTGTTGTGGATCGAACACAGGGGCACAAGCATGCTACACAGTACTCTCCCACCGAACTCTCCACAGCCCTTTCAGTTTCTAGTTTCTATGAAAACTGCATGTATGTATGGAGTGCTGTGTGATGGTTTCACATCTCCTTTGTGTGATGTTCAAAGTAGGTTAGACCTATTTATTTCCCCACGCATTATTACTTCTTTGCAAATTTCCTGATTTTAATAATTGCTCTAGGATTATGGACTATCTTAACATATGGGAAATTGGTGAATTAAATTTACTATTTTTCAACACTTCCCTGGAATCTAAACTTGCCTCACAATAAGTTCATGCATAACATAATCTATGGTAAGTTTATATGGAGCGACTCCATTCACAACAGACTTGACAAACTCTTAAGACACTGTCAAGGGAAAAAAGTTCAAAGGCCACACAAGTACAGGAATGTGCTAACGTTTAGAGGGAAAAGCTCTTGTACTTTGTGCATATTTTGCTCATTTGGGAAACATTAAAATGAACCTGAAAAATCACACTGAAAGCCAAGTGCCTGTGGTGGGAATACTCTGAAATATCTGCTAAGGGCTCATGAGTCGAAGGCTTTGTACCAGGTTGGTTCTGTTGGAACGTGATAGACCTTTTGAGAGGTAAAGATGTTGGAGGGGGCATCCAGTTATTGGGATAGTACCCTTGAAGAAGACCCCAGTCATTTCCTCTCCATTTCCTGGTCACCATGAGATGAAAAACATTGTTTCATTATGTTCTGGCTGCCAAGATGATGACCTCAGCAGATTACCAAAAACATCAGACCAGGAAATGATGATTCAGAAACCAGGAGGTGAAATATACCTGATCCTTTTCTAAGTTGGTTATCTCTGTTATTTTGTTTCAGTAACAGAAAGCTGACAAATATACTCTTTGTTATAATTGTTTAGTAGCCACAATGCATGGTTACTAACCATTAGCAACTATATCCTCCTATATACTCTGAAATATCTGCTAAGGGCTCATGAGTTAAAGGCTTTGTCCCAGGTTGGTTCTGTTGGAATGTGATAGACCTTTTGAGAGGTAAGATGTTGGAGGGGCATCCAGTTATTGGGATAGTACCCTTGAAGAAGACCCCAGTCATTTCCTCTCCATTACCTTTATACCTATAGATGGATGCATCTGTCAATCATCACCAGAGAAGCTTCTCTTTGTGGTAGATGGCTATGAAGACAGAGCCCATACTAGTCAACATGTGAAGACTCAGACTGGAATAGTCAGCTCTACATGAGATGCCCATGTCACAACCCTTCGGCATAAGACATTGCAAATAAAAGTCAGAGGTAAGACAAAGTGTGGAGCAGAGACTGAAGGAATGACCATCCAGAGACTGCCTCACCTCGGGATTTATCCCATAAACCACCACCAAACAGACACCAAAACCAGACGCTATTGTAAATGCCAACAAGAGCTTGCTGACAGGAGCCTGATACAGCTGTCTTCTGAGAGGCTCTGCCAGTGCCTGACAAATACAGAAGTGGATACTCACAGCCATCCATTGGATGGAGCACAAGGTCCACAATGAAGGAACTAGAGAAAGGACCCAAGGAGCTGAAGGGATTTGCAGCCCATAGGAGGAACAACAATATGAACCAACCAGTACCCCCAGAGCTCCCAGGGACTAAACCACCACCAAACAAACAACAAACAAACGACACACATGGTGGGACTCATGGCTCTAGCTGCATATGTAGCAGAGGATGGCCTAGTTGGTCATCAGTGGGAGGAAAGGCCCTTGATCCTGTGAAGGTTCTATGACCCAGTATAGGGGAATGCCAGGGCCAGGAAGCAGGAGTGGGTGGGTTGGTAAGGAGGGGCAGAGGGATGGGATAGGGGGTTTCTGGAGGGGAAACCAGGAAAGGGGATTTGAAATGTAAATAAAGAAAATATCTAATTAAAAAAAAAAACAGAAAAAAAAGAGAGTCAGAGGTAGTGGATGTCGGTAGACAAATAGTATTTGCTGAACAGGATAAGACAATTATACACATGAACTCACAATGTCTGTAAGTATATGCACAAGACTTGCAGAGGATCAAGCCAGGTGAAACTCCCTGCATAGATGGGAGAGAAGCCCCAGCTTTAGATGATGAACTTCAGGCAGTTGATGGCTACTGGGGAGGGTGATTCTGCTTTGTTTAGGAATATTGCCCGTGTGTGTCAGGGGGTGAATACCCATGCTCATACTGGCTGGACTAAGTAGGCTTTAAAATGGAGCACACAAAACAGTCATAGTGACACATGCCTTTAACCCCAACACTCAGAAGGCAGAGGCAAGGGATCTCTGTGGCTTTGAGGAGAGACACACACACACAAACAAGCAGCACTTGAAGTTGGGAAGGAAAAGTTAGGTGGCAGATATGGAAGGAACTGGAAAGGAAAGAGCGGGGTAGATTTGATCAAATCATATACTAAGCATATATGAAATTCTCAAACAATAAAAATAAAAGTGATCAAACATTAAAATGCTTCTGACTTTTTCTGAGCAAATTCTTTTATTTCCTCCTCAAGGGCATTGCCTCTTGAGGAACTTTCCCTCCCCCATCTAACTAACCCTGGTCATGTCCATGTTCACCACAGCTTGCAAATCTAACACTCAGATGCCACATCAACCTTCCAAACTCCCTGCAGGACCCAGATCAACTCACACCCATGTCACGGGGACAGCTGTAGTCTCTACCTGAACTCCTACACCACTCCCCTCTGTACCTCAGTGTACCTTGTTAGATAGGACTCTGCTCCTGGTAGGAGTGGCTGTAATTTCCTCAAGGGTCCTGCACCCCTTCCCAGGGCTCATCTCCCAAGAGCTGCTCTGCTCTCTGCAGTACTAGATAGAGATACAGATTGGACAGGGAACGTGGCATCCTGCCTGCCTCTGGAGAGCTCAGTCTAGGACTGGCATCCATTGATATTAATAGCTATCCTAATGCTCTGCTCACTCAAGGTCAAATGCAAGGATTGCAGGCATTGTGGAGGGGCAGCCACTCAAACCCATCAGAAACTGGGGACCCAGACTCCTCCCATGGTCCCCTCTTCCTGACCCAACCAGGAAGCCTCCTCCTCACCTCCACATAACCCTGGCAGCACATAGCATCTCACACAGAGGCATACTGGCTGGTGGGATGAATAAATGGATAAATGTCCTTCTAAGTCAAGCAATGCCTGCCTTTGAGGTGAAGAAAGAGCCAACGAACTGTAATCATTTAACTGTTTACCAAGTCTAGGCATCACACACTTTATCAACACTGAGGCAGACGGTTACTATCCTATGGTACAGACAAAGAGACAGTAATTAAATCACCATTATACACTGCAAATCCTGTACTGACCCCCAAACCCTTGGTGCCTGCTCGTGGGTTGCATGAGGTCTCTATTAGCTCTATCGTTTCCCAGTTTCCCCTTTTTATTTCTTCCCAAGAACTAAGTCTATCAGGCGGACAAGGGCATTGAACATCGTGCTCATCCCAGGTCTGGCTGCCAGACCCCATAGAGATGGGAGATCCGTAATCCAAAATGCTTGAGACCAGAAGTGTTTCAAAGTGTGGATTTTTAAAAAATGGTGTGTGTGGGGGGGGTGTATTTGTAGAGACTGTACTTGCTGAACATTCCTAATCCAGAGACCTGTATCATAAATGCTCCAGCTTTGGAATTCGGTATGGTACGGGTGCCAAGCTTCACGTTAAGTGCTGCTGAGCAGTGTGCCCTCTTTGATGAAAATACGGCGCTTCTGGATAGACAGGGACATCCTAGGGGGGAGCAGGGGCAACTCACAGGCTCCATCAGATCCTGGGAGCCATTCTTGAACAACAGCAGGAAGTTCCTAAAAACAACAAGGAGATGACAGAGCTTCCGTTTCTCTGGTTTAGTCCGTGCCACCTCAAGGGCCATGTTTAAGGTCTGGTGATAGGTAAGGACAGCCCAGTTGTTTCCCTGCCTGGATCCTGCTGATACCTTGGGAAAACCCAGCCAGCCCTACACTCTGTCCTCGGCCTTATGAAAATACAAGGCAGGCTTTAAGGAGCCCTTGATCATGTCCCAAGCTGTTCCTACTTTTCTCCAACTGGCAGTGGTCCTTCTTAGGACTGAGCATTTGACTGTCATTCATTCATTCACCTTTTGCCTCTTTCCTCACTGGGCGCCCACTATGCGCTGAGAGAACAGCTAGTGAGTCCTGAGGGGACGGTTATGTAAACGGCCTTTTAAAAATCGTTGCTGATAACACAAGCCAAAGGCAGATAACACGCCAAGAGCCGGATGAAACAGTAACTGGTCCAAATTTCCCACAAATACTACTGCAGTTTGAGGTCTGAGTCCAAGCATGCCAGCGCCGCACCTGGAATGGTTCCTGAATCCTGGGTGTGGTCCGTCCTTCCATGTTTCTGAGGGTTGTGGAGACCCTTACCTGGCTGTGACTGAGTGCTTCAGGGTAAGGATGGGGGCACTCAGCTGGCAAAGGGACAGGGAATGAGTGATAGCACATAACTTGTATTGTCTGGAGAGTTCTCTGAGAAGGCTGTCTACTGTAAGCTTTCAAAACACTTCTGGAAAATCCAGGTCGACTTCTGCCAAAGTCCAGCAGCTCCAGAAGGCTGCAGATGCTGAAGCTGAGACCCAGTTGAGACAGGCAAGGCAGCTTGCAGCCGGGTGTCTAGCTCCACATTCGCCTGCACAAGCCTGTCTGAGGCAGGGCTACACAGGCTCCTGGACTCTGCCAGCCTCCTACTCTGGCCAGGTCCGCTGGCACTGAAGGGACAGATTTTATTTAGACCAGTAGTTTCCAACCTAGTCTGACTGTAAGAATCCTGGAGTCTCTGTGAAAGGGAAGGCGAGATTTGTAGCAGGTCACAGTCGCTTCTGCCAGTCTCTGGAGGGGGCTCTGAGGTGGCCTCCAGGTTGATAGACGATTGACATCGGAGAAACAGAAGCAAGTTCTGTTGTGGGATTTGAATATCTGGGCTTCCTGGACATGCGGAGATCTCTGCTAAGACTCCAGGTGTCTCTCAGCAGGACACAGAGAGGCTTTCCAGACTGGTGACAGGAAGTAGTGGAGGCACATACTAGGTGAGAGGCTATCTTTGAGGGTTCCAACGTTTCAGGGTGCCAGGAGACACGGCAAGGACACAGAGATGCAAGAGAAAAGGACAATTAATAGGACAGCCAGCTGCACTGCATCTGCCACTGTCCTGCCGGATCCAAGAAACAATGTAACAGAAAAACAGCCAGCAACACTTACTGATGTGTGCCACGTGCTAAAAGTTAGGTCATCTCTCATTGACCATCTAAAACAAAGTGGTGATGGGTCAATAGGACATGGTCTCTCACTTTTTTCAGGTTAGCAGATTAGACTGAGGCAGATAAAGACTACGATACTGGATGTAGACAGGCCGGGGGCAGACTGCCTGATTAGGGAGACCCAAGTGTACCCAAGGCTATGCGAGTATCATGGTAAAGAGGCAGGGAAGGGGGATATTAGTAGAAGATAGGGTCCTCTCCCCAGTGACTGCTCCAGATACTCTTGCCATCCTGAAACAGTCGGCTCAAAGCTTTGACACTCAACACTCTTCAACCTAGCACAAACATCACCGTCCTTTGTTCATACTATAATGCGTGGACACACCCACCCATGTTAATGGCAACTATGGCCAAGGCAACTCCTGAGAGCTCCTTCCTTTTGAGCTGTGGCCATCGCACACCGGCTCTGGGGCAGTGAAGATGCACTGTGTTGCTGAGAGGTAGCTGACGCGTGGGCATGAATGAGCATCACGCGGCACTTCTCAGCTGGGATCCCCACGTGCTGGACCGAGGCAGGCATTCCCCTCTGGACTCTTCAGGAAGGTTGGGGCCTTGGTGAGGTAGTGACCCTGGGCAGGGCGTTGTTCTGTGTGTCCCCGCCCACTGGCCCTGGTTCCAGTAGCGATGTACACTCACGCTTCCAGCTGACAGTGTCTACAGATGACCGTGTCTTCAGTTCCCTTGCCACCCTCTGCCTCGCGTGGCATTGTGTTTGAGCTCTGACAGTTTTAAAGCCTTGCCGAGGAGTGACTCGCTGGTGGGGGACAGGAGGAACTTGTAATCATAAAGAAGATTGATTGTGCTAATTGCATAAAGTTCATTTCCCCTTTCTAATAAATATTTACCCTCTAGTGTTTATAACTTTTATGTTTGGACTTTCTTGAAATGCTTTATTGAATTAAAAACATCACATTACCATTGGCTAAGAGAAGAGATAGTTCTACTTGCCAGTAACTTCTACAACAAATGCCAGTTACTGATGCCAATTTTTTTTTGTAGTTCATATTTCCATAGACAGCCCTGAGCCTTACAATACCAGCATTCTGCAGACAGACACAAAAGATTCAACAGCGATGGTATGCGGGGCCCCCAGAACCTCACAAGCAAAACTGGACCGTGGTTTCATTTGTCTTGGTTGTGAAGTATGCAGATGTTCAGGAGAGCAGAAACCCGGTTACCATTGGAAGCGTAGGTAGCTCCTAACACGGATTGCAGCGATGTTTTTCCTATGAGTAAGGGCATTTGTCTTAACTTCTATGGGTCTTAAAACAGCTCTGTGCTGTGGGTGCCAGGACAAGAACATTCAAGGAAGTCTAGTTGCAAGGAGTTCGACCCAAAGAAGAAAAAGAATTCAGGGCAGCTGGGGCTTCCTATACTGGGCGGAAGCCAGCCTGCCTGCCCCTCTCCCGGGCTCTGAACAATTAGGGGCAGAGTTAAGATTGTCAAAGCCCAATAATATGAGACTTGTAGGACAAGCAGGGAGACAATGAGGTTTTCAAAGTACAAAAAGGTATTTCCTTGTAAGTAACACAATAAATGAGTGTTTCTGGTTTTAAAAATGTTTAAATTACTTCAAGCATGTGAGCCCGTGTGTGTGTATGGGGGGTGTTTGGTTGTGCAGGTGCCATTATGTGTGAAGGTCAGAGAACAAGTTGATAGAGCTACTTTCTTCCTTTCTCTACATAGGAACTGGGGATTGAACTCAGGCCATCAGGCTTGGAATGCCCCTGGCCTGTAATATGTGTTGACAGACACCCGGTATGACAAGGGTTGGCCAGGGGTGCAATGCTTGCTGATGTTGAAGATGTGGGGAGTACAAAGGGTACTTTGTGATTTCAGCCATGGCTGTTTGACAGAATGAAGGTATCTGTGATTCCTAATCTCAGGACTGCCATGGGAACTGCAGAGACAGCAGGGGCCTACTGCCAGCCATCATACGTGAAGGGGATATTCGCTTCAGTGAGAAGCTGGAGGGAAAAGTTGCGATCACTTTCCCAGCCTGTTTCACAAAAATCCAGCTAAACCATCCAAGGGCTTTAGTTCAGGATAATCATGAGGGAATGGGAGATGCCATCCTGAGACCAGGGAGGCTGGACCTGCCTGCAACCTTCAGTCAAGGCACACTATAGGTTCAACTTTTAGAAGAACTCTTTTATATATTTAGCATTTGTGTGTTTGTTTATTTAATTTGTGTGTGTGTGTGTGTGTGTGTGTGTGTGTGTGTGTGTGCATGCACATGCATGTGAGCAGAATGGCACATATCTAGAGGCTGAAGGACAACTTGGGGAAGCAGTTCTCTCTTTCCACCACGTGGGTCCCAGGGACTGAATTCATGCTGTCCTGCCAGCCCTCAGAGGGGAAACTTGTTTCTCAGAAGGCAGAGCAGAGACAGGAAGAAGGCTCACAGGTAGTGAAGATGCTAGTATTTGTCTCAGAATGCGATCTACCTAGTTTCTTTCAGTCTTTGTTTTAAGTTCTGTATTCCAAACACCAGAAGGCACTCCACCCTGCAGCTGCGGTGTCTCGGCTTTATTCCCTGGGACATATCCAACCCCTCTTCCAGTTCGTTAGTTTTAGTGGTAGGCTGAAAGTTCTAGAAATGTTGGAGACAAAAGACAGACAGACACAATACACACACTTGTCTCATTAATGTTCAGGTGCTTTTCCAAACTTTCCATGATAGCTCTTCACAGGAACCTCAGCCCCATGGCTGGCTGTGAACTTCCCCTCAGTTCTTGTCTTCCAGGGAACTCAGGGCCTGGGAATTCAGACAGCATTCGCAATTCCCACACAGGAATGCAGCTTTGAAGAGAGAGGTACCTCCAGATTTTTGAAGTTGTAATTTCTACATGATATTCTCTCTCCTAAAATGCCCGTCTATGAGTGTTTTCTTATGTTTTATGACATCTAGTAAGTAAGTAGATTTTTTTTTCCCATTAAAGGGGACCAAAGTGGTTTGGAGAATGTTGAGTGTTTCGCAGCAGCATGCTTTTAAAAATCTTAATCAATTTCTCTCTCTCTCTCTCTCTCTCTCTCTCTCTCTCTCTCTCTCTCTCGTTCAGAGCACAGTGTTGGATGCTGCTCCCCTCCCACTGCATTTGAGACAAGCTCTGTCTTGTTTTCATGTGTGTGTACACCAAGCTAGCTGGCCCACAAGCGCTTCTATGGATTTTCCAACATCCACCTCTAACGTCTCCATAACAGCACCAGAAGTACAGATATGCTGCTGTGTCTGACTCTTATATGGGTTCTGGAGACATGGGCCCAGACCCAGGCTTGCACACCAAGCACTTTCCTTACTGAGCCATCTCTCTGGCCAATAGTATAGTTCTTTTTTAATTCAGAGGAGACTATTTGAGATGTAATGACAGAAATCAGTAAGATTGCTGGTATATGAACTGGACAGTTAGTGCCGTCTACACAGAGTCAGGTGAGGGTTGTGGGCTGTAGGAAGACTCATACCTAAATGAATCATGTCTTCAGGGTCTGAGACACACAAATTGCTTTACTTTATGAATGAGATGGGGTGTCATTTACAATATTTATCTAAAATCTATCCTTACATGCTCCTCTA
>LR749512.1:2730798-2803298 GCA_902729485.2 Mus minutoides | reverse complement strand
TTGAGAACCACTGTTACAGGAGAAGGCAGCTGTAATGCAGAGCTAATCTTTCCATCTAACTGTCCTCTGTGAAAGAATGACGATAATGAGCCAAGAAAATCTCAGGTGGTGTCTGTATTTGGGGAATGCCGGCCTTCTTTGGCTCCTCCAGTATGAGACTCATCGATGCTTCCCTTCTTCTGACTACACTTCTCCTTTACTTACCTGTTAAAGCTGAATTCTAAAGCTTTGCTGGGAGTGTTGTAGTGGTTGGGGTTTCGTGTGACAGTCAAAGGAAAGTGTCCAACTTGGGAAACTGTGAGACCCCAGTACATGTGTGTTCCTTTATCTGTCATCTCAGCCTGCAAGGTTGTGTAGTTACCTCACAGGATAGGAAAACGGCAGGGGATGTGGAACCAACCGGCTTCTGTCAAGTCCCTGACTCACCTGATCCTATGCTGGCTGGGGCAGCTCTGCCTAACGCACTCTATCCACCAGCCCTGGGTCAAACCTTTTGGGGGACAAAGTAACCATGTGTTCAGGTCTTAGTGGGCATTCTTTCCTTTTTCCACTCCAGTTTTTATCCCTCTTCCTTAGCTGGGCAGGATTTAAAATTAGGTGACATCACACCACTTTTTAACGAGGGTGATTAGATTTCCTTTGTCCTAAAGATTTCATCCCCAAACACTAGGCTACGAGTGGCAGTAGCCCCAAAACATCAACATCCCCTTCAGAGTGATCCATGTTCAGGGCTGTGAATGGACAGATGCCTGCAAAAGTGTGTGTATGTGTGTGTGTGTGTGTATGTGTGTGTGTGTAGGGGGAGGTTTCATGGTTTGTAGTGTGTGACAAACCTGTGCAAGTACCATGAGGATGTGTGCATGGACACACCCTCATGCTTATGCATACACACAGTCACATGCATGTCTACGTCTGAGACATCCATGACCTCCAGAATCCAGACCTGCAGAGGGACTACTGAGCTTGTGCGTCTTCCTAGGTCTGTCCTTCCCTGGTGGCTTACCTCCATGTTTTTGCAGAAGGTAGCATTGGTGCCAAACAGGATCTGGCACTGCTCGTTGGCGCTGTAGTGCATGCCTGGCAGCTTGTGTGGAAGGCGGAGGGCATGCTGGCTCCTGGGGTCAGTGATCAGTAAACATGTACTGACTTTGGATCTGGAAAAGCCAAGAAGAAGGTTAGTCTCCAAATGAATTAGCCCCATCTTTGTTCTGAGTTTTCAGCCTCTGAGAAGGATGTGTCTTGGATGATTCCTGGGAGAATGGCCTCAGCTCTGGGTACCAGGGATTACCCTCTTAATGCGTGAGTGCTTTTACTATATGGCTAAATGTGGGTCTCTTCTCTGAACTGACCACTGGTAGAGCCTTAGGAACAGCTCTAATGAAGCAAGTGGACTTTGTTAGAAGAGTTTGATAAAGTTATTTCTGAAATTAGACTCTAAATTGCCTTAGAAAATGGCTCTGAACAAAAGTTACCACGAAAAAAAGAGCACAAATGAAGGTTATTTAATTTTAAATAAACCCAAAGTGCTGATTTCTGACAGCATGGGGTCTCTTTGAGGAATTGCTGGGCCAAATCAAGTATGTCAGATTTGATGTCTGGCCCTATAATGCCTCCTGCTATTGCAGAAGGCAGGCCAGGAGCTCACTGTGCCAAGAACTTCCAGATTTCAACCAGGAAGAGAATGTTCACTTACAGTGGGAAATACATTTTCCCCCAAAGAGGCTGCTAGCAGATAAGATGCCCAATGCTTTTATTTTCTAACCTTAAAGCAAGACAGATGAAAACCAGATACTTGCCAAAACCCTTAAAGGAAAGGAGGTAATTCATCTACCATCTATCTGTCTGTCTATTCATCTATCTATCTATCTATCTATCTATCTATCTATCTATCTATCTATCTACCTACCTACCTACCTATCTGTCTGTTTCTCTATCTACAGCTGAGGCTAGTCCACAGCTTCCAGGCTCAATCAGAAGCCTACCTACCTACCTATCTATCTGTCTGTTTGTCTATCTACAGCTGAGGCTAGTCCACAGCTTCCAGGCTCAATCAGAAGCCATCTGTCACCAGTGAGAGCAGCACCATGCACCTGAGCAAATGTAAGGCATATCATCTTGTCACTCTGACCCTTCTGGGTGATATGGCAAAACATGACGTGGCTTAACAATATTTTATTGTGAGCCAGTGATTACAATTCTCAGTGGAAGTAGACTATCTTAAAATGAGTCCACTCATTTCTAAGTCTATTTACCAAACAACATTTCCCTCAACAGGAAACAAGGAGAAGACTCTTTAACTACTTTAACCCCAATTCCTTGGGCGCTGTCAAATATAGCTGGCCTATCAAACGCCACCCTCCAGTGAAACTCACTGACTCACTTCTATTTCTACTTCATGTGGATTATGGATTACCATGGTGATGTAGGGAAGCATTCAGGACCCATAACTTAACACTGTAAACATAGCCCTAAGATCAGGCAACAGGGACCAACAGGGACCATGGGTATGCTTGCTCTAACATGGGTCTAAAACTAGACTACAAGCGGTTCCACAAAAAGCTGTGAACTAAGAAGTATAGACATTCTCTAGGAAGAAAGGGCTAGTGAGAGAAGCCCATAAAGGAGGCAAGTGTGCAAACCCTTCCCTGGCAAATTCAGTCCCATCAAGGGAAGCAGCAAATAGCAGGTACTCCCTACAGTGGTTCCCATTCATGGTTACACATCAGCAGAGAAGGGCAAGACAGAGTCACTGGGTTGATATTTCATTCAACCTTCATTTAATGATTCCCTACTGGACACCCAACAGCATACCAGCTACAAACTCAGGAAGAGGGCTTGGTCCATCATAGAACGCTCTGCATTGAGCACATATCAAGTCAGATGAGAATTCATCCAAAGATTCATTTTCCACACTGGCTGAGTTGCCCATGTTTGGTCTTTTGGAGAAACATTCTGCTGTTGAGGCTACAGAACGTGCTCAAGGACTTACTTGAGGAAGTTTTCAAGGTCATCTCGACTACAGGACGACCAAGAGAGGTCACTGGGATTCCGGCCTTTTACCCACTCTCCGGACATGATGTGCGACCGGCCAGCACAAGATGAGTGGTCGTCATCGTGGTTCATCCCCAGGCTGTTCAAAGAGAAAGGAAGTGTGAGATGCTATGCCTCACCATGCCTCATTTCTAGGCCCTGGGTCAAGTTTAAGTCAGGTTTAAAGTACAAGGAGTGATGTAAGTAGGGTGATAATGTTCTCACACTATAGACCACCGTCAGGAGTTTATATAGAAGATGAGGTGGTCTGACTATAGAATGTATGAAGACTGAGCAAAATGGCATTAATAATCAGTAAATGAATGCTGGCCTCTGTCCCGCACAGTGCTCTTTACAGAGCTCCAGAGGCTGTCACATTGAGAGACTGCTCCTTCTTAGCCCTGCCCTTAGCACAGCTTCCCCAGTGGTTGGCCTCTAGTAAGCACTGGTAAATAGTTGCCAAGTGGATTACCTGTTTGTTACCACACAAATATGCCCCAAATACCAGATACCTCATCTCTGTGTCAGGTGTGCTCACAGGATGAGAACTGCCTCTGGCTGGAAAATCTCCATCTACCTAGTTGGTTAATAGTCAGAGGAAGATCTAGGAAATGATCAAATAATCCTGTCCAATGAGAACGATTTGGATATGGTCCTATGGTCATTTAGATGTATAAAGTGAATTCTCTGTTTCAAGAAAACCCTCTCTTTTTCTTTTCTCCCTTTTAAAATAACCTTTTCAGTTTGATGAGGTTTACTTATCTATAAATACATGGGAAAGCAACTCAAAGTTTCACTTAAAAGGCTTATTTCTTCTTGAGGTTCACTTTGTATGTATTAGAGACATGATCTCATAGCACTGGCTGGCCTGTAACTCATTCTATAGACCAGATCTGGCCTGGAACTTTCAGAGATCCACCTGCCTCTGCCTCCCAAGTGCTTGGATTCAAGGTGCCCAACACCATGCCCTGACTAAAACCAACAAACGAGACCATTTTACTTTACGTTATTGAGTTTGAGCTCAGGGCGGATGAACGTTGTACAATGGAGTGATATCCTCAGATATAATTTTTCTAAACTTCTTTGTTGTTGTGGCAAGAGATTTTAACATTGTTGTTGTAAGCTCTTGGGTATTCAACCTTGTCTCGCTAATTACATTCACGGGCCACCATGGGCTCTCAGACCTTACTCGCCTTGTGGCCAAATGCACGGCTTGTCTCTCTGCACTGACCTCTCCACTCTTACACTATAAGTGAACCACACAGCATGCTCTTTCTGTGATTGGGTCATTTCACTTAGCACAGAAGGTTCTCAACCTTCCGAATGCTGCAACTCTCATGATATTGAAACCCCAACCACAAAATTGTCTTCATTACAACTTCATAGCTGTGACTTGCTACTGTTGTGAATTGTAATGTAAATACCTGATAGGCAAGCCCCTGAAGGGGATGCAGCCTAAAAGTTGAGAAACATTGACTTACTTAGCACAATATGAGAGGTTTATTTACAAAAATACGTAAGCAAGTCCTATAAGTCAATTGAAAACAAAAATCCCTTAATAACCTGAATTTGAAATGCAGGCTAAAGATTTGAACAGTCAGTTCCCAAAGACAATCTACAAAAGTCATCAGGTCTGTGAAAGAGATGCTCTTGATGGCAGCTGATCTGCACCAGGAAGATGCACACTACCCCATAGGGGGCTTTCTCTCATGCCTCTCACGATGAGGCCAGTGCCTACAATGATGCAGGGTGCTTGAAACCCTGTGCCAGATGGTCAGGATGCAAGTCAGAGTAACTTCTCTTGTGGAAAACAGCATGGAAGTTTCAAAAATAAAATAAACACACAACTACAAAACTAGTATACAATCCAGCAATTTCATTTCTGAGTATTTCTCACAAAGAGGAAAAATGCAGATCTCAGAGATCTGCACTCTCATATTCGTTTTGGTAATGATGGCGATAGCTAACCTAGAAACTGCCTAAATGTCTCTGCAGGTTGGCTTTTTGTCTATTTGACACAAGCTAGGGACATTTGGTAAAAGGAGACCTCAGATGAGACAAATGCTTCCATCAGATTGGACTGTGAGCAAACCTGTAGTGCATTTTCTTGATGGATGTAAGAGGGCCCAGGCCACTGTGGTTGGTATCACCCCTGAATAGGTGGTCCTGGGCTATGTAAAAAGTAGGATGAGCATCTGTCTCCTTGCTTCCATTGGCAAGACCACGTTCGAGGCAGGGAGGGACCCAGGGTGTGATGTGCACTGGTACTCTGAGGACTATCTTAGGATCTCCAATTGCCTGACTCACTTGCCTTTCAGATCCCTGTCACAGAGGAACCCATTCTAGTGGTACAACCCCAAGGAAAGAACACCTTGCTAGTCACAGCATGGAGAACACATTTGGCATCTTTCAACTACACACAGCCTTCTCTTATTTTGAGAAATGGTTAAGTCCCTCTAGGAACCTCAGCTCTGTTCATGGCAATTTTCTACAGCCTCTCCCTTACCCTTCTGCCAATAATCAGCCAAAAGCTGTGGCATCTTCTGCCTTGTGGAGTGGGCCACAGTCCTATGGAGAACTAACATGCCAGGCAGCCTGATCTACAGTGTCCTCTGTCCGTTAACATCCACCCTCCCCAGCAGGCATCTCCCAGCAGCCACCAGAAATATGTGGTCTTTTTTTTTTTAACAATTAATATCACTGGAAAGAGGTTGCAAATGTAAATGTTCACAGAGAGATTAGCCAAACCCAAAGTTTATACATCTCAGTGAACTTCTATACAGATAATTCTACTCTTTGATCCAGCTGTCTCACTCTGGGGCATAGACTCAGAGAAATCCATACCTTACCACAGAGGTATTTGCACACCGATGTTGACTGTTGCTTTAGTCACTATAGCAAAGAAATGGAGCCAACCTAGTTGTTCTCCAACAGAGAAGAACAGATAATGGAAACCAAATACACATGTAAACTGGAATATTTAGCTCCAAAGATAACTGAAACCAAAAACCTTTCAGGAAAATGAATGGTGAACAGACTTAGGATGTATAATATTAAATGTCATACAATCTCAGAAAGAAGAGACAGTTTCATAAACAGTTCCTAGTCTATAGTATATATGTGAAAAATGAAAATGTGACCATGTGGGTACACTGTAATGTATAGAAAAGAGAACAAGAAGGCATAGATGAGGTGATCAGAATGACAGATGCAGGGGTATGGACACACCAGTCGTGAAACAGAATAAAAAGCTAATTGTTTTACTAGTTTTCATTTGGTCATGGATTTTTCTTTGATGTTGTTTTGTGGTGGAAAAGGGCATATACTTGACAGTAGATGGATTGTCAAGCGAGGATATTGTTGACCCCTTGGTCTTAACAAGGACGGAAGGTTATGCCTGGGACCACATCCAATTTCCGATGGTGATTAAGTCAGTTATAAATGGAAAGAGGTTCCTTGCCCCTCATATCAGATGGTCCTGGACAGAGAACCCGGTCCCTCAGGAGACAGACTGGATCATTATACAAGCTCTCAGAGAAGCCGACGGTGGAGTCCACTGGCTATGTTCCTGATAGTATCTATCTCAACAAGAGTGGGACACTTGCTATGAGCACTTCCCCTTGCTGGCTCTCAGCAGTGGCCTTCCCAAAGGAATGTTCTAGTCAGCATGGCCGGCTAAGAGTGGAATTCTGGCTTTCTGGAAGCTCATATTTAATATAGCTCACAGTTGATCTGGTTTGAATCCCTCAAAGGCTAACTAAGCGTCTCATAAGCTTACAGTTAGATGAACTGGCAGTGGGCGGGCGTCCTGGTACTTGAGGTTTGTATAAACTACTGTTTAGGTTATTTTTAGTTTAAATTAAAGATTACCTGACTGAAAATTCCATGTTATTTTAGGTTTGTGTCCCAGGGCATGTATTATTTCTGGCCATGTTATATTTAACGAAAATGTGTGGCATTAAGGACACAAGTCATTTTAACTCTAAATGACTGTGAGGTTGAGGACACAGATTCCTCCTCGTATGTCAGACATGATAATAACTTAATGGCTTTAGATGGATCTTATCTTAACCAAAATAGCACACCTCTTCTGGATTTGCTATAAGAGATCTCAAGGCGTACCATGGAGGGAGTCAAGAAAGAACTCCCACAATGCACTATGCCATTGAGCTCCTCTGGAGTCTGAACACAGCCGAGGCGATAGCTAGGGGTTCTAGGCTTGGTGCGCTGCCCTGCTAGAAGCTTTGGATTCAGCAGTCTCTGATTCCACCTCTCGGAGCTTCAAAAGCACTCGGATTTTGATGAAAGGGACTAGGAGTCAGGTTTGCCTTTCCTCAACTGGCCTTGGTCGGTTTGGGGAAATGAATGCTAGAGGTGTTGAGAGGAAGAGCCCAGGGAACGGCTCTAAGATGCACAACCCCTCCATCAGATAGGATCAACAGCAGACTGGTGTCCAAGATATTTTCTATAATGGGTAATATCATGGTAGGCAAAAATGGATAATATATGTGTAAATGTATACTGACTATCTCAGAAGGTGTGAGGTGTGTGAGTCACATGTGTACATGCTTTTGCACTGCATTTGCAAATATGTAAAAGACACTCACAAGTGGGCTTCTAATTTTAATTTAACAAAACTTCAAATAATTATGTTGAGATAGAGAAAAAGGTGCAAAGGAAGGACACAGGACGGAGGGTCTGTCCCTTCTCCTAGTCAGTGACACCTCTGTACCCCAATTTGCTCATCTTCGACTAGACACAGGATAGCCACACGTAGCTATTCATTCAGTAGATAGTTGTCAAACACTTTCTCCTAGGAAGGCACAGGCCTGAGGTGCTAGGGACGTG
This sequence comes from Mus minutoides, assembly GCA_902729485.2. NCBI lineage: Eukaryota > Metazoa > Chordata > Mammalia > Rodentia > Muridae > Mus > Mus minutoides. The sequence goes on along the minus strand of LR749512.1, from coordinate 2,795,420 downwards.
GAGAGATGACAGATGCAGGGGTATGGACACACCAGGCGTGAAGCAGTGGTTCGTAAGCTGTAGGTCCTGATATTAAATTGAGGATCACATATCAGATATCCTGCATATCAGATATTTACATTACAATTCATAACAGTAGCAAAATTATGTTTGTGAAGTAGCAACAAAATAATTTTATCATTGGGGGTCACCATAACAGGACTTAAAGGGTCACAGCATTAGGAAGGTTGATAACCTGCCCTGGAGGAATTCAGTTAATAGGTCATGGTGACTATAAAGGAGACAGTGACTTTATTCATTTTAGGCACATTTATCCACAGGAGTAAAGGAATTCAGTAGCCTCTGGGCTGCTAACTTAGGCACCATGAAGGCATCATGTCACAGGAGAAAGATACAGTAACTTAGAAGAAATGCTCAGGGTGGAGCTAAGAGATGACTCATTTGTAAATGTTGGTTGCACAAGCATGAGGACCTACGTTCAAATTCCCAGCACTCGTGTAAAAGCTGGCTGTGGCTATACCGCTGTAACTCCAGTGGATGGAGAGCAGGAGGACTGCTGGGGCTTTGCTGACTAGCCAACACAGCCCTAAACCAGCACGCTCCAGATTCAGCAAGAGACTGTGTCTTACAGGAATAGTGTGCACAGGACAGAGCAGGGCACTAGACATCTTCCTCTGTCCTCTGAAGGCACCAATAGGCAGATGTACCTGCACATATATGCACACTTATACACACATAAACACACACACAAACACACACAATATGCATATATATACATATACATATATATTATATATGCATACACAAAACCACTTTATCTTTTTTTTTTTTTTTTTTTTTTTTTTTTTTTTTTTTTTTTTTGGTTTTTCGACACAGGGTTTCTCTGTATAGCCCTGGCTGTCCTGGAACTCACTCTGTAGACCAGGCTGGCCTCAAACTCAGAAATCCGCCTGCCTCTGCCTGTGTATATATATATATATATATATGCATTATTATAATAAGCTGGTTTGTGTCACCCTTGATTAGTTTCAAGCCCACCTAAAAAATATAGTAACTTTGCTTCTCAAGAAGCTCAGATTTAACCCTTGCCCCAACAATAGTAAATTCTAGATCTCTCAGACAATGGGAAAGGGGGATGGTTGTAATGCTAGTTAATTTATTAATAACCCAAAACTCAGAATGAGGTGGGAACCTAAGGCTACCAAGGGGCATAAGATGGGACCCCACCCCCTGCTCCTACTTGCTTTCAGACTCTGTGTGCTCCTCAGTGGTGCAGCCTCTTAATGGGCATGGGAATCCAGACCTCAGCATTTCCTGTCTCTTTCTTCAAAGGCCAGTGAAGAAGGGGATTAGCTGACAGCAGGGAGGGGCTGAAGAAAGGGGGAACCTGCTGCCACCCAAAGTTCAAAGGCCTCTGTTGGAGACATCAAAGGGCACAGGATGCTTTGAGCAGCAGTAATCCTAAGGACACAGGACTTCCTCCTCCTAATGACTGTCACCTCACCAATCATCAGGGGGCTTTATGGACTCATTATCTGGATTCTGCCTTTTCCATCCCACCAGGAAGGTCTAGAGGAAGTAGGAAGGAGACTATATATTCCTCCCGCCCCTTCCTGGGCTGTGAGGGCATAGAGAATCCTCAGCCCATCCACGACCACTAGGATTCTCACAACGTGTTTCTGTCCAGGGCTCTATGGAGCCCAGTTTACAGGTCTTTCCCTCTTTAAAGGGGCTCCCCATTCTTGTGATAGTTGGGGGGGAGGATGACCCTGAACTCTGACAACCATCTCTTCATGACTGAGTCTCCCCGAAGGCAGGACTTGTCATTCTGTCTTATAGCTGAGTAGCTGAGAAACTGAGTGATAGCCTGGCCCAGAGCTAACCACATAGAGGAGCTGGCAAGTATTGGCAAACTGTTTCAACTCACAGACAGACGGACAGAAAACAAAGCAGTCTGGCTAGATCTCAGAATTTCTTTGAAAGGGTTTTACCCTCCTGGAGGTGCTGCCCGCTTTGCCTATATTCCTAAAGTAGGTGGATGTTTCTTAGCATCACCTTACCATAGAATGCAGGGAACACACTTCTCCAGGTTATACAGGTCAAAGGCATAAGCCACAGTTCCAAGAAGAGGTGAGCAGGGGGAGGGGGACTGCGGGGCTGTGATGCTGTGTTCCTTCAAAGCTCTGTTCTGTGTGGCCCTCCATTCTTAATGAGTAGCTTTATTAAATAAATATCTGGCCAATGTAAAAGAGACAGACAGACAGACAACTAGCTAGCTAGCCAGACAAGATAGGAGAATATCATCAACTTGGGAGCTCAAAACACCCCACAGAAACCAGCTGGGGAAGTTGAGACTGTCCCTACAGTTTCCCCTCTCAGTTTCCCCTCTATCAATGAGCGTCCCATGGCTGAACTTTCCACCTCTCTTTCCCACCACAGGTGCTTTTATGTCATGGAATAAACAATAGTAACCTCTGTTGGAAATAGTTCACCTTCTTGCTATTCTATAAAACAAACGTAAGTGTTTTTATTCTTGGGCTGTCCCGTTCTATCCTCTCTGTCACAGAGTTAGGGATCAGCCCATCTACAGACAAAGGGTCTCGGAGGACACTTGGTATAAAAATACGTGACTCTGAAGTGGTGGGGGTACCCCACTTCCAGACTCAGCTTCCCAGTAGGCTCAAGTAGCACATGATCCTTTATCAATATAGATGTACATTGCAGGCTCAAAGCTGTTTCTATCCAGCCCAATGCAACTTAACCAGGGAGACAGGAGAGAATTTGAAAGACAAAACCTAGCATTACAAGATCAAGAAAGACCAATCTCAGTTTCTCTAAAGCATTGACTTTCAAATGTGGCACACAATGGACTCTTCTAGAAAGCCTGAAGAAAGAAACAGGTATCTGGCTCTTACAGACCAGATTTCTGACTTACTTGGCTTGAAGCCTGACCTCAACATTTGGATTCTTACATGTTCCCATGGAATTCTAATACCCTTAGAAATCTGAGGACCATACCCTAGGGCAGACCCGTTGATAGTCAAACATCTGCGTATTTTAGATTGATTAGCCAAAGTCAGAACTCAGAGCAACTGTTCTTTCCACCAGAAGGCCAAATTTTGGGGGTGAGACCAGAGAGGGGATTCGTGTTGGCTCATTCTGGACACATTCAAAATCCAAGACCCAAGTCTCTCTTCACCTCCACTCTGAGGTGAGTATTCCTAAGAAGTGATGACGGCGCCACACTGAGCAGTGATCAGCACTGCCACACACTGCTTGCTCTGTCAACAGGAATGAGCTGAGAAATGCATCACGGGTGATTCTGCCACTGTGCAAACATTACCACACAACGTATACTCCACCATGGCAGCCTTTTGTGGCAGCTATTTATGCCCCTGTGTGATATATCCTTAGGGACCATGGTTATATACATGGGTGCATTTTGTGCCCCCTGAATTGAATAAACCAGCAGGCAGCAGATGGCTGTACCAGTTTATGACTATACACTGTTCAAGAAACTTGGACATTGTATAGACTCATTGTTTTTCTAACCAAGGGCTAGGGGCTGGTGTGTTTGGCCTGGTGATTAAGGGCACTTGTTGCTCTTTCAGAGGACCTAGGTTCGAGTCCTGGCACCTCCATAGTGGCTCATCTGTAACTCCAGTTCCAGGTGATCCAATACCTTTTCTGACCTCCTCAGGCACCAGGCACACACATATACACACACATATAAAGTGCTTGTATATGATGCAGTAAAAATCTATACATGTAAAAAAAATTTTATTTTTATATATATATATATATATATATATATATATATATATATATATATATATATATATATATATATATATATATATATATATAAAGCAAACGGCTTGTTTCTGACATTTCCATCCATTTGAACCTTTGGGGGATTTATATTCCCTGTGCCTTGAGCAATACAGACTTTTTATCGCTCAGAAAAAAATTTTTCTCTTTCCCTAGTATAAATTACAGCTTCTTGCAGTAATCATTACTGCTTAGCTGGCATTCAACTTACAGGATAAAAATATATTCTTTTGGCCGACTTAACGATTGTGTACACAAGTTGTCCTCAAACCCTCTCTGAATTTTGGCTCAAAGCAACTATGGTGTTCTGAGGGTGGAATGTGGTTTCAAGTCATGCCAAGTCTTGCATAAGTGATAATTGATATTTTTACTAGCAGCAACTTTGTAGTTGATAATGGGTTATTAAAACAGGAAAGGGACCCTGCCCGCAAAGTCTCATCAGAGATAGAAAAGGTGTTTCAGACAAAAAGCCTCCTAGGGTTGATACAGGGAGGTCCCGGTAAGGCCCCTAGCTCCCCAAATGAGCCACTTCTAGGCCAAAACATGGCATAAGATAATGTCCTCATGTTGCAGTGCCTCTGCCAGCCAAGCTCCCCTCACCCTGAAGCTTCCTGGCACCCACCACCACGGGCTTCCACTCTACTGTGCACTGGCATGGGAATCCAGTCCAAGCATATGGCGCCATCTCTATCCTTTTTCTTCTTTGAAAACAACCTTGATGCTAGTCTCAATTTAAGTGTCTGTCAGTGTGCATTGACAGAGAGTTCTTACTAAGTCTTGACAACGCTGGCAAGCAGAGACTCACTTCTCTGAAGGAATGGCCTCCTGCTCTTACCTCTGGCCACCTCTCTTCACTCACAAGGTCAAAAGGTTTGTCCTTCACTCCAGGTAAGATGTCAGTGAGGTTTCACTGACAAAACGTGGGGAAGGAACCACATGTCAACAACTGCTACCCCCTCTCCATTTTGAGATGGTCTGTGTGAATGGTGCCTCTGGAACATTCAGTGTTGCAAGGGAGAAGTCCCTTGCTTCCCCTCCTCTGTCCTTTACTCTCCAAAAGGCGGATTTGTTTCAGGGAATGTCACAGGCAATATAAACATCTAATTTTTGGCAGGCAAAGTCTTTTTCAGGACACATCAAGTTATGTAACAGGTTGACCCAGGAACCCCACAAAGATAACACAAGCACCGGCCAGACTGCAGCCTGACTTGTGATTTGCTTTGGAGACCCTGCTGCCAGTCTGGGAGGCCAAACAGAACCAAGGGCGTCACACAAGGATGGGCCTCTGCCGTCTTCCTGGGGTCTTGGTTTTACGGTGTGAAAATGCCGAGACTAGCTAATTTACAAAGAGCGGAGGCTGACTTGGGCTCATCATTCCGGAAGCCAAGAGGTCCAAGAGAGGGAGGGTTCCTCTTGTTAGGGCTCCAGCATCTTCAACTCAGGATGGAAGGGCTAGAAATTCGTGCATGCAGAATGCAACAAAGGAAGCCACACATGGCCTGAGTGACCCATTCCTTGAGAAGGGCATTAATATCTACCCCCATGACCTGAACACCTCCCATCAGACCATATTCAAACCTCAGTCCTCAGTGTGTCCAGCAAGGCCTGGCGTGCTGCATTCCCTCAGAGCTGTGTTGATGTGTCAGTGGCTGCCTTGAGCCCGTGCCCTCCTTTCCTTCTCCCATGGTGGCTATGCTCTGGGTTTCAGATGATGTTATGGTATCATAATTACAGCATAGACATCTACATCTAGGAGGTACTTCAGGGAGGAGGGGCAGAAATGTGAACCCAAAAAGACCACAATTAGGAAGGCTTTCCAATGTTCACTGTTCCCTCCTCCCAACCTCCCTCTGTAAAGCACCCTATTCAGAAGCGTGAACACGACCAACAGCAATGCCCCACTCTGGACCTTCAAGACTCTCTTCCCTCTTGATATGGGAAAAGACAAGGAGTCCTTGAGCAATGAACCAGAAGCCTGTGCCAATCTAGGCTCCTGTCCAAGCAAAACTGAGTGCCACTGGGTGGGAATGAGAAGATTCTGCACTCTCTCCATTTCCAGGATCAGTCATGGGGGCCGACTGATCTACACTGGGAAGTCCAGACTGTGCCAGCGAATGGGGAATGGCCATTACTACTGATGGTTAGGTATGATGGTAGGGGTTAGTACTTCACATGCAGGGACACAGAGCAAAGGCCCTGCAAGTCTTGCTGTCACTGGAAGGGCAGGATGACAATGATCATGACAGCTACTCACATCAACGAGCACAGAACCATGAATGTGGCAGCATGTGGAGTCCCCTAATGAGCTTTGAAAAACACAGATGCCCACCTCCTACCCGTGGAAATTACTAGTCACTATGAGGTGTGGCCTGGATAGTCCCTCAAGACAATTTTCTATTTCCTTTTTTTAAAAATCTTAAACTTAAGAGTTGGAGAGGTGGCTCAGCCGGTTAAGAGCAATGACTGATCTTCTAGAGGTCCTGATTTCAATTCCCAGCAACCATAGGGTGGCTCACAACCATCTATAATAGAATCCGATGCCCTCTTCTGGTGTCTGAAGACAGCTACAGTGTATTCATATACATAAAATAAATAAATAAATCTTTTAAAATATCTTAAATTTAAAGTAAGAACACATGCAGGTTCTTATTTTCCTATTGACTCTGCCTTCCCTAGTGACAACATCTTACATCATAGTATACTGAAGATCTGAAGTTTCAAACTGGCATAGGCCATAGAACCTGCTCTGTTTTTCCAGTAAGTCATTCATTCTGTTGGGTGCCTGGCTCTAGCTGGATACAATCTGAACACATGTACCCCTGGGAAATCATCACTGCAATCAAAAGGCTTAAGTGTACTATCACCAACAGACTTCCCTTTTAAGGGCTTTACCTGCACTCTCCTTTAGCCCTTAAGCCCTAACAACTAGGAATCTCTTCTTTTTCTCTCTACAATTACGCCACTGTACAGTTGTTACAAGAACGGAATCATGTACTGTATGTTCCTCTGAATGGGGGCTTTTTTATTCAGCTTAATATGAGGTTTGCTTAAGTAGCCCTTTGTATCTAGAATTCATGCTCTTTTAATTGCTAGGAGTAGTTCAGGAAATGAAAAAAAACACTTTAACTGTCCACCCACTGGAGGATTCAGTAGTTTTGGTCTGGTGGAAATTATGAAGACAACTTCTTTAATGTGCACATGCAAGTTACTAGGTGAAGGTGTTGTCGGTTCTCTGGGGTGGATGCACAGGAGTGTAACCACTGGGCCATTTCATAAACTCCAGGGCTTGAGACTGGGTCTCCTGCATTCCCTTGAACTAGCTATGCAGCTGAAGACGGCCTTGAACTCCCGACCTTCCTGCTTCTTCCTCCCCAGAGCTTGGGAAGCTTTCGTTTTAAAAGAAGTCCCCAAACCGTTTTGTAGAGTAGCTCTCCTTCTTTATATTCCCACCGGTGATCTGCGAGTGACTCGCTTTCCTGCAGCCTGTCCAGCACTCGATGTCGCTCTCCTTAGTGTAAGTCATCTAATAGTGTGTGCTGAAGACACATCGTGGCCCGAGTCTGCATCTCCCCATCAATGATGCTGAAATCCTTCAAGCATTTATCCTCTACCCACTCGTCCTCACACACACACACACACACACACACACACACACACACACACTCCAAATAATGTTAAAAATAAGTTCAGATTTGAAACAAACATGTTAAGGAGGTAACTGGATAGTTTGATGTATTCATTGTATATAGTTTAGATTATGTTAAACACATCTATAACTACAATTTAAAAAATTTTAAATATTATTTTGAGAAATACACACACACACACATACTGAAATATGACCAAATCCACATACTACTCTTCCCCACCCCCATTCCTCCTATTGTGTCATGCTTACAATGTCATGTCTTTGGTTTTTGCAGTGGGCTGCAGTCAATGTAGAGATGCCTCCCTCATCCCAGGGTGCAGCACAGGAGCCTAAGTACTCAGCCCTAAATGGGGCTTCTGAATTAACCCCCCACACACCAAGACTTGGGAATGATCTTGGCAGAGGAAGCAAAAGCATGCAAGAGCAGGGGACTCTGGCGCATGCTGTGAAATGACAGCTTCTGACATGGTTACCCTGTGCATGAACTCACAGTCGCTCCGTGACATGCTTGCACAAGATCTACATAAGATTAAGCCAGTCAACCAAACGTAGATGGAGTCTACGCTTCGTCTTCAGACTCAGCCCCGACCTGAAGAGCTTTGGGCAATGGATAGTTGCTAAGGCATTGAGAATCATTCTATTATTGAAAATGCTGGTCGGTTCCCCATGCTTCTGTGAATGGCCCTGTTCCCAGGCACACAACAGGCAATAATAATGGGTCTCAGTGGGTTAGCAAGACGAATTCTTTTTCTTTAGTAGACACATGCCTATTTAGGCCATCTACTTGTACTTACTGGGTTCTAGACTCTGTAGCTTCCAAGAACATGCTCTGTTACTTTTCAGTTGCCCAACTATGACCCATTTACAGCCTTAGGACTTGTGATATCCCAGGTCATGCCTGATGCTGAGGTCACATCTCTCCTTAGCTTTGTCAATCTTCCTGCAGTGTTAGCAAGTTTGTCCATTTATTTTGGAGAACAATTTTTTTTCATTAATTCCCTGTGTTCTTTTCCTGTTTTCAACACTGTTGCTCCCTACTTCTTACTGTTATTGACACTGTGTGTGTCTTCCCTGCCAGTCTCTTGAGGAAAGAACTTAGAATACCAATGGGTGGATGTCTTTCTTTACCAGTTAAGCACCTAATGCTATAAACTTCCCTCTTAGCCTGGGTAAGCTACATAAGCTACATGCCACACATCACATGTACTGTGCTTTCATTTCTGTTCTGTTCTGGCTTTCTGTGTGTATATGCACATGTGATCTCAGTTGGTTGTACAGGCTCATGTGTGCACATGCAGGCAGAGCCAGAGGACAAGCTAATCTTGTATATTATCCCTCCAGTGTTATGTACTCTCTTAAAAATTGATTTATTTTTACTCTTATTTTGTGTGTTTATGACAAACACTGGCCAGGAGCTAGCTGCCCAAGTGGGCTAGGCTTACTGGAGGCGGGAATGCCCCCAGAGGTCTGCTTGTCTCCACTTCCTGAACACAGAGCTGACCACTCTGCCTGACTTATTTTTAAACTGTGTGTTGTAGAGATCCAACTCAGGTGCTATGCTTGCAAAGAAAAAAAAAATACCTTTGCAGACTGAGTTCCCTTCTCGGGCCTCAATTCTGCTTTTGACTTCAATCAGTTTTTGGTTAAATAACATATATCTAAATAATTTCTATGTATCTGGAGACTTTTCTCTTGTTTTTGTTATTGATATGTAGTTTGATTCCATTACATCATAAGAATATATTTTACATGGTCTCAATGCCCAAGACTTCTTCTAGCTTGTGGTATGTTCCAGGATAAAGCTTATCTGGCTGAGAAGATCCACAGTTCCTTGACGAAAACAAGCATTTTGCAATACCCTGCTCTATGGTTTCCTTTAGACCTCGGAAGTTCTTAAACCATAGGTTGTGATCCCATGTGGTCCCACATAGCAGAATGGGGGGGGGGGCAGGAAATATGACAACAGCAACAGTTTTCTGAACACAAAGCAATCAAAATTTAATCCAAAAATCAATCACATAACAAATTGGAGGTGTCGCCAGCAGTAGGCACCCCGCTGTGTCACATGACTTCACTGTTCTCTGCAGGGCACACATCCCTGCTCTTCCTGCAGTGCCAAAGACCACCTGAGATACCTCAGTGCAGACTCCACACTTGGTACACTATCAACTGCAAGGCTTTTACGTCTATAATGGTTTCTGCTCTTCTAGGAACACAGCGGTTTAACCACAGAAAACAAAGATCTGTAACAATTTCTCAACATCCTCCCTTAGCGTGTTAGCATCTTACTATGGTAGAATGTCTGAGTTACTCCCTTGAATTTCAATAATAATACAAATAAATTAAATGGATTTTGGTTCAGAATTGTATTGTGTGACTTTTCCTGGAAAGAAACAAACAAACATCTCTTTACCTTAGATGAGCCACCAATGGTGGACCAAAGAAATGATTCTCCCCAAGTCTAGCTAAGGTAACAAACTTTTGGGAGGTGGTGGTGACTGGGCTGCTACTTGCAGGAGCGTGAGTGAGGGGTTGTTTAGAGATCCACAGAACACGAAGGCAGCAGCATCTCGGAGAGGCCACCAGGCCTGGGGGAGGGGAGGACTCTGCTGTTTCCCTGGAGCACCCTGCACAGCTCACAGGCAGCTCCGTGGAAGAGTCGCTGCTCTTTCCCAGCTACTGCTCACTCCCAACACAGGCTCAGGAAAGGCCTCCCAAGTCTTCTCACCTTTGCCTCCCTCTGCATCTTACAAGGTCCATGAGCCTGCTGAGCCTTCTCAATTTTACCTTCCTGACTCTTGAGGCTCCCTCCTCCCTCCAGAAGAAAATGTTTCGATTAAAAAAAATTCAGGTTACCTGACAGGTTAAGACGGAATTTCCCACAATGGCCCCTACACATATGTCTGTCGTTTTATACTATGGCTTATACAAAGCAGTGTTCCCAGCACCGATGACTACAAAATCAAAACATCAGTCACCTCTGAAAGAATTTTATGCTTTACAGTATCAAATATCCAAACAAAACCTGGTTATTCCCATAAAACCAAATAAGCACATTCATTTCATTACTATGTAAATGCCTCTTTATCTTTAACAAATGGTAAAATTACATCTATATCAGAAATTATTTTAAAGCAAATTTATGATTTATTTATAGTAAATGCTTGAGTTGTATATTTTATCTGACTGTACACCCAAAGTTATGTAAAACATTCTCAGATAAAAGTGGTACCACAAGCTTAAGCAGCCCTGCTGTAGACAGCATATATATATATATATATATATATATATATATATATATATATATATATATATATATATATATATATATAGTGTTTTTAAGTCCATATGCGTGTCTTTTCATTTACACTGGAGTAACCTCAGGCATGTGGATTTCTGTTTCCTTTGTTTCTTTGGTTATTGCTCTCCTGTGAGTTATATTTTCTCTTTACCACTTTGAGTGAGTAGTATAACTTCTATTTAGTCCATTTTATTCTCCCTGCTGCCCTCTTCCCAACCTTTGGGCCTGCTGAGGATGGAGCCTCGGCCTCGGTATGTGTTAGGCAAGTGCTTGCCCAGTAAGCGACAACCCCAGCTCTAGCCTCCTCATTTTATAAATAGAATTGCCTTATTCTCATACATATACCATATATGTATGGTGTGTGTGTGCGTGTGTGTGTGTGTGTGTGTGTGTGTGTGTGTGTGTGTGTATTCAGATGACTTTTGTTTGACTATAAAAGCAAAATGTGGGGCTTGGAAGATGGCTTGGTTGATAAGGTAGTGGCCATATAAGCAAACGGACCCAAATCTGGATCTTTAGCTTGTACATCAAAAGTCAGGTGTCAGGGAACCAAATCATCTTCTTGTGGAGGATGTGGAGACAGAGACTTGTGTCTCAGTGAACCAGTGAGCTCCAGGCTCAAGGAGAGATTCTGTCTTGAATGGGTAGGGAAGGTCCTGGCAGCCTCTGGTGTGCCAAATGCTGGTGTCCCTGCCCCTCTCTCCAACACTAAGTTCTTCTAGCTCTTTCTTCTCTGATTTCCCTTCATGGCATGTACATAGTGCACACCCATCGACAGTCCTTACACCAGTCCTCCCATGCTGCACCATGAAGTGCAGGTTTCTCAGTGTTTAACTGGGGAAAGGCAAGCAGAAAGACTCCTTCACCCTCCACCTCTGGAGAGAAGGCTATGTCAATGCAAACCTGAGACTGTACTGTCTGTCTTAGCATTGCCCCTCCAATACAAGTTGGCAAATCAGTTTTAACCCAAATACACTGGCAGTGGCTGCTTATAGGGTTAAAAGGGCTATGAACTGGGATTCAATGGAAAGGGTACTGGGATCATTTAGTAGTATATGTTTGTGGAGAATAGCAAAGAAAGATGTCTGAGGCTTATTTTAAATGCCGCCTGTCAAGCTAGAAAGCATACTATTAGCACATGGTCTTCAATACTTACAAAGATCTTGAGCCCTGACTGGGTTTCTTATGTGAATGCTACTGTCTTTAAAAGACTGGAATGAAAAGGAACCACCTTCAGACATTACAGCACTGAATCATTTTTCCTAGTGGTCCCTCACCTGATGGTGGTATGAGCAAGCCTATACTACCTGCCAAATGAAAGCACAGGACCTCTCCCCCCCCCCACACACACACACTTGAAAACTGTTACTCATTTCTATATGTGCCACACTATATCTGTTATCTTACCAGGAAGTTTATTAATAGAAATAAAGCCCACTGTAAAACTGCATGCCATGTGGTGTGGTGACACTACATGAGGGAACCATGGAGGGCCACTGCTCTATACTGTCTGGTCATGAGATACGTGTCAACAAGCTCCAGGACAGTCATACCATGATGTAAAATGATGCCTTTTCGGAAATGCGTCACTGTCACAAAGTGATAAATATAACTCATTATTATCAGCACAGGCCTGGAACACCAGTGACCCTAAGGGACAGCAGGTGTTCAGCCATACCTCCTGGGCCCCTGGCTCCTGTCACAGCTACAGCCTCCCACAACCCCCCTGCAGAGAGGTGTGTGGCCATCAGTGATATTGGCAATACCCCAAGCTCCTGTCTGGACTCTTCTCCACAGTCACCTGGTAACAGCCAGGTATGCCCCTCCTCACAGTTACCTGGCAACAGCCAGGTATGCTCCTCCCCACAGTTACCTGGCAACAGCCAGGTAAACCCTGCCCACTATAAAAGGAGCTGCTTGCCTCCTACTCTCTTGTCTCTTACCCTCTTGCTCTTACTCTCACCTCTCGCCCTCCTTCTCCCCCTCCCTCCTCCTCTCTCTCCACATGGCCAGCCTCTGCTTCTCTACTCTCTCTCTCTCTGCCTTTCTACAATAAAAGCCTTAAAACCACGAGCCTGTCTCTGCTCATCAGGACAGCTGGAGCAATGGAGCAGGTATTCCCCTAATGAGATGGTGTGTCTAACCTCCCACCCAGGAAGCCTCCCTGCCCTCCAGCCACAGCTTCCACCAAACCATGCTAGTTGCCCAGGCAAGACAAGGACTCTTGTCCCGACAGTAACCTGCCAGAGCCCCCTCCATGCTCATTTCCCTTTGGCCTCTGGGCCAGAGTCCGCCCGAGGGTCCCCACTCTGTTCTCAGCTCTTTGGCAACACCCAACGGTGTCTGAGAACCTGAAGTCCCTAGCTCTTCTGCAGTATCCAGCGGTGTCTGTGGTGCCCAAGAGTCAGAGCCCAACTCCAGTCAGTCCGCAGGGACCTCAGACTGCACCTTCCCCACCCCTGGAGTGGGGTCCTGTGGCTTCCCACAGCCTGGCACTTGCCCAGCAGTGCAGTGGGGTGTACACAATCAAACTCCCCATGTCTTCCTTGACCAGTAGCCTGAACCCTAGGCTGGACGCAGGACCCCATTTTTTTTTGTCCCACAGAAATGCTGGGACCAAGAGTGATGTGACTTCTGAAGACCACTGGGATGTCTCTTTCTTGTTTCCTTCGACAATCCATACTATTGTCAGCTGGGGAATTCACACCACGGCACAGAAGCAGGTTTAAGCTCCCAGGGTCACACATCCCAGGACCACAGGGCTCTGCATCTTGCCACACAGATTCCTGTCTCTCCTCCCAGCCCTGGATCCCAGGCTCATTTTAGGGATCTTGATCTTTCCCAATGTGGTTCAAAACGACCAATCCGTGTCCTTGGCATCCCCTCTCATCCTTATGCAATCTGAGAGTCAAAGAATGGCAGAAGTCTGCTTCGCATAAGCCCTTTCTTAGCACCTCAGAAGTATGGCTATAGAGAATGAGGACCTTCTCCAGGATAGCTATGAGCACAAAGAATCCGAGTTTGAAACTGGCAGATTTCCCTCAGTCCTAACCCATCAAATTACCCTAGAGAGCTATAAAGATCTGAATTAAAATTCAGGAGTGTGGCTATATGGAATGAGATGGAATCTTGAAGCTTAATGATTCCAATGACTTGAAGAAAATGGTGCCCCCCCTCCATCCATGTATATCCAGCCACTTATTGCTATTTTTCCCAAGAGGCCACTCTTAGATTCCAGTATTAATCCTTGGCAACTTCAATGTCCTGCTGGCGTGTCAGCCACAAAGTATGTGAATGCACAGCTCTCTCCAGAACCCTGGGTCCTTCAACTGGGACTTTCTGCCACATGATCAAGTCACCAGCCACATGCAAGGTGCAAACATGCCCTATGTACACCAGACAGAAAAGGCTAGAAGGGTCATTTCTCAGAGTATGCCAGAGCACAGGCTGCTGGCAAGATCCCCGAGGTCTCAGCATTCGCAGGTATCTGTAGGTATTTGGTTTAAAATTTCCCACTACTAGTAGGCATTTGATGCATAAGGACTTCAGTCGGGAGAAAGGGTCCAACCCTTTTCAGGATACACCTAGTCTACAGACTCTAAAAGACTAACCACATGGGAGGGTGATCTTCTAAGTGATTGGTTCTCAACCTTCCTAAAGCTGTGACCCTTTAATACAGTTAGTTCCTCATAGAGTGGTGACGCCCAACCATAAAAGTATTTCTTTGCTACTTCATAGCTGCAACTTTGCAACTGTTATGAATCACAATGTAAATATCTGATATGCAAAATATCTGATATGTGACTCCAAAGTGGTTGTAACCCAAACGTTGAGAACTGCTGTTTTCTGCAAAGGCAAGTGGATATATAACGATGAGGGTAGAGATTTTACAGGACTGTAGCCCAGTTTCTGTCCCTCTGTGGGAAGCCCATTGTGCTGTAGCCCAGGCTCCGGCCCAAGTCTCCACTTAACCACTTGTAGCTGTGGGAAGGAAATGGCCTTGCCACCCAGAAGATGAGGCTAAGATGACTTCAGAAGTCCCTTCTAGCTCCAAGAAGCATGAGAAAAGTCACTTAGCTGAAGCTGCCAGAAGCCTCGGCAATCTAACGAGAAAATTGGATCTCATCTAACTCCTGGCAGGGTCTTTAGTGGAAGGGAGCTCTGAGGGGATTTCAGATGGGGCTCTTCAGCCAAACTCAACTGTCTTCCCATCTGTGCACACCACCATCTTGGATGGCTTCGCTTTGGGCATGGCAATCCAGCGGATAATTAGGCACACATCATTCTTGGGGTAAAGACTAGGTACTGATACGGGGTGCCTCTTCACAGCTGCGTTTTCTATTATAGCAGATGACATCTATGTAATAGCTACTGGTCCACACTGCTCAGCATGAAGGCTGGACTGCATTGGCAGGCTTGAGGACGAGCTCCTGGAGTAGCTTCCTAATGGTTTGTCCCTCTGTCTATAGCACGGTGTCAAGCCTGGCCTGCGTACACTGAGGTTAAGGTTCTTTCACGGAAGGGGCTCTGGGTTTCCCAGAGACTTGAAGTGTCTTCTCCTCATATAGTCCTTTATGTTGCATGATGAGGTGGTAAAAGAAAGGTTGTAGTATCTCTGCAGACCTGAATGCTTGGTAAGGAGGAATGGAGCTAGGGAGGGGTCAGGGGTGGGATGGGGACAGGAAGGTCACTTAGACGAACATCCTTGATGCTCTGATCACAGCAGCAATCCTGCTTGAAATCCCCATTATGAGATGGGTACAAGGACTCTTGGAGGAGGGGAAAGAAGAAACATGCGTGGCATTTCCGGTTCAGCCACGCTGAGAACCCTCTAGACCTCAGAGAGTTCTATCTCTGCTGAGGTGCTATGGGAGGTAGGGCAGGTTGATTTATGTGTCAAGCTTTGAGATTTTTAAGTAGCAAAGTTGGAAATATGGACAAGTACATCAATGAAAATACAAAACGAGAGACGAGGTCAGCGTATTGTGTATATCCCTGAATTTGGATAGTAACACCACATCCAACAACAAATGTTAGGTACTGACTTTTGCCTTTGATGGAGGAAGAGGGGAAGAGAAAGAAAATAATACCCCAAAATCTCTTTGAGACCCCCTTCCTAGAGAAACCTAAACCCTTGCAGGTAGCTACCACCACGATGGCCCTTTACTAAGGAAGAACGGAGCAATAGCCTCCCAGGGACTATGGAAGCTGACTAGGAGGTGGGTGGAGATGAGGTCAGATGACCAGTGGAAAAAAACCTGCCAGGAAACCCTATGCCACAACCAGACCCAAGACACCACACGCTTGTTAGAAGGTTTCCCTCTTCTTGGCCCTAAAGAAGGCCAGGTTCTTAGTGTACCAACTGTCCTAATTCTATCTAGAATAAAAGCGCCCTCCCCTCCCCAAAATGTCTAAACAGTTATGACATTACAGAAAGTCTCTGTAGTGTCCTGTTAAAAAAGCTGGCCATCTGTCAGCGTGCTATACCCAGCACCTCCAAGGTACAGCACACAAGCCAGACACACTGCACAGTATGCTAGGAGGCCACCTGCCAGCCCAGAACTGTCCTATATCCCCTCAGCGTTCCTCACAGGGTACCAGCCAGTTCTCCCTTAATACAAATTACAGACGAGCTTCCACGCCTCCCACATCTGGATTACAGTTTGCTTTCCTTCCTGTTCTGGGGCCAAGACAATTCCTTTTCATTTGAACTGTGTCGACTTCAGTTATGAGAACATTTCTCCCACAACCCTCTCCCCTCCTCTCCCCTCTGCTCTAGACATGCTTCCGCCTACTTCCCCTCGACTGCGCATCCCTGGGAGACTGGATCCCTCGTGTTCTGAGTAGCAGAGGAGTCGCGAAGTCCTTGAGGACACACACATGGTCAGCTGCAGAGTCCCCTGACACCTGCTGTCCTTAGCTCACCTCTGGCAGAAAGCACCCACAATGAAGAGGTTCTGGTTCTGAGGTGCCATATGAATTTCTAATGCCCTGGGTCCTGTTACATCCATGTACCTGTGGCGTCCCTGGGTCTGCTCACGCTTCCCTACATTTTAGTCAACCAGGGCCAATGTTTGTAAAAGAAGAAGATGGCTCCAGGGGTGTACAAGGGGTTTGACTGTAGCCCCGTGTAACATGTGAGTGCCTTTAGGTGTTTACATGATAGACAACTAGATGGCCAAAGGGAGTTCCATATCAGTGCATTTGATATGAGATGGTGCCCCTCCATGTCTTCATAGTCATGCCTCTGCCAGTCGGGCTCCACGCTTTCCATCACACAATATTTTAGGTTTTGTGCTGTACACTTAACTAAGGAGTCCTAGGGGGTGACAGCTGATGATATGGAGAATAAACCCGCCTACAGCATGACTCCTCAGAGAAAAAGCATGCAAACTCAAGTGTGACCAAGGGAACAGGGTCCAGGAGGGCAAAAACAGCTTTCAGTAGTACTGTGGCTCAGTTTGGAAGGAACCTCAGGAGGATGGGGATATGGGAGCAAGAAACAGAAGCAAGAAGGTGGCTGGTGCTAGAAAGAACATCACTGGACCCTGCGTGATGCTGTGTGGATCTCACCTGGGATGAGGGAGCCTCCTGAAGAGTTGTGCTAAGGCTTCTCCTCAGGACAGCTGACCTGTGGTGAAGAAGGGCCACTGGTGTATTTATACACTCCAGGCACACTGATGTAGAGCACTGCTCTGATGGCTTCTAGGCCAGGGCCCAAGCTTCTATGAGGGCAACCTGATCTGTGAGGCAGGGATCAGAGGCCAGAGGAGGTGTAATTTTCAGAACAGGGAGAAACTTGCTCTCTGAAAAGGCAGAGAGATACAAAAACAAAACAAAACAAACAAATAAACAAACAAAAACCACCAAAACAAAACAGACAAACAACCCAACAAGAACAAGGATACACTCATCCTAAGAACCAGAAGCAAGAGGCTGGCTTCACAAGTGACATTCCTGTTACCTGAGAGGACTTGCTGCAGTTCCCTGGTGCATGCAGGCTGTGGACTGGATTGCCAGGTAGACACTGATGCAAATCTCTATGCCTACATACACATTTTATTCGAGTGGACATTCACAACCTGGGATTTTCATCACCCCAGCAGCCCATCTACTGGGCTCTTTCTTTAGACGTTGCCTAAGATCACTCTGCCTTGCACCCACTGAAAGGCCCACTGCGTGTTCTGCATGACACATTCCATATGCACACATTTTGCATGCACAGGTTCTGGGTTTCCCCAGTCCTGGAATATCAGCTCTCTCCAGTGTATTTCAAGCCTCCCCCTGCATTAGACACAAGGTCTCACCAACCATGAGTCTCTCCTAGGCCTACTGCCAAATTCAACATGACCTCTCAAAACATAACATACTCTCTCAGAGTCATTTTGTCCTACAACTTCAACTCTGACATTCTGTCTATCTACACACACACATACACGTGCGCGCGCGCGCGCACACACACACACACACACACACACACACACACACACACACACTCATGTGCATGCAAATGTTATAGTGTATAGAAACCCAAGAAAGTCAGAAGAAAGTATCGAATTCCCTGGAGTTGGTGTTATATACCAGGGAGGGAGGGATAGATTTCAACACATTATGTGCATGTATGAAATCCTCAGACAACAAAAACTTTTAGTTGTAAGCTGCCTGACATGGGTGCTGGGAACCGAACTCAGGCAAGTACGCTTAATTGCTGAGGACTCTCTCAATCCTGAGACCATACATTAAAAAAAAAATCAGTGGTACAAATGTTATAGGCGTAACCAATCTCCTTCTGATTAAATTCAGAGCTTGCTCCACAAGGCTGACATCATGACTGGCATGCTCAATGGGTCCAAGAGCCCATGGCTGGGTAGGACCTGCAACTATGATTTTGCTGAGTGGACACGGTATTAAAGTGCCTTCATTATACCTATAGAGAGAGCAGCTCTCTATCCTCTTCGGAGATGCTTCTTTTTTGTAGTAGATGATGATTAACATGAAGACCCACAACCGGTCAACTCAGAGGAAATGAGACCACAGGGTACACAGTCATAAACAAGACAATCTACATCATACCCTCTTCTCCCAAGGCTCGGGTCATTACAGAAAAGGGATTGGAAAGACTGTAAGTCCGAAGCAGTAGCCGACTACATGAACCTACAGGAGCTGTCCCTGCATGGATGAGGGAGAGAGTGAGAAAGTCCCAGCCTTATCTGGGGAACTACTGGCAGGTGATGGCTACTGGGAGAAAGTCAGTTTTCTTCAGGGATGTGGCTCCTAAGAGGCTACTCACCTTCCGTTGAATGGCCCATGTTCATACACACATACACATACTGGCAGCATGAAGCAGATGCAAGGGGTTTAAGAAAGATGAGAGAGAGATGGAGGGGGAAGGAATTTGGGGTGATAATGGTGGGACAGACAGAGAAAAAAATTGACGAGGAGGGAGGGATAGATTTCAACATATTATGTGCATGTATGAAATCCTCAGACAACAAAAAAATTTAGTGCTATCTTCCCAACACTGGTTCTAAAGTAATGGCTCCACCACAATCTCTACCTCACAAGACTAACTTACTCAACATATGTGAAGCATCTAACACAGCAGCCAGCCTAAAGTACCTGGTCAGTAAATGAGGTCTGGTCTGGCCTAAACATCATCACTATGCTACCAATTTGTGTCCTTTGTGAATTATTGACATTGCCAACCCAAGAATTGTCTATTTTATTTACAACTGAAATTTACAATCATTAACTGATTGTAAATTAAGTTAGAGCCTTTTACGGTGCCAGATACATCAACTCTTGATTAGTTCAGATAACTCTGTGCTTGGCTGGAGAGACGGCCCAGTGGTTAAAAGCATCCACTGCTTTTCTAAAGGATCCAGGTTTAAGTCCCAGAATCCACCTGGCAGCTCACAACTGTCTGTAGTTCCAGGTCCAGGGGATTTGACCTCTTCTGACCTCCTTAGATACCAGTCAAGCATTCAGGTACACACACACCCCCATCTCCCCCCTACAGAAGCAAAACACTCATATACTTAAAGACAAAGCCATGCATATATACAAAGAGACCCCTGAGAAGGACTAAGAAGGAAGCACAACTCATGGATGCTGAAAAGAATCCCCCACCCCACCCCACCCCACTGAGCTTTTGGTTTTCTTAAAATCGAATCAGAAGTAAAATCATGAGGTCAGCTGCTTCACTGGTTAACAAATAAGAGTGCGTGGCTCACATAGGAGGTGACTATTCCCTGTGCACTGGGATCGGAGGGCAGCTGCACACAGGGGTTCTCACAGAGGCAGGCTAGTAAGGAATGGAAGAGCTTCTGAGAGCCAGGAGCAAAGACTCAAAGCTTCCATTGGAAGCCTCCCCTCATCTGTACTGTGTCAGCAGGGACTAATGAATCTGTGCCCTGGGGACCCTGTCACATAAGGGAGAAGAGGCAGGGCTGGACCTGCTCTATCCCAGAAAATGATCCATGTTGGGGTTTGACATCTCTGAAACAGTTTGGTCTTTTGCTTTGCTGAGAACGTAGGACTTCTCTTTTCTAAGCAGTCCACATGGCCCACCCTAGCCCCCCACAGTTCTGAACTAGGGGTGACCAGAGGAGACTTCAGAGGACTGTGTGGCTTGGTGGGTGGGGGCTGAGGTGAGGAGGGTTCTACTGCCCAACAATGTCAGCACTCAGATAACAGACTTCCTTGGGAAAAACCCGTAATCACTAGGCAAGGGGGAGGCCAGATGCTGGCAGGGTTTATTGGCCTCCATTCACAAGAGTGTTTGTTTCTGTAGGTAATTAGAGTTTAGTAGCAAGCTATAAAGGATTCCCCAAGAGACTGTACCCAGTTTATAGCTAAAGGGCACTGAGGTGCGCCTCTGTCTAGCCCTTCCTCTTTGCAGACCTCTTGTGCAAAGTGTTTGACCCAACCGGCTATCAGGAAGAGAAGGCCTCTGTGTTTTCATACCCAAGAAGCAACACCTTCCTGCAGCGCATGTGTGTCCCAGTGCGTGTGTGAGTAGCATGCTGGTATAGACCATGGTGCTGGATGCTGCCACAGGATACTGCAATTCATATACCAGCTCAAACCATCTTTTTTCTTTGTCATTTTTTATTTATGTATGCATGTGTGCCTGTGTGAGTTTCTGTATATCACATTCCTATAGGTGTCTGTAGAGGCCAGAGGAAATCAGATCTCCTATAAGTGTAGTGATAGGTAGTGATGAGCAAGTAGAGGTGGGTGCTAAGAATTGATCCTCTGCAAAGAACAATATGTGCTTTTAACCACTGCCTCGTTGTTTATTGGCTTTGATGCATCATAGTGTTTGTTTTTGGAGGTAACTAGAGTTTAGTAGCAGGCTACTAAGAATTCTCCAAGAAACTATATACAGACTATAGCTGAAGGGTCATTTCCAGCCACTACCCCCTCCCCATCTCAAGTGCACACACACACACACACACACACACACACACACACACACACACACACAGCCCAGGTGTTGGTTGCAGTCTCCTGTTCACTGCTATGTACACTAGGCTAGTTGACCTGTGAGCTTCTGGGATTCTGCTGTTT
This sequence comes from Mus minutoides, assembly GCA_902729485.2. Lineage (NCBI taxonomy): Eukaryota > Metazoa > Chordata > Mammalia > Rodentia > Muridae > Mus > Mus minutoides. The sequence continues at coordinate 2,774,067 of LR749512.1, read as the reverse complement.
CCACCTGTCCATCTTACCACCAGAGGGCTGGGACTACAAACACGCTACCTCATCTGGCTTTACCTGGGATCTTCCTTGACTGGCAAGCACTCTTCCCTCACCGAGCCATGCCTGGCTCCGGCTCCTTCAGATAATCTCATTTGACTTGACTATTCACAGATTTAAAACAGCCCAGATGCTTGTTACCATCCCCGCAAGCTCTGCATTCTTAGAGCTATTGCACAGCTGACTCACTCCCAGGCACTGAGGTAGGCTGGTTCTTTAATAGTCAGAGAATGCCTGCCAAGGCCATGGGGATCTATGCTTACCCCTGCCCCTAGTGAGTCACTTGGGTACGGAGTTGAAACCACTGGAAAGCACTGTTAAAAATGCAATGAAAGATAAAAGACGAAGAGGAGGAGGAGGAGGAGGAGGAGGAGGAGGAGGAGGAGGAGGAGGAGAACCACTGTGGGCCAAATGTTGTCACTAACGGTCAGGAAGCAACACGAGTACGTCAGAGCCTAGCCTGGCTAGCTTCCTTACATCACATCACAGCAAGAAAGACCATGTTCCTCATGCTATACACACAATATCCTCTTTGTTCTTCCTCTTTGTGCCCACATCATGGTATCCACCAAGTCCAACTGCCAAGCCTCCTACAAATGGCACCAGATAAACAGAGCAAGAGAGAAAGAAAGACCCAAGATATCACTGTGGCTTCAGGAAAACAATTGCTTTTCCATTCTTTGTATACACTGGCTATATTCGTGCAACAACCAGCCACAACAGTTAAGGCCCCAGGCCCCTTCCTGTGGAGGTCATTAGAAAAACTTTATGGCCACTTCCCTAGAACTCTGATTTTCATTCACATTCTATACAATCCAATATAAATTTCCCCACTGCTCTCTGTGCCCAGGTTTCCTCAATTTAATTTTTTTTTAAGTTCTTACACAGTCATATCACAGTTTTTCCCTTCAGAGAAACATAAAACAGACATCCTTTCTAGCAGAAAGGGTAAACTTTGAGGCCACGTTTGTAGAAGAGACTGGCTATCTGCCCCTGAGGCTTCCTGCAGGTGATAACAACCCTCTCACAGCCAGTTTCCTCCTCTGAAAATGGAGGAGGCTGCCCCAGATTCTCCTGGAGGAGGCACCTTTGGGCTCCAGGGCTTTGAGGTTGTTTCATTTTAAAGGAGAGGCCTTGCACGTGCAGAGGCAGTTGCTGCTGATTCTTCCAAACTGAGACATTGCATTCCACATTTGGAAAGTGGGGCTTCTGAAGTGACTGAAAAGAAAGCAGGAAGCAAATAGTCCAAAGAGAAACCCAACCATCTAAATGATGTCCTCAGAGTGCATTAAAGGACAAGGCTGAGCTAGGAAAAGTAGCCCCACCAGATGAGACACCCAGGAAGACATCACTTTTGGGTTCGAGAATAAATAAACCTGAGATTTACGTTTCCACACTCAAGAGTCAATCTGGGGGGGTGGACCTTTTTTTTTTTTTTTTTTTTTTTTTTTTTTTTAATCACAGAAACGGCAAAGGCACAAATCATGTAGGAAGTGTTTGATGAAGAAGGAAGGAAGGCAGAGCATTGGAGGCTACTTACTTGTGGCCCAGTTCATGTGCGATGGTAAAGGCCAAATTGAGACCATTGTCTTCGGCGAGCACACATTTCCTCTTAGCACTGCACACGCCTCCTAAGTAAGCAATTCCTGCAGCAGAGACACAAAATACATCCTCTTCAGAACAGGGAGGCCCCGACCTCCAGGGAAGTCCACACAGTCAGAATCACACACAATCTGGAAAAGGGCGAATGGGGACACGGCTGTCTCCCAGACTGGTCCTGCAAGCCAGGAGCATCCTTGAGACTGGTGCGTGAGGGATGCTTGGTAGTCATCCAGTGATAATGTCAGTGACCTTAAACATTTAGTGAGCCCTTGACGTGGGTCAGTAGTGTGCTGTGTTGTGTGGCTTCTCCAAAGGACTTAATTCCATTCTCATCACTGAGAATAGAGGCAACACAAACCAAGTTCAGAAAGGGATGGACAGCTTCCCAAAGTCACCTGGTTTGGCATTCAGGGCTCAGAGTGGGACCAGCAGGGCAAGATGAGCAGTATGCAAAATTTAAGGAAGGTGTCCCGCTTGCGTTTACATGTCCTTGAGAAGGACATCCTCTTGTTTTGTACCTTTGCCTCCCCCTGGTCCTAACCCTCAGGGACAGAGGCAACACATGGCAGAGGAATATGCAAGAGGCAGCAAGCTGAGAAATGCCAGAGAAGGGCCTGGAGTTTCCCTGAGAGGAAGGCTTACTGGTGAGGGCTGCGTGTGAACAGCTTGGATGGCTGAGGAGAACAAGACTATTGTGCGCAGCCATGGAGCAGGGGAAGAAAGCCCCACTTCAGCAGGCTGGCCCCAGGCTTCCTGTCCTCAGAGCATCTGCTTGCTCTGCTCCCAGGACGTCCATCCTGTACCATCCAGTCACCTCAGGGCTTCTGGTAGCTAGGTCTCTGCCCTCTGCCCTCCCCTACCATCGGTTGGTCACCCCAGTGCAGGCTGCCCTTCAGGAAGGCCTTGTGAGGTCATCCCCTCAATGCAGGGGTGAGGTCACATTGGGTCACACTGGAGCTGTGCAGCAGTGGCCCAAAGTGATGAAGGAGGAACATTGTGGTTCTTTACTTTCAGGCTCGGCAACATGCTGTGCCTGCGCACTGCCACCATGCCTACAGTCCACCTTCTCAGTTCCAGCGTGCTAGAGCTCGGGACTTGCTTGCTAATTTTACTGAACTAATTTTCAGGAGGGATAGAGTTGGCAGAGAATAAAGAGGATCATCTAGGGGGAGCTATCTCATTAAAAATGACCTCCCCCCCTCCCTAGGTAAAATAACCTCATTTCCTTAGCATGAAGCCAGCTCTGGGTATCGCCGTGCTTCCCGTGCATTTGATATTCATGGTCATACTTATCTTCCTCCTTCAGAGCAAGACTGGAAATGAAGCCCGAGGGTCCCATGAAAAAGAAAATGAGGGTTTTCAGTTCAGCTAAGAGGTAAAGTGCTTAAGCAATGTGAGGGGCCTGGTTCTCAGCACCAAAAAGGAAAGTGTTATCAAGCTGGCACACATAGGCCATCCTCCCTCTGAGTCCCTTCTATGAAGCACAGAGGGGGCTGACATGCAGGCTTTGCAGAGAGATTCGGTCCTGGGGCTACCAGTGGATGACACAGTCCACATTCCACATGACGAGCAGTCGTACTTTACTGCTGGCCTATTTTTCTCTGCAAATGTGTAGTGAGTTTGGCCAAGGCTGCAGAATTCAAATGCAGCAGCAGTAAAGGAATAAATTAAATTTGATTTTGGCCCGAAAACACATTCTATGCATGCGGATTTAACAATCCAGCACTGCAGACAATGGGTTGAAAGCAAACAACATACAGAACACATGCGATCTGGCTGGCTGGTGCCTTCAAGTGCTTTACTCCGGTTCTGTTTTAAAATGATTTATGGGCTGCTGCTGACAGTCCACCAGTCAGTAGATGGGATGAAGTTACACAGTCCTGATGGTGTGTGCATGGGAGACACACACACACACACACACACACACACACACACACTAAGATACAAACTGCAGTGGCTGCCAGCAAAGGTTACAGCCATTCTGGGTCAGTGAATCAATTATAGGCAATCAGAAGCATACATTCTAAGGCAGTCATGTGGTGGGAGAGAAGAGAGGCATAATATGGCCAGATGTGCTGAGCTTGCTGCCCTGAGCATGCCTGCTGTGGGCTCTGCTGTGGAACCAGCAGACCTTGAATGCCATGCAAATACTTTGCTGGGTCCCGGCATCCCTCTGCACTCTGGGCTGGCAGACTGGACTTCCCACTCTAATAGGATAGCATGCAGCGCTATAAGCAGCAGCCAGCAAAGCCTTCCATTAATTGCATTTTAATTTTTCCAAGGTACAGATAGTTGGATTGAAAAAAAAATTAGAAAACAAAGGATGAGTTTATTTATGAGAATCCTTTTGCACAAGGATAGATTAGGGGCCATTGCTTCAAATGATTGATCACAATCATTACCAGCCTGGTGATAAAACCCAGCAAAAGAAAACACATAAAAGACAACGACCCTTGGTCACAAAACACAAGAGCTGTGTGAGGTTATGAGCAAGGGCACTGAAATGCGTCGCATGTGTAAACAAAGACTGGAGAAAATCCCAGGTTGCCATAAACGCAAGATCTGCTGGGTAAATAAATGGTAATTAAGCCAGGGCACTGCTGTGGAAAACAGGGTCCCCAGTGTTCCGTGCTTCACAGAAAGAAGCATCCACTTAGAGCAGGAGTGTAGGAGACCAGGGATGCCCTGGTCTAGTCTGGCTCAAGTGTTTCCTAATTGCCCAGGGGTGGAGGTCACTGGGGTGGCATTTTGGGGAGGTGCTGAGGTGGTGGGCTTGGTGGGAGGCCTCTAGCTGTTTGGGGATATACTCCTGAAGGGGACAGTAGGGCTCAGTCTCCTTCTCCTTTTTCTCACACTGGCCATCTTGTGAGCTATTCCCTCTACTGTGTAACTCTAACCACTGCATCCAGCACTAGCACAAGGCGGCCTAGGAGAACGGGGCTGACGGGTATCTAATGGAACCTCTACAGCTCCCCTTCTCTTGGAGATTCTCCCCAGCAGTGCGACGCTAACGCAAAACTTGATCACCTCAGGCTCCGGAAAGCACCAACCCGGAAGAGGCCACCCCAAGTCCACATTGGCGCTTGTCAGAAACCACGGAAAAACTACTTTTCTCTGCGTTAGTTTATTTAAAAACCAAAAGGACCCTGCAACACCTGCTCTGCTAACTTCCTGCTCTGCTAACTTCCTGCTCTGCTAACTTCCTGCTCTGCTAACTTCCTGCTCTGCTAACTTCCTGCTACGAAGTCCCTTTAGCTGCAATCCCCGCCGGCAAGGTTTCTTATGTCCGGTGGCTTTATGCTTCCGTGATTTAAAATTCTCCACAGGAGAAATCATAGCAGGACTCATTTTTAAAACACCAGTCCTGCATGCTTGCATAGTCCTTGGAACAAAAAGAAAACAGACAGGTAACCGCCACTCACTAGCAGTGTCCCTCCCTCAGAGAAGAAGGCTGCCCGATACTTTTTTTTGGAACGGGCAAACAGAGGCTCTGTAGTCAGCTGTTCAATCAGTGCTAATGTTAGTCAGACACTCCTCACTGTGACAACCACCAGAGAGAGAGAGAGAGAGAGAGAGAGAGAGAGAGAGAGAGAGAGACACCCCCAGCGGGGGAAGTTTTGGCTCACAGTCCTGAGAGGTTTCAATCTGTGGCTGCCTGGATTCTCCTGTGTGAGACTGCAGCGAGGCTGCATGTGCAATGGCAGGGTAGGCACGGTGCAGCAGAACCGCTTAATTTCCAGAAGCTAGGGAGCAGAATGGAGACAGGGAGGGATGCAGGCAAAATAGCTCCATCCCAAGGTACTCTCCCCCAGTGACCCTCCTCCTGCCAGGGATTGTTTTCCACAGTCCCACCACTCCTCAACAGTTTTAGCTCTGAGAGAGCCATTGGTTAGGACAGCACCACCATGCTCTAGACTTCTCTCGACATGATCTCACGAACTCACGCAGGAGATGGGAGTGACTAATCACCTTGTTTTATCTCTGTCTAGTAAAGTTAACAGTCAAGATCCACTACTGATGTTGGAGCTGGAGAGGAATGAAGGGCGCTCTGCCTCTGACACCTCCACCGACAGCTGGCACTTCCCTCAAAGCTTGGCTAACGGACAGCAATGAATACGCTCAGGCTGAGGGTGTTTTCATAAATCTCAGTGTGTGCTTACAGAATGAGGTAGGAGGCATAGAACAAAGGCTTCTTCTATTTAAGCCAGAATGCTCTTAAGCCTAAAGATAAGAAGATTCCAGAGATGCTGGGATGTGATAAGGGGATTAGAGACCTTTTAAAATCCTTTCCCTTCTCACTATGTTAAGTGATACAATGGGCTACTGAGATAGATCAGGAGGCAAAGGTGTTGCCTCTAACGCTAAAGACTTGAGTTTGATCCCTGAAACCCACATAGTGAGGAGAGAGGACCAACTCCTACAGGTTGTCCTCTGACCTCAACTCATGCATGTGCATGCCCTACCTTGCTAGAAAATAAAGACGTAAAAGTGTAAATAAGTGGCCAAATGAGGTTCTTAGGATGAACTTAAATGTCATACCATTAACATAGCTATATATTTCATTTATTCTAGGTGACAAAGCAGAGGAGGGAGACAGGAACAAAAATAAGGTGCCACTGGATGGTGGTTCCACATGTATAGCTCTACAGGAAGCAAACGATGCAGGGAGCTCAACTGAACATGGGACTGCAGGTGTATTGAAACAGGAGTTTCTTCTGCCTCTGTTGAACTCCTGGGATAAACAGGAGTAATCGCATCTCAAAGGACTGAGTGCATCTCAAGGACCGAGTGCAGGAATAGAGGGCAATAATGAACTCTTGTGATGGTAAGGATGTTTAATTCACTCCTTCAGAGAAGCTGAAGATGACCACCAGAGGCCCCAGTCCCGCCTCCCTAGCCAAGCTGGCCACACATGGGCCTTCCCTCCCTCCTCTCTGTCTCTCTCAGATCACAGTGTTGGAGAGGAAAGCAGGTGAAGAGGCTTAAATATTTTCTTTTTCAGTAGAAAGCTGCATGTACGTTTATAATTCATAAACTCAGGGCTATCTATTCGATCTGCTCTAGAGTCACCGAACAAACACCGCACAACCGTATAAACCCAGTTTCTCCAGTAAATCACGGTGTGTAAACTGTCTGCAGCTGTTGGCCTCGTAGTGCATTAGTGAGATGCACAGAGCTCCGCCTTTGAGCTGACAGTCGGGTTTTCTTTGCCTGCTGCACACCGTGCCAAGACCAACACTTATTACTGAGCCCTCATACTATCATGACAAGGGAGTGATTAGTATCTCCTCACTTGACATTGACAATGGTGTGTAATCTGGTAGAGCTTCAAACAGTGTTCATGGGTACAATTGAACTTAAGGGATAACATTTAAGAGCAAATGTCTTAAAAGTCTAATTGGTGACAAATGGAAAATAGATACTATTGATTCTCATTCATAATGATAGGCCGGTCGTATATACATTTTAAGTAGTGTGTGTGTGTGTGTGTGTGTGTGTGTGTGTGTGTGTGTGTATTGCTAGAACCCAATTCAGGGCCATATACATAAGTCAGTTGATTCTAAAAATTGCTATGACCACTGAATTACAAATACTTATGCTGCCCTTGGGTAAAAACAATAGGATTAGCTTTATGTGTCTTTGGTCGTATCAATCTATAGATACATTCCAGTGTAAAGATTCTTTGTTTATTATATATTGTTGACTGGTTCACATTAAACCCACACCCACATAATTCAAGCTTGAACAGGAATGCTTAGCTCTTCTTCCTCCCTCTCAGTATTTTCTCCACAAGGCTCTATAAGGCACACTCTGGTATGTTGCTCTTAGAACATTGCTAGGAAGCCATTTGAAATGGTGAAATCACAAAGGGGGAAGGGCACAAAAATGCAAAACGTGTGGCACCAAGTACACTGAAAAGACCACTTGTTATGGTCTGAGGGTTGAAACAGCAAGACCGAGCATGGCCTTGTTCAACCTCAGCCGGGAACGTGCCTGTCTGGTGACTCAGATTTCACCGCTCCGCACATGTCCATGAACGACTGCCAGTGACCGAGTTGCAAATACATCGTAGCAAGAGGCAAAAATCAAATCAGAGTACCCTAAAACAAAAACCAAACCCACAAACAAACAACCCCCAGGCTGGGCAAAATAAATTGTTTATAAGTTGCAATAAAGAAATACCATGTTCGTTCCAGCACCACCCCTGTCTAGACTTTTTTCCTTGACCCACTTGGGTTGTTCCCTTTCAGTCTGGTTTCTGAAATCAGGGATTCACCAGGATTCACTCTGTATACAGGACATCATAGCATTGTCTCCAGAGGAACCTCAGAGCTCCACTGGAAGCACAGCATCTAAACCAAACCAAACCAAACCAAACAGGCAGCACCGTTTATGGTGATACTTTAGCTGGCTGGCTGGCTGGCTGGCTGGCAAGAGAAGTGACCAGGTAAAGCTCTCCCTGTCTGGGTCTCAGAAGCTCTGCACTCCATGCCTGCTGTGCCCTGACTTTCTGTCTCACCTTGGGGGCATCTATCTCCTGGGGCACAGTGGATTGTTCCCCAAGCCTTTGCCTTACCCTAGCTATTCTCCCAACAGGATATGCTCTGTATTCCCTCATCTCTCCTTCCCAGTCCCTTAGGGTTGGCCCTGTAGAAAGAAGATGCATTAGCCAAGGTCTTTATTTCTATACTATGTAGGACACTGGAGCAATGACCTCAAAAGTCACTTGTCTCTTTCCTAAACAGACAATGTCATTGCCAACAAAAATACCCACACCTAATACCCACTGACTGAGAAGAGCCCAGAGGAGCTGAGAAATTTAGTAGCCCACAGGTTAGATGAAAGAGTAGCTGGATAGACTAAAGCTTTAAAAAAGTATACCACTGACGGTTCAATAGTTCTGGTTTTGAGCCTCAATATAACTACAGTATGGTACTGATATGAGATAGACATACAGATCATGGGAACAGGACTCAAAGTCTAAAAAAACAAATGAAATTCACACATATAGGGTTTGTTGATTTGTTGACAAGGGTACTACAATCATTCAATTAGCAAAGTAGTATCTTTTCAGCAAATGGTGCTGGACAGCTAGATAGCCAAGTACTTCACACCACACACAAAACAGAAATTGTAATGAATGAAGCACAAAACCACAAGCAGCAGAATTAGAGAACCATCAGAGAGCAAGAAAGGAGATCTCCCCGGCCTGGGGGTAGGCAGTGCCTTCTCAGATGTTACTAGTAAAAAAATGGAAGAATGGTTGGGAGTGGAATATTTGGGGAGTGGTATGGGGTCACCTTCATTTCATCTGTGGAGCCAAGTATGAGAGTGCTGGCATGCTCTCCATAGAAGGTTCCAGCATACACACACACCCCTCACTTTATAGTTTAATGCTCACTTGTATGAGCCCAGCAACAGCCCCACAGGTGGACTGAGCTGGCAGGTGTGTCCCAACCCTGCACGAGCCACTGTTCCGTCGCGGGGTGTTCTTGGATAGAGGTCAGAGTCAGGAGAGATCATGCAGGCTAGGTCTTGTTCTCTGTGATCAATCTGATCATGATACTGCAGCCGAGGACACATGCTCTTGGCCCAGTTTCCCAGGCACAGCCGAGATCTCAGCTTTGGAAATGGTGTAGCAGGTTTCGAACCAGGATCTGAAGGTCTCTGGGTTAAAGCAGTAGCTCCTAATAGCCAAGAGTGCAGATGTAGTCAATGAGCTAAGTGTAAGCTGTCAGTGTGAGGAGGAAATTCCTGTGGAATTCATAAGTTGGAAGCAAAATAAGTTTATTCCAATGGTTTGCTATACTCTGTAGAAATCAAAACAGGCCAGGAGAAGGCCTAGGGGAGAGACATAAATAACTGTTGATATTCAACAGACCATAACCAGTATGAGCCAAGTGCATGGAGATTAGGTACAGATTTCTCACCCTCGAAACAAGATGGTACTTTTGTATACAGGACCCAGTGGGTAGGAGGGGACCTCCAAGAAGCCAGTGTCACATTTCTCCAATGACCAACGTGATTGACCTTGGAGGACCCCTCAAGTGCTCTGGAGCTTCTGGAACAGGCAATTCAGCAACACCAGCCCCTGGCAGGTTCACCTCAGGACACGGGAGGAGCCTTGAAAAATCTCTTGTTCTGACAAACACTTCATCAAGTGTTTCCTGACTCTCTGTGTCCATGATAAACCTCAAGCCAGGCACAGATTCTAACTGGAGCAAGAACTGCCATGTGGGGAGAAAACAATGTTGTAGCTGAAAAATGAGAGGCTCGTGTAGAAAGGTGAGCTGAGAAGACTTCAGTTAAGCCCCCCCAAAAGGTGGTACTAGGGTCTCTTAAAGACACCTGCCCTGGGGACTTCAATCCAGATCTGGCCTCTTTGGCAGCTGGAGAAACAGCTGCACAAGGAGTCCTCCCTTCCTCTCCCTTCCTCACCTGTTATAACAGAGGCTCCCCTTGCCTCTGTTTACTAAGCAAACATTCCTGATCATCCACCCGGGACCACAGCAGCTCCTTTGGTCAGCATCTGTGGCCAGTGATCATGATCACAGTGAACATGAGTCCCTGCGTCTTGTTTCAGAAGGCCTCTGTGCCTGCTCGTGTGAGCGCATCAGAAATGCTCAGGACCCACCAACAATTTGCCATTCGGGAAACATGGTCAGCTAATGTGCCTGTACTCCAGCAACAGAACCCCCTCCTCCCGCCATGTGTGTGCACACACCGGTGTTCCCGTGCAACACCGTTCTGGGAAGGCAGCTCGGGCCAGCAGTCCTGTAACCTGGCAGCATGAAGTCAACACCTACTTTTTTTTTTCTTTTGGTTTTTCGAGACAGGGTTTCTCTGTGTAGTCCTGGCTGTCCTGGAACTCACTTTGTAGACCAGGCTGGCCTCGAACTCAGAAATCCGCCTGCCTCTGCCTCCCGAGTGCTGGGATTAAAGGCGTGTGCCACCACGCCCGGCTTGACACCTACATTTTTATCCTAATAAACTACAATAGTTTTTGAAACTGTTTTAGGGGGCAGTAGGACTCTGTTTTGTGTTTGACAAAGACTCATGACATTGGCCAGGCTGGCCTCGAACTCATAATCTTCTTGCCTTCTCTGGCCTCATCCTCAGCCATCCTCCTGGTTTCTGCTCCTATGTGCTACAGATGTGTGTGACCACACCTGGCCAAACTGTGAAAGCTTTAAAACACTCACAATCTATTTTTGGTCTATAATTTAAATAAACTTCATCAGTCCCCACCAGTGGCTTTAAAATCCTTCTGTCTTCTCACTATAATTCAGTCCCTGCCCCTTTACTGGTGTCTTCCCTCCACCTAGGGAAAACGGGGGGGGGGGGTGGGGGGTAGTTGGAAGTAAGACTGGGAAGAACCCGTTTACCTAAAATACCTTCATGGTGTGAGAAACGATACGCCTCAGGCTTCTAGAAAGCCAGAGATCCCCAAGGTAACCTGAGTTGAATTTTTTTCCTGCAAATTCAAATGTTCCTCGGAAGGAAGGGTGCATTCTTGGCCCTGAGGCCTGATGGAGCATTTTGAATCCTGATCGATCTCTCCACGTGCATGTTTGGAGAGAATGGAGGGCACCCACAGACAAGGTCATGAGGAGGGGCTACTGAAGGGTGAGGGGGGCAGCCTGGGAAAGGCAAAGTGCTTGAAGATGTGCTGGAATCCACTCTGACAGAATGCCTGACACAGACACTTGAGGAAGGAAAGCTGTATCTTGGCTCACAGTTACAGAGATGTCAGTCCCTGGCGGCTTGTTCCACATAGTTGGGCAAAATATTATGATGGTGGGAGCATGCAGTAAACAGAGATCAGAAGGAAGGAATTATGGGAAGAGGTCAGAGCAAGATATGGCCTCTTAAGGACATATTCCCCGTGTCTCACTTTTGCCTACTGGGCCCTAGTTTGTACCTTTGCCACCCCACAGTAATGCTACTAGATAATTCTCCTAGGGATTAGCCCACTCATTAGGTCAGAGCCCTCGTGATCTGACTGTGTCTGGAAATACCTCATCTGCATAAGTGCCTCTGATTCCCCAGGCAATCCCCCAATCCAGTAAAGCTGACGAGGAAGATGACCCATCATGTAGAGAGTAAGCATGCACAGTTGGTTCATCCTGTTTGTAACAGTGCCTTTCCCTGATGCTATGATAAAATACCCCGACAGAAATGTCCTAAGGCAGAAAAGACTTCTGCTGGCTTAGAGGTTGAGAGTGTAACCAATCATGGAGGGGATGTCATCGTAAAAGGAGCATGATGGGGCAACTGGTGACATTGTACCTGTAGTTAAGAAGCAGAGAAATATGGCGAGTTCTCAGCTCACTTCTCTTTTTATTTAGTATAAGAGCCCAGCACATATAATGATGATGCCTCCAACAAAGGTAGGCCTTTCTGCCTCAACCTAAAGTAGGCTGTCCATCACAGGTGTCCCCCAAGGCTCGTCTCTTAGGTGACTGTAGGTCCAGTTGAGTAGACACTCAATGGCAACCACCACACCAGCATCACTAAGTGGCATTCCCTGAAATCCAAAGGTCGAGTTTTAACAGTAAGTATGACTTGATTTGGAGACAGGGCTTTTAGGGACACAATTAAAGTTAGACAAGTTTTAATAGTGGCCTTGATGGAACTTCTGTCCTCAGAAGCACAGGTGCAGACATAAGACAACCAGGTAACAAACTGCTTCTTCCCCTGTTTTCTGAGTATGCGTAAGAAGCCTGGTGAGGCTGGATCGAGAAGGTAGCCATCTATATTCCAGGAAAGAGGGCCCTCACCAGAAAACATATGACTCTATCACACTTGACTTCCCAACCTTTATGAGGAAAAAAAAAAAAAAAAAACAACCCAGTTTATTACTTATAAAATACCATCCAGTCTATGATACTTTGACAGGCAGCACAAGTCAGCTGATCTACCCAGAGTGCAGCCCAAAGTTCAAGCAGAAGTTCCTTGGGTCCGCCATGCTCATGTGGACAACCCATAAGAGAAGCAGCGGCCAGAATCCACAGCCCTCACTGCTGCACAGCATGGGCCCTGGGCTCACTGTGAGAACCAGCTTGATGTTCAGAACACGGCTATATAATCAGAAACCACAGTGGGATGCTAAGGGTCGACAACCATGGCTGAATGAAAGTGCTGATGTGCCTGGGTATAGAAACCCCACAACACCCCAATCCGTTGTATCCAGGGGCTCAAAGTGGCCTTCAGCGGCCATCTGGGGACAGAATGCCCTGCAGAAAGGAGACCCTACGGCTGCTTCCACTGGGTAGGTCTCAAAGACAATAGGATAAGGCATTTCTAATTACTCATGGTTGGATCCAGCAAGCACAGAAGCTTCTAGTCTTCACTCTCCATCACATGAAACCCACAAATGCAGTGTCAGGGACCTAAGGGACTTACTGCTACAAAGGCCCAGAGAATGGTCATGTTATGCAAAGGGCTTGGCACAGTGACAGGGCCTGTGGAGCAGCACCTACAGAGATGCTACTGTTTGACCTAGGGATGGTCACAAGGGTGCTGGCTTTCCACAGTAAGACACTAGGTGTTCAATTTCTGGCTGATAAAGGTGTTCCATTTTTAATATTTAATGAGTGGTGGTAGGCACCGTTAAAGATGTTTATATGTAAGTTATGTCGATTGATGTACTTAAGAATACATCTTAAGTACACTAAAGTGTCACAGGTCCCCAAGGCCATGTTGCACACATTGGTCAATGTCCACACTTACCCAAGTTCTGCTATATTATGTATCAGCCTCCAATTGTACGAGCTCTTTCTATAATTCGCTTTTATGTCATCCAGGACACTTGCAGTGCTATAGTCCTGAAATTTACCTCAGTCAACCCTGAACAGCAGCTTCAGCCCCTTCAGACTAACCTCTGTGTCTCTAATGGATGGATAAAATAGAAGTCCCGCACAGAGATGTTTGCCAAGTTAGCAAAGGAAAAGAGACACTTTCTTAGAATAATTAAGAACCCACATTTCATGTTCAGTTCTTGGACCATTCTCTTGGGGGATGAAATGTGTAATTTTAGGAAAGCTTAGAGCAAGCATGAGTGCTTGTAGTCTCGAGTTCATTCTCAGTACCTCCCAGGCCCCTGCTCCTGGGCCATGAAGAAAGACTCACACCAGACCCCAAGCAGCTCCAGACACTGTCTCCTTAAACCACACCTTACCAGGGTACCATAGCCCCTCAACTAAGGAAGTATTCTTCAACACGGGGAACCAGCTGCCATCTGAATATTGATTCAATATTCAGGAGCTAAAAGTCAATGTTAGATCTGAGGAGGAGGGCAATTCCACAGAAGTCTGATTAAAGCAAGCCATATGTAAAACTGGCCATGGGGGATCACAAATTCAGTGTGGGTTCAAAAACATGCTTTACAGGATACATTCAGCTTAGGAAACAGAAGCGTATTCTTGTAAGGTATGGAGACTTAATGACAAGGTATAACAATGTGGCTCCTTAGCAACAGCATGGTTCCTGTTCTGGTTTCCCATCAACCTACCATGACAAGCCTGAGGGAGACTCTAGGACCATTTCATCCTGTGCCGGACAGGAAGGAAAAATGGAGATATGCCATTTCATTAAGGAGTGTGTGTGTGTGTGTGTGTGTGTGTGTGTGTGTGTGTGTGCCCTTACAGAGAAGGTTGAGAAGAACTACGCAGTGCAGTAAGGTGGGCACCAAGGGCAGCCAGAGGAAACAGCTGATCTGTGGCAACTGTCAGCAGTCAGGGCAGCCAGCCAGAGTCTGGGAATGTCCAGTGGTCGTGGTACAGGAAAAGCATGGTATGGCGTTTCTGGCCCTGCCTCGGAGTGAGGTCACTTCCTTGCTCTATGCTTACAGATGCAGCTCACTGCCAAGGGCTACTTTGGGTGTTAGGATGATCCCAAACCACAGAAGTAGCATGTGTGTCAGGGTCTGTCTTTAGAAGGTCAAGAAGAGAATAAACAAATGTGCTTTGGCTTTTGAGCAAGTTCACACATTTCCTGTCGCCTCTGTGCCAAAGGTGCTGCCACAGGACACCCTAGGGCTGGGCTCCTGTTTGCACTCTGCTGTCCTACTCCCACCCCAGACTGAGCCTACCCCACACAGGTCTGGCCAGCCTACACTGGGCCTTCTCAAGTTTCTCTCCCCTCAGAGGTCTAAAGCTCACAGGCCCACTCAGCCCATTCTAATTCCAATCCATCTGCCATTTCCTGCTGCTAAGAGACTCTGGAATTTGTTTCCTTTCCCGTGGTCCCAAGGCCAGACCTTTGTCATCACCTTGAACTTGGATTGCTGGGAAATCTCCTCAGAGGTCACTTGGCTTGTCTCTACCCTCCCAGACTGGCCTTCAAAGTAGGGCCTCTGGTGGTTCCTCCTCTTGATCCTTCCTGGAGGCACTGCCCCCTCTCAGGGAGCTTTGTTTACTGGTCTAGCCTAGCCCCAGCTCCAGGGAAATAGCCTGTGTGAAGGACTTCAGACGGAGAAAGATAGGGGACCCAACAGCTATGGAAATATGTACACACATCTGCACATGCGTGTATGCAGATGCCCTCCCCACAGCAGTTTACAACAGGGTTTGGAAAGTAGCTGCACCCTGGAAAGAGTCAGGTCAGGGACTACTGCATTTCTGTACAGGCAAGCTCAGCTCAGCTGAACCTGCGGAGAAGAATGTCTGTACCTGTCATACCTGCACATGCAGAAGGATGAGTCTGAATGCATGTGTGTGCATGCACGCGCACACACACACACACACACACACACACACACACACGCACATGCACAGACACAGGCATCACACTATAGAAGATATTATTCCCCGTCTTTACTCACAGATGGACATGGGCACACCCCTACCGCCACACTGCAGGAAGAGACTTTGCCCAGGTTTGAGTTGCTACCAACCAGGAAGAAGTGGCCCAATGCAAACTCTGGCTGAGGACCCCCTTCAACTACCACAGAGGAAGTAAACACTGGCTGAGGATCCCCTTCAACTACCACAGAGGAAGTAAACACTGGCTGAGGACCCCCTTCAACTACCACAGAGGAAGTAAACACTGGCTGAGGACCCCCTTCAACTACCACAGAGGAAGTAAAGTCTCTGCTTGGTTGTGGAGATGCCCAGATAGCTGTACTCAAGGGCAGATTCATAATCAAGTCTGTGCATAATCTGTTTCCAGGGACTACAGGAGATGGTGGCCACCTACTGTGCAAAGGCCAGCGAGTTTCTTACTCAAGCAGATGAATCAGGTTCTCACACAGGCATCTTTAACCCCCGAGGCTGCACATTTTAGTATTGAATGTACGGATTTTTTTTTTTTTTTTTGTAAAAAGGTTTCTAGTGTTCAGTGGTTTTTAAAAGGGGTCCATGACCTCAAAAAGTTGAAAGTACTTAAATACAGGAATCCCAGGACACAAAGACATTCCTCTGGAAAAAAATCTCCTCAGTATAGCTACGCCAGACCAAAAGACCCTGGGAAAATCACCCCCTTGGCCCTCGGGGATTACGCGAACATTCCTCAGAAGGTGATAACCAGTGGAGTTTTGGAGAATGTGTTTCCCTTTGCCAGATCTCAAGGAACTGACGTGTGGAATGAATGAGGCAGGGTCTGTTATGATTCACCAGCAAAGTTACTCTCAACAGAACAGCCAAGGTAATGAGAAGGCTGAGGTCTGGGTTTTGTCACCTCGGTGCAAGCACTTCATTGAGAAAGCATCTCGCATTGAGCATCCAACTTAAATCGGGCACTGTGAATATAAAGTCAGAAAGAGCGAGCGAGCGAGCAAGCAGACGAGCTTGCACACGGATAGAGTCACGTACACAGATGACATAAATACAGATGGATCCTAAACTCAACCACTTTGTCTTTGGAACGTCACGATGCTACCTGAGCCATAAACACACAAGACAGGCCAAAACTTTGAATTTTCATCTGTGCCTGGGCTAGTGATATGGAACCCAGGGTGTTGTCTCATGACACTTAAGCAGCAGCTAGCCCCCAGATCACCAGCGGACACAACCCATGCCTTATACTGGACTATGTTTCTTCTGCAGATTAAGTGTATGTAGCCTATGCGTTTTTATGGCTTAGGGCATATTCATCTGAAGACAGGTTCATTGGGGTAGACCCCTTTCTATGTCAAAGGAATCTATATGAAATCCTGAGTGCTAAAATGTCAATGTGAGCCTTGAACAAGAAACTACTGCAGTCTGCAGTATCCCTGTCAAGGCTGTTTCCCTGGGTGAGAGTGGGCTGGGGGCTGCTGCTGTGGCTCCGCCTCCTCCTCCTCCTCCTCCTCTTCCTCCTGCTCCTCTTCCTCCTCCTCCCCCTCCTGCTCCTCTTCCTTCTTCTCCTTCCCCTTCTCCTCCACCTCCTGCTTCATCTTCTCTTCCTCTTTTTTGCCTCTTCCTCCTTGTCCTCTTCCTCTTCCTTTTTCTCCTTCTCCCTCTTCTCCTCTTTCCCCTTCTTCTTTTAACTTTTTATTGATTCTTTGTGGGTTTCACAGCATGCACTCCAGTCCCACCCATCTCCCTGTCCCATCAATCAATCAATCAATCAATCAAAAATAAAACAAAACAAAGCATGGAAACTGTTTCATTGTGGAAGCTGTGGCGAGTCACATTGTGTCCTACAGGATGCCTCCCTGACCACACATCTTCATTTGCAAATGTCCATTGGAATGAAGTCATTGGTCTGAAGACTCTGGCTTCTGACACTACCATTTGGATCCTCACTGGGACTCTCTTTGGTTATCCTGTTGTTGCCCTGTGTCAGACAGATCCTGCAGCCTTCCCACAGTTTGCAGATGACACAGACTTGGGGGGTGGGCTAATTCAAAGCCCTGGATCTGGACCTTCGTGGTAGTTGAGCTGCTCAGCCTGCCTGCTCTCCCTTCTCCAAACCACTAGCATGAGCTCTCCAGCCTTGTTCCAGCGAGACCACCCAATGCCTCCATGTCAGAAGGTAGGGTCAGCTCTCCTGCTCTTACGCCCTTGGGACCCACTTACCTGTCACTCCAGAGACAGCTCCACTGCTCTGCACAGTCAAGATGCAGGACTCACTCTCCCAAGTGCTGCAGCCAGTGAGGGGCTGGGCTAGCTCTCCCATTTTCACACCCTCCTGTGCCTTCCAGCTCCACTGTGTCACCCAGGTAAGGTACAGGGCCTGCTCTCCCAAGAGGTATAGCCAATAAGGGGCAGGGCTAGCTCTCCCTTTCATAAGTTTGGGGGCAAGATCTCCTGACTATCACAGGTGGTGAGGGGCAAGAGGCGGGGGCTATCATATACAATCCCTTTCCACCTCACTCAATTGTGCTGACGGGTGAGCTGCAACGCCCACTCTGCCAAGTGCTGTGACTGGCAGGGGTCACTGGGGCTGCTTCTGACATTTGCCTTTTCATTGTATCTTGGTGCTTTTGACTGTGATGTATAGGTCTGAGAGAGTATGGCAACAGATGTGATGCAGAGGAAGATTACACACTGATGGCCCTAATTAACTATCTTTGCCTTCAGGAAATTAGTACTTCCACAAAAATGAATTTGTTGTAGTTAACATGATCAAAATCACCATATAAGTGGGGTGTGGTGGTGCACGCCTTTAATCCCAGCACTCGGGAGGCAGAGGCAGGCGGATTTCTGAGTTCAAGGCCAGCCTGGTCTACAAAGTGAGTTCCAGGACAGCCAGGGCTATACAGAGAAACCCTGACTAGAAAAACAAAACAAACAAACAAACAAACAAACAAAATCACCATATAAACACATAAATCTTTTGGGTGATATGGCTAAAAGGTAATAAAATTATATAATAACCATGACTTCCTTAAAGAAAAAGTACAGATGTCTGTTCTTTCACTTTCATGATTAAAATCCAAAGGCCATTTCCTTCTGCATGCCAATGGAGGTCATACACATCCCAAGAGAATTCCATACATTGCCATGAGCACTTAAACAGAACACAGAAATGTTCCCAGAAGGTAGCCCAGTGTTGATCTATCATAGGCAACCAACTACAGCCCCCACCCCCACCCCCACCACCAGCAGCTCCATCCCGTGGAAAATCTTCTGTGGCTTTCCTTCCTCTTCTCTGACATTCCGGCCACTCCTCCACTCCAGTACTGGAGATCACACCATTCTCGGTTCACAAGCCCAGCCTGCCCCATGCAGGAGGCTGAACCTTTTCTGTTTTTAATGCACGTGTGTGCACATGTGTACATGAGGGTGGAGGCCAGAGGATGACCTTGGGCACCATCCTCAGAAAGAAGGTTATCTTAGTGTCCTGAAGCTTGCTGGGGATCCCCACATCCCTCCTTCCTGGATGGGAGTTGGGGGGGGGAACACTACTACACCTAGCATTTTTATGTGGGTTCTAAGGATGGAAGCAGGCATTGCTCGGCATCCCTGAAATAATCGCTTAAGGAAACCCACAGTGTAATCTTTGATGTATGAGCCCCACTCTAAATCCTGCATGCGTGGATGTCCTCTGAGATGGACCTGTGCTGTCAGGATCACCAGGAAGCCGAGGCTTACTGCATTGCGCTGGCTAGTAATATGCCAATTTGACACAAGCTATAGTTATACAAGAGAAAGGAACCCCGACTGAGAAAATGCCTCCCAAAGATCAGGATGTAGTGAAGCCTGAAGGGCATCTCCTTAATTTGTGAGGGATGAGGGATGGTGCTATCCCTGGGCTGCTGGTCCTGGGTTCTATAGGAGAGGAGTCTGAGCAAGCCATGAAGAGCAGCGCAATAAACAGCACTCCTCCAAGGCCTCTACATCAGCTCCTATCTCCACCCTCCTCCCCAGACTGCCTAACAGTGATGTGGAAGTGTAAGCAAAATAAAACCCTTTCCACCCCTTCTTGCTTCTCTTCACA
Source organism: Mus minutoides (assembly GCA_902729485.2). Classification (NCBI taxonomy): domain Eukaryota; kingdom Metazoa; phylum Chordata; class Mammalia; order Rodentia; family Muridae; genus Mus; species Mus minutoides. The sequence continues at coordinate 2,754,555 of LR749512.1, read as the reverse complement.
GCGATAGTTACCCTAACTATGACATATCATTACATATAAAATTCTGAAAAATACTATGCTAAAGAAACAACCACTCCTCAGAGAAAAGAGAGCTGGTCCAAAATAGGCCAGTCCTATTGGTCTATTTTACTCAGTCTCATGTAAAATTCATCTATGAAACTAATTTTTTCAGTAAGGACCAATTGCAGCCCTCTGCATGTAGGATCTTCCATCCAAAACCATGAGCTGAGAATGCAGACTGCTATTTCCTGTCCCTGTACCATACTGGGCAGACTCTGGCCACAGCAGAACCAGCCCTCTTGATGCATCTGGGCCGTAGCCACAATTAAAATATAAAAAAACCCAGAACAACAACAAAACCCAACCTGAGATCAACTGGTGGGAATCAATCCAACTAGGGGTGGGAACAAATTTCCCAAAGTAAAGCAAAATGTTAACTCAGGCGATCGGCTGTTCATGAAATGGGGGGGGGGAGATAATTTTCTTGCCCTCATTTGCAGATTTCATGTCTAGATCTGTAACATCCAAGCAGAGTCAGGCCCAAATAGCAGGCATTCCTCTGGTAATCCCAGGCCTGTCACTGGCTCTCTGTCTCAACAATGGGACTTGTCCATTAGACTTGATTTCAGTACGGCCAACTCTCCTAGTTCAGCATCTCAGCATCCCAACACAGACCATTCCACCTACAGTAGTCCTAGGGCCTGCTCGGAGCCTGACAACCCTCGGATACCTGCACTGGTCACTGCTACCCTGGCATGATAAGTTTGGGTCTCTGGGCGATAGTGCAAACAAGGCTCTGGGCTGGTTTGGTATCAACGACCAAGACGGCAGCAGCCCAGGTGTCCTTCCTAGACTGTTTCTGAGCATTAGGATAGCCTGTTCTGTTATTGAGGGGGAAAGGGCAACCAATCTCAGCTTTTAGAACACTTCCATTCTCTTTCACAAAGACATGTACCCATAGGCAGGCTGCTGGATGATGACGAGAGAGGCTCTGACCCACTGAGGTTGACCTCAAACTAATTCATTGGAAGTATGCTTTTCATAAGCAGAGCTGACTAGAAAGCTGCTGTTTCAAGTTCTTAATGCCAGGGCTAGTCTCTGTATATAGTCTTGGAGTGGGATGGGGGCTCTCTCGGGGGATTCTTCAGGGAATAAGTCAGTGCTTCATTTCTCTTTGGGCTAGCAGATTCTAAGAGGATGAGGAGGGAAGACTGGCTGGTTGTATCTAGATCATCCTGTAACACTAAGTACCTTAGTGCCTGGTACCTCATTTACCTGACACTTACATCTTAAAGAGTTGAGGAGCAAATGAGTCCTATGTGATGGATAAACACATTTTATGTAGAAAAAAACACATAAAAAATATAATCTGGCACTACAATGATTTTGATCAAATATGAATTAAAAAAAAAAGGAAGCAAAAAGTATCCCTAAACTCTGGATCTGCGCTGTGAAGCAAGGAATAGCTCTGCGAGGAGAAGAAGTTGCTGGTGTCAAACTGTTGACTCTGAAAGTGCCTTTCTCAGGATAGAGACAGGGAAACCAAAGACAGAAGAGTGAGCAGCCAGGCTTGGGGAAACACCATCCTTCTTAGTGCCAGGGGCTATTCTCTGTATCCAGTCTTGGGTCAGGGTTGGGTAGAAGTGGGATACCACCCGCATGCCCACTGGAATGGCAGCAGATTAAAGTGTTTGGAACCACACAATACCTAGGCATTCTTGTTTTAGTCTCCATTGACCAATTTTAATCTAGTGTGATTTCCTTCAGAGACAAGAGCAGAGACCCCCGCCTCCTGGTGTTATTACCTGCCGTGAGTCTCCTTGCTTAGCTGCCAAAGTACTTGGATACATCATCGAGAGGCCCCTGCAGGCCACTTCTGCCTGGGTCCTTGTGTTCTGAGCACATCCAATGAGCCCCCTGCTAACCGAGGGGGAGGCACAAGGACATTTGCTAACACTAAGCGTGTTGCATGTACGGAATGCACACCTTGGAAATATCACACGATCCTCTGTTGTCTGAGGCCAAGGCATCGTCCACTTTTAGGCCGTCTATGTATTTGATCAAACCCACTTCTAAAAGTAAAATTAGTTTCCTGATGCAAAAAAATAAATAAATAAAAATGGATATTAAATCCCTAACTGGATAAGGGGGCTTGTCTTGAAGATGGATCAATGTTTCTTTTTAAAAAAAAAGATGTCTATGCAAACAGGAGAAAATATATAAATTTTCCTATCAAAATGTCACCCACCCTGGACAACCCACTGGGGGAAAGATGAGTCTTCTAAGTAAACAATATTGGATGCAAGAAGATGGATTTGGGCACCTGCCTCATTTCAGATACAGAGATGAACTACAGGACCAGCACAGCTCTCAACACAGAAGGGAGAAGCAGCAAACTTAGAAGAAACCCTGGATGTAAATATTTTCAACCTCAGGCTAGACAACTATTTATTAAGCATGACAACAGCGGTGTACATAATTAGAGAAGACTGAAGAAGGCTTTATACTTAATGGGACACTGTAAGAAGCTAAAAGGAAAATCCCCCTAATTACAGATGACATTCACAAATCATTTCTTTGATCGGGAACATCTGTCAACCTACCTAGCAATCTATCGCAAAGCTGTTCAACATCACCATCAGGGAAATACAAAGTCAACGCTGGGCGTGATAGTGCACACCCGTGATCCTGGGATCTGGGAGGCAGAGGCAAACTCACACTGCTGGTGGGGATGTGAACTGGGGATACAGCTCGAAATATAATAGAAACAGAGAGGTACTCGCATGGCCCAGAGACTTAGCTCCTAGTTACATACCCAAGAGAAGTGAAAACTTGCCCCATAAAAACCTCATCTACAAATGTCGTTGAAGTATTATCTAAGAGGAGACAAAAGGAAAAAAAACCTGTCTAATATCTACCATCTAAAGGAGCAATCAACAAAATCCAGTACTGCATGAACTATCCAGGCTAGGCAGATCCAGACATAGAAAGCCAATTAGTGGTTGTCTAGGGCTTGGCCAGGGGAGGTCATGACTTCTAACAGGAACAGGACTCATTTCTGGGAAGATAAAAATATTCAAAATTAAATTATGGTGGTGGTTATGCAACTCCACGGTTGCACTAAACACCACCAAAGCATATATTTAAACAGGTGGATTCTATGGCACTGTGTACTGTGCTTCAAAGAGATCTTAAAATGCCATGCAGCACTCAAATTTTCTCTAAAACAAAACAACCTTCCTTTCTAACTACGAAAGTATACCATAATGTACACTCAAAAACACTAAAGAACTTGAAATACGAATACCAAAGTGACTTCTAACTCCCTCTATACAATGAAATATCTGTTGTTTTCAAGAGGGCACGTCCCGTTGCACCCCAGAATCTCAATCTCAGTAAGAAGCAAAACAGGTCCCAGCATACCCAGGAGCTCCCAGATTCATCTTCTAGGTGGGCTCAGTCTTAGACTCCGCGGCTCAGAGGCAGGCAAGGAGAGAAGCCAGAGAGAACTTACGAACAAACATTGAACAAACTTAAGAACAAACTTTGACAAGAAACTGTGAGGGTTTGTGGTCTAGAGATGGCAAGGAGGAGAAGACTTCTGTCTTCTCTACAGAGAAGGTAGTGTCCCTTCCTCTTATCAGGGGTCCCCAGGGACAGCCAGAGACCTGAAAGTGCCCTGCATTTGCTGATGCTCCTCTCATGTGAGAAGACCCACTAGCTGGCCCTTTAGCCTTCCCATAATTCCTTCTATCTCCTACTGAGCATTCACCATCCAGCATTTTAAATACTATGTGCCAGAGGCTGGGACCAGCAACCTTTCCAACCATTAGCACATGAGGAGCTTAGGATACATAGATGTTTGTCACCCAAGGGACATTCAGGGACTTCCCTGTTGTGATTATTATGAACAATGTCTCTGTTATCATTCACGTATACATCTCTCATAGACATGCTTCTGGTTCTCTTAGGGGTAACCTAGAGGTGAAAAAGCTGGTTCAACTGTTTAATTTTTTGATGAACCAAGAGTATGCCTTTTATTTTCTACAATGTCCAATTTGCTGTACAAATGCATGTTTCTTAAACTGGTGGTTTTTAAGATGATTAAACGAATTGTTCTTCCCATTTTTCCCTTCGTTTAGGGGTAGGATGGGGAGAGATTCTAGGAACTTGACTTAGGGCCAAAATGGTGCGTGTTAGGAAATGATGTTCGGGAATCTACCACTGAGCTACATCCCAGCTCCCGGCAGTCTCTTGGCATACCAAAGAGTACACAGGAGGTATGTCCAAAGCACTGAAGATCTGTGCCAGTAAACATTGGTCTACTTTTTAAATCTGCTTTGTAGCAATGACACAAAGGTTTCTCATTGACTGAAGACTTTTGAGTCCTGAATAAAATATGAGTTGGATATGAGTTGCTCCCCAGTGTGGCAGAGTTAAGTGGTGGTGGGGTCTTAGTACAAGGTGATTAGGTTACTGGCCATCATTCTAAGACGGCACTATTTCTGGTCTTTTGGGATGACATGGTTTCCTGTAAAAACAGGTTGTTGTCAAAATGCGAACCTCACTCCTGAGCCTCTCTAGTCTCTGAATCACCATGCAATCCTCTTTCTTGCTTGTGGTCCTGCCATGGTGCCATCTGCTATGAACAGACAGCCAGAGTTAGTTTCAGCTCTGTGACACCAAACTGTGAGCAAAATAAATGTTTTATAAAATAGCCTTACATTTATGTGAGTGCATATGCGAAAGAGAGAGAGAGGGGAAGGGAGGGAGAGAGAGAGAGAATCTTAAAGGAGGCCTTCCCTGAATGATTGACTCCAATATACCTATAGCTCTCCTTTAAGTATGGTATCTAATTTTTCCTTAGTTCTAGACTGAGTAATACTCCATATCAGTCATGACTCTTTGATAAAGACCCAGTACACATCTATCCATGTCATTTTTAAGAATCACAAGTCTTTCTAGAATGTTGTTAAAGTGCCTTTACGGCTTACGTGGAAGTCTGAGGGCTGGCATGAACTTGTTCAGAATTTTACCTTCTTCCGAATCCCCAAGTTTTTGTAATGGCCTGACAGGAATTCCTAACCTTCACCCGCTATATTCCCTCCCACACCTCTGCCTGAGACTTCTACTTTTTTTTTTCCTCAGGGTTGGCACAGCCTACACAGACTCCTTAAGTATTTGGGAGTCTCTGAGAAGCCATGTAGCTTTGGGTATGCTGAGTGGTCTCCTTGCAGAGACCAGTCAAGATTCTTACACAGACAGTGAGTGACCCAATCAACCACAGGACTTGTATTAAACCGAACCATGCCTCAGCCTTGGGTTCTTTGATCTCGATGCTGAAACCAACCCAGCCATTCACATCGTGCTTACTTCTTTGTAGCTACCAAAACCTCAGTGTAGACTACTCTATAAACCTGAACTGATCTTGGAAAGGAAACGGGGCGCCAGGTAACCACTGCGAAGGTGCCACACTGGGCAGACAACTCGGCAGTAAGTCTGGGCACCTTGCTTTGGATTGTTCCAAACACCACACTGGCGGGCAAGTTGGATGCTCCTGCCAGCTCACTTGGATCAAAAGGACCACGACATGTCAGAACACAAAGACCTGATAAGAACAAGGGGGGGGGGGGCTTTGTTCTATACTATCCTTTGAAATCCTGGGAAGCCTGCCCTCGAGAAGGCTAGTCTAACTAGCCTTGGTGCCAAGCTAGCAGAACATGGGCTGGTTTCTTTAGGTGGCCCCCACAGCCTCTTCACAGCCAACACATGGCTTGAGCTATACCCTGCTGCCCCAGAGGTCTGAGCTTCTACCTCGGCAAAGTTTGGACACCTTGGGGTAGGGTTATTTGTAATGGCTGAACCATCTATGGGCAGAGCCGGGGAGGACAAATGGTCTGCAGTATGCCAGGCTCACTTCAGTGAAAAGCCATTTTCCCTTACAGCCAGAAGGCTCAACAATAAGAAACAGCCCTTGTAGGGCGGGAGCCACTAACTCAAATGTTCTGGGGACCAGGCAAGTGTCTTGGGGAAAGGTAACTGCTTGTATAATGGTCTCCTGTTATAGATAAACTCCGATAACATTTCTTTCTTTTTCCATTTATATATGTGTGTTGTGTATATAGTTTGCATGTATGTGAATTCACCTGCACGTGTGTGTACATATATGTAGAGGCCCAAGGCTGACATCAAGAATCATCTTCCATTGCTCTTCCTCCTTATTGATTGAGATAGAGTCTCTCAATCAAACCCATAGCTCGCTGATACAGCTATATCTTGCAAGGCACCATGCTCTTGAGACTGGAATACTGGTGTTCTGCCATGATCACCTGGCACTTATGTGGGTTCTGGTGATCTGAACTCTTTCCCTCATGTTTGCAAAATAAGTGCTTTAACCACTGACCCTTTCCCCCATGCCCTTTGATAGCACTTCAGTGACAAAAGTCTTTGGTGACTTAATTCTACAAAGGAATATATTCATATTCTTACCCTCTCCACTCTATTCTTCACCCTCCCCATTTTTGATAAAGACGTGAGAAAAGAAGCAGGTCCCTCCCTCTCACTCTGCCCCAGGATGAGCAACAGCATGAACTTAAGCATAATAGCTATTACCACTTAACATCAGAGGGGTGAGGGGACCAGAAATGGTGGAAACTATGTGAAGGAGAAGCCATCAACCTAGCAACAGGATGCTCCTACAGGGATGTTGGCTAGAACTTGCTAGATCCCTCCAGATAGTCACATGTGTCCGCAACGGTACATTTCGTCTTCAATATTACAAAAGAAATTAAAAACGAAACAAACAAAAAAGCTTGTGGTGGATGCGGCTCCTTCGCTTTTGCATGGATGCGTGCCCACCTCTCTAGTTCAGTGCCCGTGTGTAGCCCTAAGTGCCCAGTGTGGGGCCAGTAAAGTAACCTTGCCTTCCCAAGACATATCAGGAGTAGGGCAAAGAGCCAGGCACCTAACCTGAGATGTCCCTGCATGTAGGGATGTCTACACCGACCACAGGCTATGCAATCAAACAGCGAACACTTCAAACCTGAGACTCGGAGACTGATAAGCACTCTGCCTCCTCTCCTAGTTGGGGGTGGGGTGGGTGGGAAGGGAGTTCATTGTGGCCATTTCCACTGAAACCAGACATTTAAGTGCTGACAGGGGTAAAAGCACACAAGGTTACTCTGTCATTGTGTACTCGTCACTACGAATTCTCAAGTTGGGGGAGGGCAGACTTGAAAGGGATTTAAGAGAGAAAATGCTGCTTATTGTGGAGGCAAAATACTCTCTTGGCTTATAAGGGTCTAGTTCTTCACAAGGCCTTTGTTTGCCTAGCAACCCCTCAGAGCTGCCTAACCCTTCTGGCTGGATTAGATTTCCAAAGATGTCAAGGGACAGAGAATGCTTTGTCCATCACTGGAGCTGGGGATGGGGGGGCCTCCCTCAAGTTACAGAGAGCCCAAGGGGCCAAATCAGGGCTCCCTACAATTCTGCTACTTGCCAGGGATGGGCCACCCACAGATTGGAGGAGCAGGCAGCAAAGGAGACTGTGAAATTAGTCAGGTAACTTCAAGAACCCTACAAAGGAGAGTCACATTCACCTGGAACCCCTGGAAGCAGCAAGCATCTGGAATGAGGTAGCTTGGATTCCAAAAGAGATCTTTTACTACTGTTTATAGCAGAAGATGCAGCCCCAATGGCTCCCCTGTTGGAAAAATGTTTATGTATCATAGCACAAGCCTTGGTAAGTAAAAACATTTATTTATCATAGCATAGGGACATGCAGGTATTTTACAGAACTGGAAAAATCCTTGCTTTCTCCTCTCATAAATGGAGAACACACAGAATCATTCTCGTATCTGAAAATGCCTACAGTTTCATCCAAGTAGCCAAGGGTCAGAGCATTGCTTATGGGAGGACCCAGGAGGGAAAAGAAAGCTAGAAGAAATTCTCAAACATCTCAGAAACAGATCTGGACAGTGAGAGCTTAAAGCATAAGCGCTACTGTTCTGAGAAGTCCCTCCATAATGGGGAATGCGCTCAAGACGGCCAGGGTCCACAGCACAGAAACACTGCAGCTGTAGGCTACTTAGCTGTCAGGACATAGCATCCCCCCAAGATACAAAGCCCTAGAAAGTCCAGGCATGTAACACCAGAAACACATATTTGTACTCTTCACAATAGGTCATGGAAACTTCACTGCCACTGAACCCATGGTACAAAGAGATAACAAGAATAAAGATTGGCAATGGGAGAACCCCCCCCCAAGGGATATTAATGGTCGGGAGGTGGTCTGGAGATAAAAGTATGGATTCCAGTAAAGGTGGTCCACAGAGGTGCATGGAAGCCTCTTGAGATGCAGAGAAATCAGTGGTTTGTCTAGGGGAAGCTACTGGTTAAACGAACCAGGAAAGGCAGCAGCAGCGTGCGAATCTGCTTGATACAGCTTCGGGGCAGAGTTGTAAGATGACCTTCAATAACAGACAACTGATCTTCAACAATGACAACTGTGTGGGGTTCACTCTGGGTTTGTGACTCAGCACAATGAAGTGAGACAAATACACGATGCCCATCTAACATTCGAAGGTCACCAAGATGAAGATGCTGGATGGGCAGTCAGCTAAGAAAGGAACAGCTGTCTGTGCCTGGCCTCTTCTGCCACAAGGGTCCTCAGCTGCCTCCTGTCCCCACCCAGGGTACAGATAAGTCCTGCTGCTCTCTCAATATGTCCACTTATCAGCAGCCTCTTTGGCCGCTCACCCTGGGTTTTGTATGGTCTTAAATTCAGCCTTTGCCCCAGCTCCATACAAAACAGTTCTACCTTCGTGCAGATGGTCCCTATCTTCTATGCTAAGAGGTGTGCCAGACACCAGCTGGTAAAGATAAGAATACCCGTACCCTTTCCTATCCACCACGTATGGGGACATCAGAAGTCCCCAGGAACCCCTTGTGCTCCTGGTCCTTATTGTTGAACCTAACAGTTGAACCACATTGATTTAGAAATCTTACATCATTCACTTCCCTCCATTCCCCTTTAAATGTAAATGAACATGAACTTGACTTTAAATAGCAGACAATTTGCTGGCCATCATTAAATCATAGGAACCGCCACCACTGGGCAGACCAGAAGTTGTGGATGGGCACTTCCTGATTGGTCATGCGTGCCTGTGTGCGTGACACCAGCATCGCATAGATCAAGAGTCCATGAACCCTAGTGAATTCATTAGCGAAGTGCTTCAAAAGTTCAAGCAGAAATGTAACCCCCAACTTCCCGTTCCCATTCGTCCTGCTTCAAAGTGGGATCGAGGGCATGAGGGTGGGGCCCCTGTGACGGCATTAGCAGCTTTATGAGAGAAGGGGGAGGGGCTTAAGTTTGCATGCTTGCTGCATACTGCCATGTGACTCTGCATGCTGTGCTGTAGCAAGAAGTCCCTTGCCAGATGTCAATACCACATGCTTGGATTTCCAACTCCCCGCACTTTAACCCCAAATGAACGCTACTATTTACAAAGTTACCTGGCCTAAGGCAGTGTGTTACCACAACAGAAAAAAAGAATTAATGGGATTGGAAAGTAAGCAAGCTAAGCGGCCCCTAGAATATGTTCTGCCTCGGGGGAAGAGGAATGCTCAAAAGTAAGTGTCTTAGTCAGGGTTTCTATTCCTGTACTAACATCATGACCAAGAAGCAAGTTGGGGAGGAAAGGGTTTATTCAGCTTAGACTTCCCATACAGCTGTTCATCACCAAAGGAAGTCAGGACTGGAACTCAAGCAGGTCAGAAAGCAGGAGCTGATGCAGAAGCCATGGCGGGATGTTCTTTACTGGCTTGCTCAGCCTGCTCTCTTATAGAACCCAAGACTACCAGCCCAGAGATGGTCCCACCCACAAGGGGTCTTTCCCCCTTGATCACTAATTGAGAAAATACCCCACAGCTGTATCTCATGGAGGCACTTCCCCAACTGAAGCTCCTTTCTCTGTGATAACTCCAACTGTGTCAAGTTGACACAAAACTAGCCAGTACAGTAAGGGTGATCAGAATACGGTCATGATAGAAGGTGGATGACAGTCTGCCCTCAGTAGACATCCTGATGTGAGTGGCCCCCGGAAACTGAGGAACAGGTACATGCTGGCAAAGGCTACCATTGAGTCACCACTCCTAGAAAGCTCTTTTAAGGGCTGCATTGCCAGGGAGCTATAGGACCCGGTGCCAAAGTGAAGTTGGAGTGACCTGTCTGCCTGCAGAAGGCTCGCTAGCTCTCTCATGTCCTGGTCTGCTAGCAGGCAGGTAGATACTTGGGGGGGAATTGCCACATCTGCATCATTCCCCATGCCCGCCCGCTTGACTGTGATGCTGCAGGAAGAGAAGCTGGGTGACGCCCCCATGAAGCTTCAGATGGAAGGGAGTAGTCACTGCATCTAATGTCCATTGCTACTCCAGGCCCCTCTGTAACCAGCATTGTCAGCATGGAGTATGATATGATATGATATGATATGATATGATATGATATGATATGATATGATATGGGGGACAATCTTGGCTGCCTTCTTCATATGGGGCATGGCTCTGATAAATCATTCTTTGAATATTCCAACATGTTAGCTTACCATGTTCTCAGTAGACAGGAGAAGCCCAAGCAGTTGGAGGTTCTGAGCAGTCCCAACAGTTTGAGAATGGGGCACAAAAGATTGCTTCAGACTACAAAACTCGCCCCCACCCTGCTCCCTCTAGATATCAATGCACCCATTCCAAGTGCTGATGGAAGAGATGGCTGTGAGCCAAGCTTCTACAGGCCACTGTTCCAATTCTACCATGTAGTGTGCGTCTTGTCTGTGCCTTCCCTTGAAAATTCCAGCCTTGGAATTTCTGCTGACACCCAGGCCCCTGGGACAATCACAGTCATTTCAGTGGCTTTTGCTTCCTTATTGTATAGTTTAAAAGCTGGCACCCAGTTTTCACACATGCAGAGGGGCTGTGGATTAGAAACCTAGAGCAAAGCTTTTCCCACTAAACTGATAAGACTCTCCTGGACTGTTAGCTCCTCAGTTACACAGAACTATGCAATCTTCCACAAGGGAACACACATTCAGTTGATGCTGCCACCCCATGCCAGAAAACACATACACACCAGCGGAGCCTCAGGAGAAGCAGACACCAAGTCCTCTTCACCTGACCAAGGGCAAACAGCTTCCTTTGAAGACCAGACAGGGACTGGGGAGACAGCTCAGCCATTAAAGTGCCTGACAGCAAGGGTGAGGAACTGATGTCTGTCCTCAGCATCTACACAGAAGAGCTAGGCATGGAGACCTGCCCTTGCCATCTGAGTGCTGGAAGTTAAAGGTAGGCAGATCTTTGGGGTTCATTGGCCACAGCCTACTGGCTTAACCCACTGTGTGAGCTCCAGGTCAATGACTCTATTTAAAAAAAAAAAAAACAAAAAACGTGAGCCAGGCAGTGGTAATGGATGCCTTTAATCTCAGCACTCAGGAGGCAAATATTTGTGAGTTCAAAGTCAGCCTGGTCTACAGAGTGAGTTCCAGAACACACATACACACACACACACACACACACACACACACACACACACACACACACACGTTCATTTACCCGCAGACAGTGAACAGGAAAGGCAAGGAACCTTCCTAGTGTCAGAGTACTAAGACCCAGTGAGTAGGTGGACTCTGCTACAATGAGAGGCAAGCAACTGCTCTCTTAGCACGCACTAGAGTGTCGCACAAGGTCACCTGAAAGAATCAGGGTGGAGAAAAGGCATTTATCCGTGCCAGCCCTCCTCCAAGGCTCAGGCAGATGGGCTGGCACAGCCTTTGTCAGCTCCAGTTCACAGTGCTCCACATCCAGCTGTCCAGACTAGGCTGAAGTTCTAGAAACTTCCTGGTCGTGCCTGCATAAGCTTGAGGATAAGCAGAGCATCGTAAGTGAGGAAACAATTGACTAACACAGACATATCTCAGAGGGTGCCCATGGAGGCCACCCGCATGGCATCCATTCTTCACAGTGACTTCCATGAAGTTGACTTCTAGGTTCTATAAGGCCCACCATTCAAGTGTCAATAGCTGAAGGCAGGCTAAACGCGAACAGATCCTTGCATGTAACTTTCTCCAGATGTGGGTACAGGGAGTCACAGAGGTCAATGCCAAACCTACCAGAGGGAGGCGTCTGAGGCCCATGGTCACTCCAGAGACCAAGCAGGGGAGGGAATGGGTTTTAATGAGAATGGCTGTCACACAACAGCATACTGGCCACATAGTTCCCAAAAGATAATGGAGTCCAGCTGGCCATCGGCACCTCCATAGCATCTGTCTTAGGCCCGACCACTGGGCTGGACAGAAATGGCTACAATTTAACACTGCTTTCAGTCCAATAGCTCAGCAAATGCTTGGTGGGTAGGGAGAACAGTGTTTTGAAGGCAAGGTTTTATTGCTTTCAAGAAGGTGCCTCATGGATAACAAGAAGGTGCCTCATGGATAACAAGAATGCTCGGGAGAAAGATAAGGACAGAAATAGAGTCCCACACCCACACATGCACAAACACAGAAACTCATCTTACCCCGAGATGCAAAGCCCACTGTTTATATGAAACACCCCCAGACACAGGTGTTGTGACTCTGCCTGGGGACCCAATTAGGAAGCCATCAGTCTGTCTCCCAGCAGCCAGAAGACAGGAATGGCCCATGAGGGAGGAAGGGGGGGATTAGTAACATAGCAAGGTAGGCCTTGGAAGGCAGCCACCCTTTCCTCCGGGTGCTGAAAACTGTTGGCACCAGAAGGAACTGTGTTGTTGGAAACCCTTTCCAGTGGAATGCAGACCGAACGCCCGCACATCCCAGGGCACAAATAACCCCAAACAGTCTTTAAAAGAAGCACTTCCATTGGGGGCGGGGTAATTGAAGTACTCTGTATGGAGCAATGGTGTGCCTCGTGATTTCCAGGGCTTTGTCATGCTATGACACCCGATGCTTTAAATTTTGAACTCATGCCATTTATCAAAGACAATGAAATCCTCAAGGCACGTCTACTTATCATTAGATAATTCAATGGAAAGTTTAATTGAGGCTTTGGAGATATGGCTCTTGGCAGTGACCCTCGTGTCTCACTCTTTGGCTTATTCTTATTTCATTAAAGGCATTTCTCTGCGTGCCAAAGGTTCTTATGTCATAAACCAGCAGCCACTGGAACTCTCCAGGCAATAGCCACCTTCTCATAGCCACACCAGGCCCTTCTCACACACTGGGCTCTGCAGGGACGTAGGAGGAAGATGGCGGCCCATTGCTCCTGGTGGTATGGCCCTGTCTCCTTAGACCACCTGTGAGCAGGCCACTTTTGCCCTGGCTTTGTAAACCTATGTACTGCCGGGATTTAAAAGGCTCTCTCTGGGACGGATGTCACACGGTCCTTTCCCAGCATGCCCAGGGTTGTCTTAGGGCTGGAGCCAGTTCTGCATCATTTGCTTAGCTGGCCAGCTGAGCGGGCTCTTCCTGAACTCACGGAATCTCATCCAGAAAGGTCTCCTATTGTCTGCTGCTTCCTTCTGAACCATGCAGGCACGCTTCCTGGCCTCGGATTCCTCCCCGATGGCATGATGTCATCTTACAGCCATCCTGGGGAGTGACCTCTCCTCGGTCCTCATCACTTTCCTGCCTTTGAGCCTAATCAGGGCTGAGCACAGATGCAAAAGAAACCCCTGGCCCACTTCTCTTTCTCCGTCTCCATGCCTAAGTCCCAAGCTTTCACCTTACTTAGGAATTAGACTTATTCTAGAACTTACTAGATTCACAAAATGAATAGGGGTGACCCTGGCCTCACTTGAATTCTCTAAAGGGTGCATAGATGAAGTAATGAAACTTTATGTTCTATGCTGTAAAGATAGAAGAAGTGGGTGGGGCTGGGGTACCTGGCCCGTGGCAGCTCCAGATTCATTATAAATCTCAGGGTATGGAGCTCTCTCAGGAGAGCCAACAAAAACTGGCCCAGTTTTAGAAAGCAACCCACCTCCCTGGGACCGCTGGCTCCTGAGGGAGTCACAGCAGACAGAGGCTGGCTCCTGAGGGAGTCACAGCAGACAGAGGCTGACTGCTTTTGTGGCCACTTCTACCCTCAAAGTCTCATTCCCTTCCTCAAAGTGAGATGGGGCTAAAGGCCTGGTGTGGACTCAGCTCTGGATGTCTGAGGGGTAAACAGTGACTTGAGACCTATATTCACGTGCTGTACTGCCAGACCACCCAGTCATACAAGGTCTAAACATCATCCAACAAGCCAGCTTCCTTCTGAAAATATGCCTGTGGGAGGGAGGCATTGGGTGATGTCTACCTTTCCCCACTGTTTCTCAGCACTGAAGGTTTCACCTCAGCAAGCCATGGGCTGCCCCTGATCAGTCCTTCTGTGTAAACTGTACAAGCCACCTGACCCCAACACAAGCCTGTTTCCTGAGTAATAGGAACGATTTGACCCATAAATCCACATAGACAATGTGCCCATGTCTGATCCCACTAACTCCTCACGGCAGTGTTTGAGGTAGAGACACCAGGTTAGGTACATTTTAAGAACTGTTAAACTAATTTACTGCCCAAGGTCTCAGAGCAGAGGACTACTCATGTCCCACAAATGGAAGGGAACACTCTTAACCCTGGTGGCACACTATCTAATTTTCTTTAGCAAAGGGAAGATGTTTAGATTATTTTTCTCATTCCTGTGAGCAAATACCCGAGAAGAAGCAATTTCAGGATGGGAGGAAGGGAGGGGGGTTTATTGTGGCTTGCAGTTCTAGGTGATCACTCCATGTGAGGGCAGACATGGCAGCAGGCAGGGATGGTAGGCTGGCTGGTTGCATGGCATCCACACTCAGAGATCAGGAAGAGATGAGTGGCTTATGTTCACTTCCTCTCACTGTTTAATGCAGTCTAGAAACAGAGCCTAGGGCATGGTGCTGCCCATAGAAGACAGGTCTTCTTACCCCAGTCAGTTAAGCTAATCTACATCTAATAGTCATGCTGTACAGACTAACCTGGGCTACAGAATCCCTCAGGGAATGCCCAGAGGGTTATCTAGATAGATTCTGTGAGGATGACAATATTAACTATCACAGATGATAGCAAAACTTGACAAATATCAGTTAAATCTGGACCTTCTTTACTTATTATACAAAATGGTATCAAGAACTTTTTTGTGATATTATCTCCCTCTTCCTTTTGTAAAACAGTAAATCAAGAATCATAAAAAGGACTGCAAAGTCCCTAGAAGGTGACCAGACCAGCATTGTCTCAGTCATTGTCATGAAAAATAGATGTGTTAGTCAGCTTCCCGTTCGTGCAACAAACCCTAGATCAATCAGTTTATAGGAATGAAGGCTTTAATTTCTGGCTCATGGCTTGACTTTATCATTGCTTGGCCCTGTTGCTCTGGGCCTGCAGAGAACAGGATATCATCATGGGACAATATGGCTGAGGAGACCTTCTCACCTAACAGCAGAGAGGAAGCAAGGAGAGAGGAAGAGGCCAGGATCCAAACATCCCCTTCAAGGGCACTACCTTCATAAAACAGGCTTCCTCCTTTGAACCCATCTTCTAAAAGTTCTACCAATTCCTGATAGGGCCCCAGGCTGGGAACTGAGACCTTAAGGCACAGGCCTTGGGACCTTTAAGGACAAGCCCCATAGCAATAGCCAAATGTACTTGTCCAATAAGCAGTAGCTTATCTCACATGCTTGCGGCTGAAACACAGCAGAGCATGGAGAGCAGCAGTGGTACCCACCAGGAGGCTTGCCTTCTCATCCTAGAGGCCATCAGGCAGCTTCGGGTGAAGTGGAAAGGCTGCTTCGGCCTCACTTGTTGGAAGCTGGCTGAATGGAGAACCAAGGCAAAAACAGTGATCCCCAGAGATGTCAGGGGAAGAGCGTGTCATACTCAGAACAGTCAGGGTGAAGCTCAAGATGAAGACAAACTCAAGAAGGAGGGAGGAGGGGAAGGTAGGTGTGGCTGGTGCAGGTGGCCCAGCGCTGAAGAAGCAGGAAGTAAGTCAGGAAAGGAACCATGTATTTTGGGGAGGGGGAGGGTCCTATGGGTCTCTGGGATTTCTTCTAAATGTGCTAGAAACCTGACACAGTACCTGTGTTATTTTATTTAGATTTTTTTTTGTAAGTCTTATCTGTGTGTGGGCTGGCCTAGGTGTTGGACAGGGCTGCTTAGCTCTATACACCTCTAGCTTTCTGTTTAAACCTCATGATAGAACCAAGAAAATGGCCTCTTTTATTTGTGGCCATGCTGAATAAGTCTTCCTTTTCTGCTTTTCACTATTGCTTGCCTGTTGAATTGGCTTGTTGAGGAAAGGTGGCTAAACCTAGCTTCTTAGGGTTACCAGGGCACAGACTCTAACCTCCAACCATACTGGTAATAGAGAAGAAGGGACTCATGGTAGGTTCAAAGCATGGATCATGGGTTGGCAGAAATAACGCCAATAGAATGTCAGGTTAACCACTACATTTTGGTTTCACAGTACTGGGAATAGCATCCAACCAAGAGCCTTGAGCATGGTAGATAAGCCTCTGATACTGAATCATATTCCCAGGCACAAAGCAGTTTATAAGACTCACATACCCTTTTTACACGGAAGGTGGGCTCTGTGACAAATGCTGCCTATTGGTCTTGTACTTCATCCCTGCCACTTTGTCTGATGTCCCCCACCACAGTTATACTCAAGAAGGAAGGGAAGTGGGAAAGTCTTAAGCCCCAGGTCTCACGATGGTCAAGAGACCTGTCTCCAGGGACCACCTCCTTCCACTTCTTCCCCGTTCCCTTAGCCTGGTCTATAACCCCTGAATTCTTAGCTCCTGTGGGCTTCCACATACACACAGTGCTTGTAGAATTGGGTGTGGGCAAATGTGCCTCCTTCTCCAACACACTGACTGTCTTACAGGTTCCTTTTCCAAGATGAAAACCTCTTGGGGTTGGGACTTTATCTCAAAACTTATGTTTATCTTGGCAGTCAGAGCTCTATGGCTCGGGAACCGCTGCAACCGGCCTGTGAGGCTAACCCCAGGGACTCCCCAGCCTCTCTGCTGCCTCTCTGGGAACCCTTCCATTTAATCAGCAGCTGAGCCAAGGAGAGAGATGAGCCATCGTGGCTGCTCCTGAATCCCCCTCCCCCTTCCACTGCCTTTGCACAGCTGTTTTGTCCTGTTTGATTTTGTAACCATGGGGTACAAGGAGACAATAGAAAATATCTGGAATATTATGAAAGCAAACAAGAGAAGGGCAGCAGGAACTTGGGGAAAGAAGCAGTCTGGTCAACTGGTTTTTAACACAGAATAGCACCCTGGACGCTTGAGAAGAGAGCCTTGGGCTATATAGGGCATGCCTCGGCTGCAGCAACCTGAGAAGTGGAGGCAAACAGAGGTGTGGGAAGAGCAGAGATACAAGCTGATTCCAGCCGCCACACCCAGTGGATTCTCTGGGAAGAAAGGCAAGGGTACCAGGGGCTTCCCAGTTTTCCTCTTCAGATTTTTGTTTGTGTGTGTGTTTTGAATGTCTTGTCAGGCCAGGTATTGAACCCGGAGCTTCATACATGTTGAGAAGGTGGCTCTGCCATGACATTGGCGTGTGTGTGTGTGTGTGTGTGTGTGTGTGCGCACATGCGCGCGCGCGCGCGCACACACACACACACACACACACACACACACACACACACACACGGGCACACACAGAATAGAGACACAGAGTGAAAGACGCAGAAAGACAACCATTCTGCCCACTGTAGACAAGATTTAGATCAGTGTCTATGAAAGTTGACTCTCCAGTCACTACAGTGTGTGTGACACATGGTATGCTGACCCAGATTTGGCTAAAGGGATCCTAATACATAAGGGCTGGAGGAAGAATTGCACATTTCTAGAACTTTCCAAGCTTTTGCTGATGCTTTGGCCCCTTAGCTCTGAGTATATATTTTTTCCTCCACCAACACACACACAGGCATCCAGAACCCTCACATCACCTGTTGAACAGAGGACACTGAAATCGGGTCAATGTAGCTCACACCTGGGACACATTTATGAAGAGGAAGAGAGTGGCTCTGTGATAGGTGGTCTGTACTGTTTTGGATAATGGATCCATTATTAACTTTCTTGGGTTAAAAGCTTCTGAGATTAACATGCATGTGAGCCAACCTTGGGATCCTTAAAACAGTGCTGGCCCCCATCTTCAGGCACCAGATTTGAGAAATTTGAGTGGCACAGTTGGCATTAAAGCTGTTGATTCAGGGACCACACTCCAAGAACCCCTGCTCTCTGTTATTGTAGCTGAGGGTCCTTTATGGCCTTGTGATGGTGCGTTATATTAAAACAAGCCTGGCACGGACAGCCTGATCTTAGAGAAGCTTGCTCATTGTTGACTGTTATTTCACTGCGGCTCATGTGCATGTCTTAAACATTCACCCTTTTACAAAAGGCAGCGATGACGTGAGTTTCCGAGTTCCTCCTCACGTGATCCTGGTTGTGCCTGGGGCGCTCCCACAGCTGACCCGGATTAGAGATGGTAACCAAACGGCTCCCCAAGGGCCACGGGTGTCCGTGTTAGGATACAGAATCACATGCAAGGAATTACTCTGCCCCCATGACCTGCCACCTCATCAGATTTTCCATGAACCTAGTGTTGGTCTTTGAGAGAGGCAGGGTGGGGGAAGGTGTGGTGGAGAGCCACAGCCTGTGGTGGTATTCTGGCAGGAGCAGACTCGACTCTGCTGACAGTGGGGTCCTGAGCTCTGTGTGGTCTTCTTGCTTTTGTGCAAGGAGCAAAGGAAGTGGGGGGCCCAGACTATGACTGGGGAAGAGCTGCCCACCCAGGAGGCCAACTATGTTGACCCTTGCTGTGACTTCACAGACTAATATTAGCTTGATAACTAAGGATTTCTAGATGCCCTGGCAAGCCACAGGTGCTACAAATGCTTTCCAAAATGTCCCTTCTCTGCAAAGCCTTTGGCCAAGCCAATGAAGAAATTTCATATCTCACGCCATCAACTATCTGTCTTCATTCTTTACCACTTACCTGCATCCTGAGTGTACAGTCTATGCCCATGTGTTAAAGGCTTAGTCCCAGCTTGTCACTGCCGGGAGTTGGCAGACCCTCTGAGAAATGTGGCCTATTTGGAGGACTTTGGGTCATTAGGCATATGCCCTTCAAGGGATGTGAGATGTACTGTGTGTTCTTGCTCCTGTCTCCCAACCATGCAGTTTTTCTTTCTCTCTTGGCCCATGGTGAGGGGTTTTGCTCGACCACAAAGTGTCACCATGATGTCCTATCCTTCCAACTGGACCAACTAAATATTAATGGAAACTTCTATGAGGAGAAACAACATTTTTCTGGGGCTAGAGAGATGGCTCGGTAAGTAAGACCATTTGCTGCTCACACAGAGAATGAGAATATAGATTTGGTTCCCAGTACCCACATGGCATATCAAAACCAGTTGTTTAAGTCCAGTTTCAGGGGAGCTAATGCCTTCTGGCTTATAAGGGTATTGGTATTACTACTATTCACACACACACACACACACACACACACACACACACACGCACAACAAAACAGATACACATAAAACATTTTAAAATAAACATTTTTTTCTTTGTAAGCCATTAACTCAGGTGTTTGTTATGTAATGGAAAGCTAACATACTCACTGATCGTCATGGAAGCCCCTGCCCCCAGCTCTCCACTATAACACAAGCCCCACAAGAATGAGAGTCTATCTTACGAAGGAAGTGAAAGATTTGTATGACAAGAACTTCAAGTCTCTGAAGAAAGAAATTGAGGAAGATCTCAGAAGATAGAAGGATCTCCATGCTCATGGATTGGCAGAATCAATATAGTAAAAATGGCTATCTTGCCAAAAGCTATCTACAGATTCAATGCAATCCCCATCAAAATTCCAACTCAATTCTTCAAGGATCTAGAAAAGACAATTAGCAAGTTCATCTGGAATAACAAAAAACCGAGACTAGCGAAAACTCTTCTCAACAATAAAAGAACCTCTGGTNTAACACTTGAAATGTAAATGAAGAAAATATCTAATAAAAGTTGAAAAAAATGTAATAAAAAAAAATCAAAGAATCTTCTTCCCCCCCCCCCAAAAAAAAAGAATGAGAGTCTATAGTATGTACTGGCATCCCCACGGTTAGAGTGGTACCTGGAAGGTACTCAACCCTGTCAATGTGAGAAAGCAGAATGTGTTTGCAAGGATAGAGATCTGTCAGAAAAAAATACTTCACATTGTAAGGACATAGAAACGAAGCAAGTACCAGGGAAAATAGTGATGGGCAATTCAACACTTACTGAAATAAGAAATGGACACAGGGCTAGCAAAATGGGCTAGGAATTAAATCCCCAGGCATCACAGTGAGACAGCTGCCCTCAGCTTTACCATTCATGAGTGAGGTCATTTCACATGAGAAGTATATTCTTTTAGTGCCTCAGATTCCCCATGAGCTGACAAAATAAAGCCTTAATTTAAAAGATTATTGAAGGCTAGTGCAGTTTTGTATAAGAATGGCACCCATGGGCTTATACATATTTGAATGCTCACTCATCAAAAATATGACACTATTTGAGAAGGACTAGGAGGTGTGGCTTGTGGAAGTAAGTGTTGCCTGATTGGAGGAAGTGTATTACTGAGGGTGGGATTTGGGATTTAAAAGCCAATTAATGCTAGGCCCAGTTCTGTCTCTTAACCTGTGAATAAGGATGCAGTTCTCAGCTATGTTCCCAGAACCATGAATACGGCCATGATGATAATGAACTAAACCTCTGAAACTGTAAGCCAGTCACCAATTAAGTGCTTCCTCTTTATAAGAGTTGCTTTGGTGTCTCATGGTATCTCTTTACAGGAGCAGTGACTAAGACAGGTAGGGAGATGGCTTTCTGAGAGCAAAGCTCTTCAACTTCCCAAGGATAAAGTCGACTTGGCTCTTGAGCATTCGTTCCCTGGCATCTAATATGGTGAACTGTGTTGATGTTTCCCATGGTTTGGATATTAAATGTTTCCCAAATGCTTTGTTTTCGTGGCATGGTCATGAGCCTGGAATGGTACTGGGAGGTGGTGGGACCTGTAGAGGAAGGAAGTTAGGGAGTATAACCCTGAAGGATATTGGGAACATAGACCTTGTCCTCTCTGTCTCTTCCTCACCATACAATGCACAACTTTACTCCAGTATGTGCTCCCATCTAGGATGATCCCAAATCAACAATTTCATTATTATTCATTATGGGCTCAAGCCTTTGAAACTTTGAGTTATGACACTTCTCATCTCTCTTAACTTTTTTTGTTTGTTTGTTTTGGATTTTGTTTGAGACAAACTCTTGCTATGTAGCTTAAGCGGGCCTAGAACCTAGACTGGCCTTGAATTCAGGAAATCTCCTGCCTTAGCCCCTCCCTGCAATTTCTAGGATTACAGATGTGTCCCGCCACATCAGACCGTTTCTCCTCCATTTTAATTTACTTTCTTGGGCAAGTTATCATAGGCAGAGAGCCCATTCATGTGGTTCCCCCAACCAACAGGAGACACAGGAGGAGTAACAAGAAGGGGCAACGTATGCACTGAAGGGACCTGTCTTCATACTGAAGGAAAGAACCTGGAGGACAGCTCTGGAGTCTGGAACCAGCAGCAGGTCCGGGCTTTGGCATCTGGTGATCCACCAGGCTTCTTGACTTGCTGAGTACTACAGAAGGTCCAAAGTTTGTCACCAGGGACAAGTCTAGGCCTGTACCAGTCCAGCCATGGAAAAGCAGAATTAATTCTTCCACATTTACTATTTCGAAGTTTGTCAGTCTAGAAATGCAAAGCCCTTCCTTCCCTTTGTCCTGTTGCTGTACTGTGTTGTCCTTTTATAGAGCTGCTCATAAGCCCAAGTCCTAAGAGCCCATTCAGGTTGCTCATCCTTGAGCCCTCCAGTATGCACCAATTTCTCTTTTCTCTTTTTTCTCTGGGAAACTTAAGATGAATGAGGGAAGTGGAGTTCCCTGTACCTGCTCTGTAAGGCCAAGGCTACTTTTCATCCTCCTCTAAAATCACTCAAAATTCCAACTGTGTCCTTAAGTCTGCAAATCCTGAGAGGGGGGGGGAGTCAGCTGCCAAGTCTTCAGGGTTTGGAGATCTCAAAACTTGAAAAGCACAAGATCTCAGCTAGAGATGCAGACTTCCTCAGTTCTGAACATGGAAGCTAAGCACCGCCAATCAGAACCCCAGTTCCAGGGTCCCAGTATTCTTATTTTCTCCTGTAACACCCAGTTTCAGGGACTGTAGCTGCCAAGTCCTTGGGTAACCTTAGGATGATCAATGAGGAAAAATCTCCAAGCACTGCTCATAGGAGGATGTAAGTGCAAAACCCCCACAATATCACATGTCACTTCCAATCTCGCTCCATTGGGCAGAAGGTTGCTGTTGGCTCTTGCCAGGAAAACTGAGAAATTTAATCTCCCAAGTGGGGAGGAATTCTGTGAATATCAGCTAACAGTATTTACCATAATACCCCAGCCTGTGTGACAGGTCCTAACTATGATCCAGCCCAGCCTCAACCAACCATGGCTCAGCCCATCCCTATACATGGCCGGTCCCTCCTCTAATCATGGCACATCCTCTCCTGAAGCATGGATCAGCTCCTCATTAACCAGGACATAGTTTATTCCTGCTTGTCATAAGTTTTTGATCACACTGACCCATGCCAACCCCTGCATACCAGATATTTACACTATGGTCCATAACAGTAGAAAATTACAGTTATGAAGTAACAACGATTTTATGGGTGGGGGCCACCACAACATGAGGACCTTCATTAAAGGGTCACCACAGTAAGAAGGTTGAGATCCACTGCCTTAGATGAACCCGCCTCTGTGTCTCCCGAAGTGCTCTGATTTCTTAAACTGTATATATGAAGAAGTTGAGGTTAAAAATTCAGAGCCAACTTCCAACTTCCCAAGAGAGAATTGAGGGTTCTTCACTTTATAAACTCACAGTGACCAAGGGAGCCTGGTAACTGTCTAGATGATGATGTAAGCTGTAAGATGCAGCTCTGAGTCTCAGAGGTCACCCCATGCTGGCCTGTGCTCAGTTCCCAGCACCACAGCAGCCTCACTGGCTGACCTCATTCATCACTTCACACCGGCAGTCCAACGGCTGAGCAGCTGCTGGGAAAATGAACTCAGGGCTAGGCTAAAAGGCAGTTTTGGTGCCAGATTACAGTGTGCACTTCCCACTGTCCAAAAACGTCAGTGATCCATGTGCTCTAACTGAGCCCCCTTTTTTAAAGCCACACAGCTCAGCTTGACAACCAAAAAGAAAACTTGAAAATATTGAAAAAGACTTTACTTTAGCTCCAGCATCCCTTCTTACTGTGCCCATCCTCTCTTTGCCCTGGCTTACTTTTTTCTCTGCCCTCTAGCAGGCTAGAACTACCCCTCCTTGTTTTGCCTACACTCCAGCTAGAGCTCCATTCTCTCTTCCATAGATCAAGGACTACCCTCTACCTGGAAACTGTTCTTTAAATGAAGTTGCCTTTTAAAAAAATTCTACACGGTCAGCTATTAGATGGAACACAGGGTTCCCAAGGAAGAAGGAGCTAGAGAAAGTACCCAAGGAGCTGAAGGGGTCTTCAACCCTATAGGTGGAAGAATAACCATGAACTAACTAGTACCCCCTGGGCTCGTGTCTCTAGCTGCATATATAGAAGAGGATGGCCTAGTTGGCCATCAGTGGGAAGAGAGGCCCCTT
>LR749512.1:2630077-2728923 GCA_902729485.2 Mus minutoides | reverse complement strand
GGGGTCTTCAACCCTATAGGTGGAAGAATAACCATGAACTAACTAGTACCCCCTGGGCTCGTGTCTCTAGCTGCATATATAGAAGAGGATGGCCTAGTTGGCCATCAGTGGGAAGAGAGGCCCCTTGGTTATGCAGACTTTATATGCCCCAATACAGGGGAACGCCGGGGCCAAGGGGTGGGAGCGGGTGGGTAGGGGATCAGGGCCGGGAGGGGGGAGGATATAGGGAACTTTCTGGATAACACTTGAAATGTAAATGAAGAAAATATCTAATAAAAGTTGAAAAAAAATTGAAAAAAAAATTGAAAAAAAAATTCTACAAATCAAATCTATAGTTTCTCTTGTCATCTCACCTAAAACAAAACAAACGTAAGCCCTACCATGGGCAACTAAGCACAAACCTGTCATATTAACCACTTTTCAGGGTGTAGTTCAGTGGCAATATATCTGTTTCCACGGTTGTTCAATCATACTGCTCTCCTGATTCTGTTTAAAACACCCTCACCATAAGCAATTGAGGGAGAAAGGTTTATCGGGCTTATGGTTCCAAGTTATTACTCATCGTTGTGATGAAGCCAAGGCAGGAAACTTGAAGTAGCTCATCACATCAACAGTCAAGAGCAGAGAGAGCAATGAATGTGTGTATGCCTCTAGGACTTAGCTCATTTTCTCTATTCTTATACAGGTCAGGACCCAGACCCAGGGAATGATGCTGCCCACGGTGGGCTGTGTCTCTCTCTATCAATTAGCCAAGAAAATCTCCCAGAGAAAATACATAAGGCCAACACAATCCAGAAAAACCATCTCTGAGACTCTCTCCCAGTGATCCTACCTTGGATGGAGTTGATGATTAAAACCAACCACCATGACCAACATTGAGCTTTGAGTTTTCATCTTGTAAAACTGGAACTTTAGGCTATTAAGGAATAATGGCTCACCCTTTCTCTCTCTCCCCAGCTCTTGGACACAACCATTTTCTGTCTCTATAAATATTCTTTGGGTGCCTTATACATGTGGAATCCTACAGCACACATGCTTTTCTAATGTAGGCTCATTTTGCTCAGCATCATGCTCCAAAGGCTTACCCATGATGTAGTCTGTGTCAGAATTGCCTTTTGTTTTATGGTTGGCTTTCTATCCCACCATATGTGCATTCCACACTGCATTTATCCACTGGATGGATGTGTAAGAGTGCTTTTGACTCTTGGGATAGTGCTGCTATGAACACAAGTGTGCAAACATCTGTTTGAGTACCTGCTCTTGTGTGTGTGTGTGTTTGTGTGTGTGTGTCTGTGTGTCTGTGTGTGTGTGTTCACATACGAATTTTTGCTTTGCACTTTAATCTGGGGGCGGGGGGTGGAGAAGATACTGTTGTTTTTCCATACAAGATGCAAATCTTCCCATGATCACCAGTGGTGCACAAGCGTCTCCATCTCCACCTCTCCATAGCCTCAGTAACATTTGCCATTTCTGGCTTTGGATGGGGTGTTTCTTAGATTTTTTTTTAAATTACATATGAGTTTCACATGTGTGCAGGTACCTAAGGTGGGCAAAAGAAGGTGTCAGCGCCCCTGAACTAATTAATGGTGGTTGTGAGCCATTCGACATAGGTGATGAGAACCAAACGTGGGTCCTCTGTATATGTTCTTAACCGCAGACCCATCCCTCCAGCCCTTCTTTCTGATTCTTGACAGCCACCAAATTAATAGATGTGTCCAGTCATCCTCTTTATCCTCTTAGGAACCCTGAGGATTGTTATTTCCATTGTATAGATGAGATCACATCTGGATATGGAAGGTAAATCACAAAGGCTGTTGCAGAAGCAAGAAGTGATTCCAGGCCTAACTGTAGAACCAGCATCCACAGGACAGAGCTTTGCCTGTCCCCTCTTCCAACGAGTGGCCCTTAGTAGGAGCCACCATTACTGCTGAGATGATGGGGCTCTGAAGATGTCAACAGGGACCATGAGGGACACCATAGAGTAAACTGTTTTAGAGCTCGTCTCTGGCTTTCAGTCTCAAATTTCCCAGGTTTCTTCCAACTAAAACAGAAGGCGTTGCTCCTGTGGCTCTCCTAGTGGTCCTCCTTGGTCTCCATGCTCAACATGCCACTGCATGCTCTGTTTATGTGGCTTCCCGTGAGCTACAACAGCTGTCTCACCCTACAGGATTCTCACACAGCCTCACTTCACATCCTTAACTCTGTTTTGCCAGTACGATAGAGAACGTGCTCGCTTGATTCTAACAAATCTAAAAAGGATTGTGATTCTGATTCAAGTAAGAACAGTCCCCTAATATGATAAAGAATGGCATTTCCTTCCAAGCTAATTACACAGTCCCTTGGCTGAGAGGAACAGAGAGAGAACAGAGCAGCCCCTCTGATAACTGTCACACCAGGGAGATGCTGAGAAGGAAATGGTGGTGGGCTTTGGCCTAACACCAATGTCCCCAGTGTCTTGTGTCTGACCTGAAGACATGATGATTTTGGAGTCTTCTCACAAGCTTGGCTGGATTCAGTGGCCTACAGATACTCAGCCTCCACCTTTGAGGAACAATATTTTTAAAGGGCAACGGTGTATGATAAGGGTCAATAAGGCTCAGGGATCACTGTGTAAGATGGGAAGGAAAGACCAGGAAATTTTGGTAAGACTGTGTCTCCTAGGAGTGTCAGAAGCTACGAACACAAAGTCATCAACATGACTGTCCAAACATGAACTGAATAGGGACAACTACTGACATGCTAAAGTGAGCAGGGGAAAGACCATAAGGCCCCAACCTTACTCAAAGGAGTATGGGTAACTAAGGAATGTTGACAGCTAGAAAAGTGGTCCTTCCTAGGGAAGAGCACACCGATTGGCTATTTAATACCACATGGTCAGCCCTGGAAACCTCACATATAAGTAAAATCATATAGACTGAACAGCTTGTATACATATACTCACACATACAATGAATGAAAAGAGAGGCTATAAATATAAGAGAGAGCAGGCAGGGGTATCTGAAAGCGTTTGAGTGGGAAAAGGGAAGAAGAAAATAATATCATATAGTAATCTCAAAATGTGAACGAGAGGTTCATATCTTTAAAGGCAATGGCACCGCTGCCTCGCCCAATCAATGTCCTAGCCTATGTTCCAAGCCCTCAGTTGTGTCCTCTGCGTGTCGAACGTCTTTGCTTCTTCAGACCCCTTGCTTTCTAATTCCAAAGGCAGTTAGGCACAACCACCTGCTTCTTCATTGGTCTCTATCTAGCTCCAAAACTAAATGTTGGTTCCACATCTTGAAGGGGCTGATAGAATTCCATCCCATGGAAAACCAAATCTCGGCATTTTCACCCTATCTAATACAGCCCAGCCATCATAGAACCTTAGAAGAGAACCTGACGGAAAAAAAATGAGCCAAGGTGAACTTGGTCCTCCGGGGCAAGTGGTTTTAGTTACGGGCACCCAGACACATCCCAAACACAGAGTGCCTACACGGTAGCATAGCTCTCAAGCCAGACAGGTCCCCCAGGAGGCTCTTACAAGACTAAGCTGAGGACTGAGAGAACCCACAAGCACAGACAAAGCAGAGTCACACCATCAGAACAGGAAGTACACATTGCACACTCTGACTTGAACACTTGCACCAGGCAAGTACACGTGTACATGTGTGTCTATATGAACAAGCACATATCCACTTACATTTTTTTCCTGCCACCGTTCTCCTGGGCCATGCTGGCAATAACCATATGGGGAGACAAGGGCAGGATAGACCTGGGGCCACCCACATCTCCTTTGTTCTGAAACATGGCAGCCCTTACACACCCTTTAAGAAACCCCCCCAGCATCTAAGAACAAGCTAATCAGCGTTTTAAATGGGCTCTACCAACATGTAAAGCTCGCTGTGTTAGGGGATAAGTTGCTGTAGTGAAAGATGCACTTTTTGGATTTCCCAGAAACTCTCCCTGCCCCATTTTAAAAACTAGTTCTTTGAGAATTTTGTAGAATGTATTTTGGTCATATTCACCTCTTTCCTGACTCCTCTCAGATGTCCCTCTTCCCTACCTACTCAATTGGTGGCCTACTTCTTTTTTTTTTTTTTTTTATTCTTTTATTAGATATTTTCTTCATTTACATTTCAAGTGTTATCCAGAAAGTTCCCTATATCCTCCCCCCTCCCGGCCCTGCTACCCTACCCACCCGCTCCCACCCCCTGGCCCCGGCGTTCCCCTGTATTGGGGCAAATAAAGTCTGCATAACCAAGGGGCCTCTCTTCCCACTGATNCTTCCTAGAATTAAGAACAAAGCACACATTGAAAGAGTTAAAGGGAGCATTTGTGCAGCTCAATCCAAAGGATGGTCCCAACGACTGCGGCTGCCAGGGATCCATCCCACAATCAGTCACCAAACATAGACACTATATCATATGCCAGCAAGATGGTGCTGAAAGGGCCCGGATATAGCGGTCTCGGGGGGCCTACTTCTTTTAAATCACGTCAAAATAGTTGGATATGTGGCCCTCCATTAAGAAATACAACTGTACCATGATATACAATACCCTAATACAATAGAATGCTACATTCATAACTAACTCTTGTGAATGGATGCTATATTTCTAAAATAAATATAAGGAAGACACACACACACACACACACACACACACACACACACACACACACAGCACAGGAGATTGTCAAATCCTAATTACTAGTACCAAGAAAATTGACAAGGAGAAGAATTTGTCAGAGCCGGGAAGATCTGCCCTGTGACAACAAATACACAGTTAAATGTCAAGTTTTTACTTCTGTCAAATCACAAGGTGAGGAACAGTCTAAAACTGTGGCACATCCACAGGACCAAGATGAAATGGATGACATCTAAACTGGATGTTCCCTTATTCAAAGGAACTCTCTCCCGGAGGCAATTTCTTCCACTTGTGATGGAGTTATGTCCAGATAAACTATTAATGGCCTTTCTACTAATCTGGCAACTTTTTTTTAATCTGTTCCACTAGACAGACAGACAGACAGACAGACAGACAGACAGACAGACATGACAGGTAGAGAGAGAGAGTGTGTGTGTGTAATCACACTATATCACACACACACACACACACATACACACACACAGATACATACATATGGAAATTAATAAGAGTCTGAGGCTGGTCTGTGATTGCCATACCCCCAGCTTTAAAATGTTTATCAAATTAAAATTTCATTTTAAAACTGACTTGATTACATGTTCAAATGAATTATGGTAACATTAAAATAAGCACAATAAAATGCTAAGTCTCTAGGTCCAATTCCTTTGTAAAAATTAAAAATTCCCAGAGTATTAGAAAGAGCACAGAGAGGGAGGCAAGAGGCAGAGCAGCCCATCCCCTCAGTAACCCACTGCCACCTTAGGAACCCATTCCCCCCCAGTAACCCACTGCCATCTTAGGAATGACTGCACCCTGTCCCTGCCATGAAAAGATATGCCTCTTTAGGAACTGACACACATGTGCCAGAGAGGTCACATAAGGGTATCAGATGACACTGGGTGATGTGTGGCTAAGTGTCAAATGAAGAGCCCTAAATTATCAGAATCCAGAGGATGAAGAATTGACACCCCCCCCCCATGTGACTATATTTTGAAACAGAGCTTTGAGAAATATAGTTAAATCGGGTTAAACGATGTCACAAACGTGGGCCGTAATCCAGTGTGACTGATGTGCTCATAAAAAGCAAGACATCAGGAGCACAGCGAAGTAAGGGAATGGTGTGAAGGCAGCCATCCATTGGCAAGCCATGGAGAACCCTCATCAGAAACCAGACGCCTGAAGACACCTGGTCCTGGACCAGTGGCCTCCAGATCTGTAAAACCTAAGATTTTGTCACCTGAGATACCCAGGACCTTGCAGCATTTTGCAATGAAAATTGTCCTGAGAAAAGTATTTAAAATGATAAGAACTATTGAGTAGGCGAGAGAAAGACACTTGATTAGAACCAGCTACTTGATCTTCCACACTGGAAGGGGTGTGCGATTCATATCGCAAGGATAGTTTGTACATTCATAATAAAACGAAAGGTAGCTATCAATCATATGAAGGAGAAGCACGTGCTCTGGTGCATAGTATTCACAGACACGTAGCTTCTTTCATCTGTACTCATCCCTTCCCTGTGATATATTAGCCACGCAACATGGTACACAAAAGCCTCTGGCATTCTCAGCCAGGTGCTGCAGGACACCTGGCATGGAGATCCAGGCTCAGCACTGCACAGCCAAGAGGCTTCTGGGGAATCAGGATGTATAGGGCAAGAGCTAGGTGAGGAGCTAATGCCTCCTGAGCCTAGGCAAGGGGCCGGTGCAGGGTGAGACAGATGCACACTCCAAAGAGAGCTGCACTATGAACTCTGGGAAGAGTACCATTCCAACAGCATGTCTCCCTGAAGCTTCACATTTCTACAGCCCAGCCAGACTTGAGCCTGGCTCGGCTACCCCACAAGCAAAACAAGGCTGGCATTGTCTTTGCCCAGGGATTCCATCCTGGAACCAGTCCTAAAGGGCAAAGCCCAGATATCTGTTGGCTGGATTTTGATATCCTGGCCTCTGATCGGTTTTGAAGACTGATAAATTAAAGGAATAAAATAATCATCAACTGTGACATGTAGAATAGATGTTGGCTACCATCAGACCAGATTCTGAAGGGCCTCATTAAATCATCTAATCAAGGCAGTCACCGTAAGTGTTAAGAAACTTGAGTCACCCAGTTCAGTCACATAGAGTCCTAACAGAGGCCAAGGTTACCCAGAACTGAAGGCTCCATGGTAACAGGTTGCTAACATACTGAACTGTACAATATTAGATATGATGTCAATCCTATCTGGCTTCCCACCGGCATTTCTGTAATTCAAAGCATATGAGCATATGAGATTCCTAACTTTTCTTTGGGGGATACAATATCTGCACCCTCCCCGTGTGCAAGAGCAGGTGACATAGAAGGATAGTCTGGGGATCTCCTCTTAGACAGGTACTCTGCCTACTCTTTAAAAAAAAGGTATTTGCCTTTGTTCACTGTTTGGGTTTTGTTTGTTTGTTTGTTTTCCAAGAAAGAGTTTCTCGGTGTGTCCCTGGCTGCCCTGACATTTGATTTGTAGACCAGGCTGCCCTCAAATACAGAGATCTGGCAAACTCTGCTTCCTAAGTGCTGGGATTAAAGGTGTGCACCACCACATCTAGCAGAAGGAAGGTTTCTACATGTATCCTTTAAGAACAGGAAGGCCATTCAGGTATCACTGAAAATAGGAAAGGAAGGAGACCTACACGTGAGGAGTAGGTGAGAAAGAGATGAAAGGAAAGATGACCCGTGTTTCTCCGCATCTGCATCTCAGTGCTGCTTAGACTAGAAAGCAAGCTGCCAGGATGGACAAGATGCTTATAGATGATTAGACTCTCAACTGCAGGCATCTTGGAGCTACCTGGCAGCTCTGGCCCTTGGTTTGACTTGTTATAACATTCTTTCCCAACCCATTATCCAGATGCCTTTTGTCATAGGCAGCCTCAAAAGTCACCTGAAAAGATAATAGAGGAACCAGTTTACAAGAAGAGAGGCAACAGGAAATATTAAGCTTGTTTGAGGAGATGGGGGTAACTCCAAAAGACTACAAGTCCCATGATGCAACCTCTCTGTGAATCATTGTCAGAGTTGTAAACTTACCAACAGTGTCACAAGGTTCATCTTTGTGAACGCAGAAATCTGTCCTAAAAAAAAAGGAAAAGAAAAGATAAAGTCTGATGTAGTGGTACTCTGTAAAAATTGGAAAGGAAATCACATATTAATATTGGTTGGTGATCCTATGATGTTGTTGCTTTAATTTAGACAAATAACAATGTCCGTCGAAAGTAAACCATCTATGGCAGTTCTAAATGGTAAGGCCACTTACTACATGGAAGAACCCGTATTAAAAATGTTTTGGGGTATTCTAAGATTCTGTGCTAATATCTGCTTATCAGTGAGTGCAAATCTAGTGACTTCTTTTGTGATTGGGTTACCTCACTAAGGATGATATCCTCCAGATACATCCATTTGCCCAAGAATTTCATAACTTCATTGTTTTTAATAGCAGAGTAGTACTCCATTGTGTAAATGTACCACATTTTCTGTATCCATTCCTCTATTGAGGGACATTTGCATTATTTCCAGCTTCTGGCTATTATAAATAAGGCTGCTATGAACATAGTGGAGCATGTGTTCTTAGCACAGAATCTTAGAATACCCAAGATACAATTTGCAAAACACAATAAAATCAAGAAGAAGGAAGACCAGCATGTGAATACTTTATTCCTTCCTCCTTAGAACAGGGAACAAAATACCCATGAAAGGAATTACAGAGACAAAGTTTGGAGCTAAGACAAAAGGATGGACTATCCAGAGACTACCCCACCTGGGGATCCATCCCATAATCACCACCAAACTCAGACAGCAAGAGTTTGCTGAAGGGACCCTGATACCTGTACACAGATGGGGGCCACACAGTAGCTTTGTCTTAAAGTGAGTTTGTACACAAGGCCCCCAATGGAGGAGCTAGAGAAAGTACCCAAGAAGCTGAAGGGGTCTGCAACCCTTTAAGAGGAACAACAATATGAACTAACCAGTACCCCCAGAGCTCGTGTCTCTAGCTGCATATGTAGAAGATGGCCTAGTTGGCCATCACTGGGAAGAGAGGCCCCTTGGTCTTGCAAACTTTATATGCTCCAGTACAGGGGAACGCCAGGGCCAAGAGGTGGGAGTGGGTGAGTAGGGGAGCAGGGTGGGGGAGGGTAGAGGGAACTTTTGGGATAGCATTTGAAATGTAAATAAAGAAAATATCTAATAAAATAAATTAAAAAAATTTAAAAATGTTTTTGCATTGATTTGTGAAGTGTGCATGCATGTGCCATAGCACACAGGTAGAGGTCTGAGAGAGTCAGTTCTCTTCTGGAGGCGAGCTGTGGGGAGAGACATCAGGCCGTCAGGCTGGGTGTTAAGTACCTACACACACTGAGCCACCTCACTGCCTCAGGACTCCCTCTTACAGCTGAACTGCTCCACACAAAGCTGTCGGAAAGAAGTTATTCTTTCAAACATTGAAAAAAATTGAAAAGGCCTGTTTTGATCCGAGACAATTAATTACCAGTCAACTGTGGTGGGTATTTCAAAGCTACTCAACTTGGATAGCTGTCAGGGCCGTTCCTCATATCCATGGAGAGGCAACCAAAACCCATTTCTAAAAATCATTTTTCAAGCTGGCAGAGATTCCCCCAAGTGTACAGTTGAGGATGAGTGAGAAAGCAAAGGTACAAAGCCTGCTTCAGCCATGGTCCTGCACAGCCTGTGGGTTCACATCACCTCTCTTGATGAGACAAAGCGTTGAACCCAGCTCTTCCACCAACAAACATCCTCAGGCTTCCTTCTCAAACTCCCACAATTAGGAGCCAACCACAGAAAGGGAGATAGAGGAAGAGAACCATAGTCCCCAAAGCAGCCATGGTCCATTCACCGATAAATAGGCAGGCAGGCAGGCAGGCAGGCAGGCAGGCAGGCAGGCAGGCAGATCCTAGAGGTAGCCAGACGCTAAGCACTGTATGTCAGCAGGTGGCAGCCCTGGTCCCAGCTGACCTTCCCTGGCTAACCCTGCCAGGTTTCCATGCCATCATTCATGACCACCACGATTCTTGCCTTCACTCCGGCCTTAATCTACTCACAGCAATGATCCGGGGAACCATGCAGGGGCTGTCACTTTCCTTCCACTCTATCCACTGTCATCTCAGTGCACATCCCAGCCCACGCTCATCCCCAGTGCGCGTTGTGTCCATCCCTCAGCCTACTCCTCCTGCGAGGCGAGGCACGGATCCCAGCAGCCCTCTCTCGCCCACAGGCTGCGGATCTGGAGGCCTAAAGGCTCTGCTTGACATCTTGATGCACAGATTCCCAGGCCTAGGCTAACAACTGAGTACCTTGGGACAGAGTCACCTCACCAAGCACACTGGGCATCCCGCAAGCCAGAGGACATGGCAGGGCAGGGATCATGGACAGGAATGAAAGCTTAGAGGTGTGGCCAGAGAGGAAACAGGGAGGTAGCCCAGGTCTGCGGGATCTGCCACTCAGTGGATTTTGCTTCTGGAAGTTTCCAAGTTTTTCGTAACAAATATATATATACTTTGGGTTATCGGGGTTTTTTGGTCAATTTATTTTAATATTATCATTTGTCACTGACAATTAAAATGGTACATAATTATACAATGCAAATGTGAGATGGGATGTGTATATTGTGAAAGGATAAAATCTAGCTAATAGAAATATCCATCACCTCAGGTACCAGTTTAGGTTTTTGTTTTTGTTTTTTGTTTTTAGTTTTGTGGGGGATTTTGTTTGTTGGTGAGATTACTTAAAATCCACTTTCACAGTAGTCCTTAAGCATATGTCACTGTGAATTGGACAATAAATATCTAGAACTCAGAAAAATAAAAACCTTTAAGACTATCCACTATTATGAAAAAAACAAAAACAAACAACAACAACAACCTTAAATGCTTTATTCGCATGAACTTACTCCCAAACCAAACAAATTTAGTGGAAAGGAAGCAGGGCTAAGTAGCTAATTGGTCAAAGCAAGCCTCCTGTCTTGCCTTTGCTGCCTTGCTCTTCGGTTTCCTGGCTAGGAGGCTCCTGAACAGGAAGCAGAGGGGACAGGGAGAAAACTGATTCTGAAGTGTTGAGGACTGCGACCTGCAGGAGATCCCAGCATGACCCTCAGCCAGACCTGCACACTTGCTTGGCTGTCTCTCTGGTGTTCTCTACAGGGACACAGAGCTGGGCTTGGGGAGAAACGGTGTGTGCCTGTCTTCCTGGGTCAAGTTCAGAAGCTAAAGGTAAAGCCACTAGGACTGGAGCCCCAGTCCTCTGTGTGGCCCTGGCTGGCCTCCAACCAACCGCAATACTCATGGTGGCTGTCTACAGCCTAGACACATAACACACACACACACACACACACACACACACACACACACACACACAAACACACACGCATAGCTGCAGAAAAGCTGATGGCCTCTGCTAGCCATGACATCATGTTCACATCCTCTGTAGCAGCCAGTGTCCAGGAGAACAGCTCCCAGGTTTAGCCACCAGCCAAAAGAGAGAAAGAGGAGAAAACCATCACACTGGCCAGATGCAAGGCCAGATACAGAGATGCTGTCCCCTGAACAATGCCTGGCCTATGAGGTTTCCTATTAGACACATGGCTAGGATTAACCTTGGGCAGAAAGGTCACCTCTCTAAAGCAGCTGCCCTTGCTTTCCATTTCCCTGTAAAGCATGAACCTGCCATCAGCTCAACCTCAGGAGTTGCAGACCCAGCTTCTAGTTATACACAGGCTTCTCAGCCAGCTCTCATTCCACCCACTCCAGTGCTGCCGCCCTGCCCTTGCAGGAGGCAGCATTTGTAAGGGCAGCCTCTGGGGATGTGGCTAGTGGCTCATCCATAGAAGCCAGAACAAACAAAGGTTTAGGCAGCCCTGAGGTGTCATCATGAAAGGAAAAAGAAAACAGGCCCCTAGGCATGTGTGTGTTTATACCAGTTTGTCTCTCTCTCTCTCTCTCTCTCTCTCTCTCTCTCTCTCTCTCTCTCTCTCTCTGTGTGTGTGTGTGTGTGTGTGTGTGTGTGTGTGTTCAGAAGATGATGTTGGGGATCTTCCTTAATTTCTCTCCACCTCATTTTTTGGGATGTTTGTTTGTTTGTTTGTTTGTTTTTTGAGACAGAGTCCCTCACTGAAACTGAACCTTATCCACTGGCCTACAGCAGCAAGCCAGCAAGCCTCCATCTCTGCCAAACACACACCAGAAAGCCCAGCTCTTTCACGTGGGTTCCAGGGGCTCAAACTCAGATCTTCATGCTTGGATCACAAGCATGTCACTAACTAAGCCATCTTCCCAGACCCCTGGTTGATTCCGTTGTTTAAAACAGGATTTCACATAGCCTAAAAGCTGGCATCAAACTCACTATGTAGGCATAGGTGACCTTAAACGCCTGATCCTCCTGTCTCACCCGAGGGCTACCATTATGAACAAGTACTGCTTTCGCTGGCTATCTGTGATTTTATAAAAGATCTAATACAGAAGTTTTGTCAACTCTGATTTTGATGACATTTATTTCCTCTGAAAAGAAAAGAAACAAAAACAAAAACAAAAACAACTTTCATTCCTAGAACAGGACCACTCCCAAATGTTTTCTCTCCTAATTTCTGGAAATTCCTGTAAGCCTTGGCAACAATTGATATATTGTATACTGGAAACTGATGGGTGCATTTAAAATAGTCTCACCTCAGAAACATTAGTAAGATGGATAGGTCATGGACACACTCACTAGCTTCTCACAAAAGGAAATAGCAGGAAGGCAAAAAGTATTTTCAAATATGGTGTTGGGAGAGAATCTCCTAAGTTAGTAATATTTTTAATAAACACTAGAATCCCTAAGTTTTATAGTGTTTATAAAAACTACTTTCAAAGTAGGGATACTGGAAGTTTAGCTGCAAATTCCAATTCCGAGGTTGTTTAAAACAAGTTCTTCTCTATGAAGGACTTTTAGACCTCATTTGATTAGGCCTAATTAATTTCACGTAGGAAATTAATCATATAATTTATGGTTGTGCATAAGCATGGCTCCACAGGACTCCTGCTTACTTAACAAGTAAAATCTACTCTCTAAACATCTGCCCCCATCAGCACAGTCCTTCAGGTGTTCTACAGACAGTCCCCTAGGCCCCCAAATGCCATTCCTGAGTGAGTGGTAGCAGTTTCTAGCTAGGGAAGATGGGGTCCCAGAACTTCCAAGGAAGAAGTGCCTGGAGACAGCCAGAACTCACTGACTGGCTGGCAAGCCAGCTGGTGATCCTACCATAGCTACAGAACGATTTAAGAGACTATGCTCAGAGCATCCCATTAGACATTTAATCCCATGTAAGTAGCAAATGTTCCCACAGGGAACCAGTATGCCTACAGAGGGCCTCTCAATCCCAGAGGCTGACAACTGATAACCTTTCTAGAAGAGGGATCAGGTATCTGCCAGTAGCCTGGTAATGGCATGGTATATGTTCTCTTGTTCTTGTTCTCTCTCTCTCTCTCTCTCTCTCTCTCTCTCTCTCTCTCTCTCCCTCCCTCCCTCCCTCCCTCCCTCCCCTCCCTCCCCTCCCTCCCTCTAGGGGGTAGGCATGCATATATGTGGGTACATATATGTGTGAGTACATATATGTGTGAGCATGCATTTAGATGTGGAGGCCAGAGGTCAACCTCAGATATTAGTCTTCCTGAATAATCATCTTGTTTTCTGAGACAGATTCCCATTCGCCTGGGGATTGCTAACTAGGATAGGCTGGGCTAGTCCGTGAATGCCAGGCATTCTCCTGACCTCTCTTTGACAAACTAGTACTGGAATTATAAGCTTCTTTTCTTCTTCTTCCTCCTCTTCATCCTCCTCCTCCTCTTCCTCCTCTTCCTTCTTTCTCTCTCTCTCTCTCTCTCTCTCTCTCTCTCTCTCTCTCTCTCTCTCTCTTGCATGTGCACACACATGTGTATGCACATATATGTGTTTATATGTGTCTGCATGTGTGTGCTAGAACTGTATCCCCAGAACAAATGTGGTTAAGTGCCTAGGATGTGACTTTACTTGGGAAGAGGGTCTAGGTATAATCCAAATGAGAAATAGTCACAATGGTTGAGGTAGATCCTAATTCAAAGATGATGTCCTCTTAGGAGCTCAATCCAGACACAGAAAGAGACATGGGGAGATGGTCCTGTGATGGTGGAAGAGACACTCAAGTGATGTGTCCACAAGTCGGGGGCTGCCGACAGTGGCAATAGCCACCAGAAGGGAGAAAACAGAGAATGACCCTCCCCTTGAGGATTTGGGGAGAGTGGGGCCTTACCAATACCTCAATTTTGAATGT
This sequence comes from Mus minutoides, assembly GCA_902729485.2. Classification (NCBI taxonomy): domain Eukaryota; kingdom Metazoa; phylum Chordata; class Mammalia; order Rodentia; family Muridae; genus Mus; species Mus minutoides. The sequence continues at coordinate 2,714,979 of LR749512.1, read as the reverse complement.
ATGGGGGTACTTTTCATTATTTAGGGTCATCTGCTTTTGGTCAGTGGCTATGGTGGCACTAGGAAATTACGGCACTGTGGTTGCTTGTGGCTTCAGAGGCTGCCCTGGGTTTCTGCTATGAACTTCCTGGCCCCTTGGTCTAGAAGGATGGTGGGGGCTAGAAAGGAACCTTAACCCCTGCTTCAGAGTTCTTCACATGATGTCCATGTGCATCTAAAAGATGGGAGTTTTCTAGGGGTTCCCATGGTCCTGTGGACAGTGTGTCCTGCAAGGCTGTGCAGGTCGTCCTGTGTGGCGTTCTCCCACAGGGAACTCCAGCATACATTCCCCTCCCTAACATGTTCCCCAAGTCAGTCTGTACCAGCTTCAAACCCTCTCCGTGTTTCTCTTACTAGCATGTTATTGGGAGGAAAAAGGGGGAGGAAGGGAGAGTACATGGATTTCTAGAATGTTCTAAGTCTCAGGTTACTTAGAATTTCTGATGGCTAACACTGTGGGTTAGGCACTGTTTATAGACAATAGGTTTGTTTGTTTGTTTGTTTGTTTGTTTGTTTGTTTGTTTGTTTGTTTTGGCTCAGCCCTCATAGGCTGAACCTACAACAATCCCATTTGACCAGTGAGGAACCTGAAACCCAAGCAAACAGACAAGAGGCTTGTTCTACGTTGACAATCCAAGTCTGGATTGCTAACATGCTCTCGCAAGGGGACTGTCTTTTTCCTCTCGTGCTAGGCTTACCTGGTCACAAATACAGCAGCATCTACAGGAGGTGTGTCATCCTTCCCTCCTGGTACCTGGTTATTGCCAAGGTAGCGTGCTCCTCCATACTCCTCATTCTGCCAGTGACAGAAGCTCTCCAGGGACCGCTCACCATGGTGCCCAATGGATAACTTGGCCTAAAAGAAATTGAAGGAGGTAGTCAAAGACAGTGTCCTTCAGGAAGCCAAAGTTGCCCCAAGTCTATATTATGAGTGGTAGATACTCTTGAAGACAGAATTCTATATATGCTTTGAGTTAGCCTAGAACCAAAGTATGTTCAGGAGGCCCCAAGGAGGACCATTTGGGACTTTATCTACAAGTTCAAATAGTGACTATCATTAAAACAAACCAAAATACTTCCCAGAAACAGAACAGTCTACAAAACCAGTGCACTCCCTTGATGTCTACTGATTGCTTCACATTGCAGATAGTCCTGGCTTAAAGGGAGACACTCAATTGAAACATCCAAACCAAGGCTCTGCTGGGTCCTAGTGAGGAAGGAGCTCCAGGAGCAGTCCCACTTCCGAGACCTCACCCAGCTCTCTGCATCTGTGAGAGCCATATGCCAGACCTTTCAAAGAGCAGGGGAAGAAGTGTATGAGCCCATGGCTCAGTGGTCCACGAGATTTAAGCAGCCTGTATACTCTCATGGTTCGAAACCCTGGGGCTCCTCCTCTTCTCTCACAAGGGTGTCATCATCAAAGCCAGGAGGGTGAGCAAGCTTGTTTTCCTGAAGCCCTCCCTAGCAGACACAGCCATAAGTTCTCAGCATGCTCTGAAAGGCACCCACAAAGACTTACAGGACGTTGTCTCAGAAGGACCAGCTTGGTGACTTGAATGTTAATTTTAATCCCAAGACTCCTGTGCTGAAACATGTTGTATACCTAGTAAGAGAGAAAAATAGAGATATAAATATAACTTTTTAAGTAGAGCAATGTTTTGGATGGTGGCTTGGGATAGAGAAAAGTTACTAGATAAAGACTAAAGAAATCTGTATAAACCATGGACATTAGATTAGGTATTAGTCAATATTGGTCTCCTGCTAATTAACAACCATACTCTGTAAATGCAAGATGCTAAAAATATAAACAAGTGTGCATGTGAACACTATCCTACCTGCTCAATTTTTCTATACTTTTAAAACTTGTCTAAAAAAAAAAACAGTATTGATTAAAAAATCTAAATGCACTTTTTATTCTTTTTCTAGTATGAGAAAAACTACAAATAATAATTAACATGTAATTCAAATTTCAGTGTCAATAAAGTGTGATTTTTAGCAAAAATATGTGTATATATACACAAATGAGAACATTTCCCAGATGCTGTTAACATTTTCTGGGACCTAAAAGCCTCAGTAAAGGAGAATCCAGGGCCAGGGCGAGCTGAGCAGGTAAAGAAGCACAAAACTATGACTAAAGTTCAGTCTCTAGAACTTGTATTCAATGACCACTACTAACACTTCCCACCACCACCACCCCAAAAGCCCAGATGCAATAACACACATCTATAATCCCTGTGTTCCTATGAGGAGATGGGAGGCAGAGACAAGAGATCCACTTGGAAGCACTCAGGCCAGAGAGCTGAGAGTATTCGGTGAAGCAGAAAAAACAAGACAGACCTCCCTGCTCCAACAGGTGGAAGGCAAGAAGCAACTCTTGAAAGATGTCCTCTGACCTCCACAGATGACTATGGCACAGGCATGCCTGTGCTCTTACATACATGATACATACATACATACATACATACATACAATTAAAAGAGAATTCATATCCCCCTAATGTATATGAAAGAAAATTCTGAAGTCACACACACATGCACATTACATACAAAAGGAAGAGGGAACCTAGTTGCTGTTTTTAACAGGTCCAGCACAGGCACTAGGGAGATCAGCAATGACTACTTGTTGCTATTCCAGATGATCTACACCCAGTTCCAAGCACCACAGTTGGACTGCTTACAACTGCATGTAACTCCAGTTCCATGGAATCTGATACATTCTTCTGGCTTCTACAAGCTCACATACATCACACACACACACGCACACACACACCATAAAATAAATATATTTTTTAAAATATACAGCACAAAGAAACAAAGAAATGGATGTTAGGTAATTCAAGCAGAAAAGTCAAAACTCCCACCCAAGGCTTTCATGCAGAGGACAAAAGGCAAAGGGGAGACAGACACTTGCAATGTGTCAGCCTGTTTCATCTTAACCATCTATTAGCACTCATAAAGGATGGAATCTGTACTATCCCCTACAAGAAATGGGTTCTTGGCCAGGCGTGGTGGCGCATGCCTTTAATCCCAGCACTCAGGAGGCAGAGACAGGCGGATTTCTGAGTTCAAGGCCAGCCTGGTCTACAAAGTGAGTTCCAGGACAGCCAGGGCACATAGAGAAACCCTGTCGAAAGAAAGAAAGAAAGAAAGAAAGAAAGAAAGAAAGAAAGAAAGAAAGAAAGAAAGAAAGAAAGAAAGAGAAAGAGAGAAAGGAGGGAAGAAAGAAAGAAAGAAAGAAAAGAAAGAAAGAAAGGAAGGAAGAAAAGGAAAGAAAGAAAGAAAGAAAGGAAGGAAGAAAAGAAAGAAAGAAAGGAAGGAAGAAAAGAAAGAAAGAAAGAAAGAAAGAAAGAAAGAAAAGAAAAGAAAGAAAGAAAGAAAAGAAAGAAAGGAAGAAAAGAAAGAAAGAAAGAAAGGAAGGAAGAAAAGAAAGAAAGAAAGAAAGAAAGAAAGAAAGAAAAGAAAGAAAAAAAGAAAGAAAAGAAAGAAAGGAAGGAAGAAAAGGAAGGAAGGAAGGAAGGAAGGAAGGAAGGAAGGAAGGAAGAAAGAAAGAAAGAAAGAAAGAAAGAAAGAAAGAAAGAAAGAAAGAAAGAAAGAAAGAAAGGGGTTCTTGTAGGTGAAGGCTCAGAACCAATTAGCATCACCCTGATTCTAAGCCGGGCTCATCTAGTCAAAATATCCATCTCTTGTAGTGTTCCCCAAAGTCCTGATACTAACCAAAGGCTGCCGCTGGGGCACATCATAGTGACAGAAAGACACATGCTCTTCTCGAGTTCCCCCTTTGTGGCCATTTGGTATCCCCCAAATACACATGCATAAAGACTTGGCCCCAGGGTGGTGTAGTAGGGATGGCTGAGAAGGGCCCAGTGAGAGGCCTTTAGGTACTGGAGCAAGGCTGTGGTGTGTTCGTTCGTTCTCTCTCTTACTCTCTCTCCCCCCCCCCCAACATTTACCCATGATTGTCACCTTTTGCCTTTGCAAGCCTCCAAAGTAGTGGTTCTGCTAGAACTGGACCGGAGCCTCCCAAGCATGCCTTTTGTCAGCAGAACGTTCTATTCAGGACCTCAACATCAAGAAGTCCCAGAAGGTTCTAAGAGGAAGAATGAAAGGAAATATCCCACGGCAGAGGAATTGGGGTTTTCAAGAACCAAGAAGGAAGGCCCACTGATATGAGGCTCCCAGGTCAGCACAGCTCACCTGAGGTCCTCTCCTCTATGATGGCAAAAGCAGAGCTCTGAGAGGTTTGATGGGGAGGTAACAGGGTACTCTTAGTTATCCGATATGGAGAAAGCAGGGATGAGTACTTTCTCAATCTGCCTCTTGGTTTTAGCTCACAGACATCACCTGGAGGGGGATTTCATATCAAAGGCATTAAAACATCCCCCTCGCCCTGCCTCCCTGCTACTCTCTAGGAGCTGCAGAAAGTGATGGCCAGGGCAGCGGGAAGCCCTGGGTCAATCCAGGCCAAGTGCAGCTGGCCATCCAAAGGATGCTGAGCCTGCAAACTGGGCAAGCATAGACCGTCGGCAACTCTGTGACACGGAATTAGCTGTGTTACAGCTTGGACTTTGCACACTGCTATTATGGTTAAATAAAAATCTATCTTTGTGCAACTTAATATTTTTTTCCCACAAGAAAAGCACTCAAATGCTATGTTCTCAGTGCCCCCCCCCAATGTCTTGTCCTCAAATACAAAATATCTGTCCTTTTTAATGCTGGGCCATCCATCTGTAGGCCAATTCTGAAGTCAGTTCTTCATTATCTATTCCTGACCCTGGGGCAAGAAGGGAACACACAAGTTTTTCCTTGTTTGGATATTTCAAGAACCTCCCAAATGGCTCTAATTCATTTTTTTCCAGTATGAGGATTGGACTTGAACTGGTATATATCAGTTCTAAACATGGAAATTCTAAACAAAGCAAGCAAGCAAGCCTGGTGTTAGAGAGGAAACTATTCAAGTTGTACGGGGCTTGGTCACAGGGGGCTGTTTAAGCAATGCATTTGGAGTGCATGTAAGCTCAACGAGACGGCTTAGATGTAGCATACTGGAGGCCCTGGGTTCCATCCCAGCACCCAAATATAAAAAATTAAATGCACAAGAACTGTAATACTATACTATCCAAACCCTAAAGACATTCAAGAATATCATGCAGGCTGACAAGGTAGCTCCGGGGGTAATGACACTTGTTGCTAAGACTGATGACATTGAGTTCAAACCCTGAAACCCACATAATGAAAGGTAGAATAGAAGCCTGCAAGTTGTCCTCTGATTTCTATATATGCACTGTTGTGTGGACATAAGTGTGTCATGCACACAATAAAATATAAATAAATAAATGAATAAATGATACATATACATATACATATATGAATATAACACCTATTTATTATATATATATATATATATATATATATAGTATATACATATTGTGTATATACATATATATAATGTGAAGTCAAACATGGTGGGTATGCTGGCTAGTCATATGTAAACTTGACACAAGCTAGAATTATCTGAGAAAACTGCTCCCAGTTTACCAATAATTATCAATTGCTCCAGAGTTATCAATTGAGAAAAATGCCTTCAGAAAATCCAGGGTTAAGGCATTTTCTTAATTAGTTATTAATGGGGGAGGGCCCAGTCTATTGTGGGTGGTGTCATCCCTGGGCTGGTGGTCTTGGTTTCTATAAGAAAGCAGGCTGAGCAGGCCACTAAGCAGCCCCCCCCCCCTGCCCTGTTACCTCTGCATCAGCTCCTGCCTTCAGGTTCCTGCCCTATTTGAATTCTTGTCCTTTACTCCTTCAATGCTAAACAACCATGTGGAAGTGTAACCCAAATAAACTCTTTCTTCTCCAACTTGCTTTTGGTTGTGGTGTTCCATCATAGCAATGATAACCCTAAGACAGTGGGGTTCACCCCTGTAATCCTGGTACTTGGGAAACTGAGGTAGAGGAATTAGAAGTTGGAGGTGGACCTGACATTCACAGCAAGTTCCAGGCCAGACTAGGCCATAACATGTGGCATGTCTTACGTCTTTACTTAAGTAAGATAGTAGTGTGACAAGCAATTTCTGGGTGGTGTTCCGGTCTGCTGCATGAACAGAGGACACAGAACTCACAGGCAATGGTGTGCACACAGGGCAAGTCCTTGAGATAGAATCATCCATTGTCAGGCTGAGAATAGCCTAGTGGCATGTGTATTCCATATCCCAAGGTGTGTTTGCCTCTCTTGAGATGACCTCACAAAGAATGATGTGAAATGAAAGAAGGAAACAGCCTCACACTCCAGGGATTGTGGAGAAGGAAAAATGGAGAAAAATGCTAGAAACAGGAAATGAGTACACAGGGTCAGCTCTAGAAGATGAGGCCATCTTGATGCTGGTTAGACTACAGCTGGATGCATTTAGTGTCACTAAACTTACACGTGGCTGCGACAGTAAATTCTATAATATGTCTGTAGTCACATTTAAAAGGATAATTCATTTATGAAAGTTTCATGCCCTGAATATCTGTGGTGGTTTGCATGAGAAATGCCCTCCATGAACTCCGGCACTTCAACAGTTGGTCTCCAGTTGGTGGCCTTGTTTGAGCAGCCCTAGCAGGGATGGCCTTTCTAGAGGAAAGATGTCACTGGGAGTGGACTGTGAGTTTTCAAAAGCCACACACCATTTCAAGTTCAATTTCTCTACTTCATGCTTGCCATTTGAGATGTGAGCCCTCAGCTCTCAGGTTCCAGCTCTAGCCTCCACGCCTACCTGCTGCAATATCACCCTACCAACGGGGTAATTATGCTCTTATGCCTCAGAAACCCTAAGCCCCAAATAAACCTCTCCTTCTCTAAGTTGCCTTGGTTATGCTGTTTTTGCACAAGAGAAAGGTAACTATTACAACATCATGACTAGAAGCGAGGGACAGCATCCACCTTGTAATACAGGTAAGATTCCAGGGAACACTTAGCCAAGCCTAACCACTAAGGCTGAGCACTCTGTCGCCTGCTGTTTGCAGACAGCCCACCCCATAGAACTGCATGGGGTGGGGCAGGGCAGAAAGGTCATGGGAGCTCCCTCCAGGCCAGGAAAGCCTTGTGAACATCTGATAACAGCAGCAAACCAAGGTGCAAGCCCCGGACAAGCCAACAAGATGCTCTGCCTCTCTTTCCCATGGAAATTCCTGCTCAGGGGAAGTCGAGAAGGCAGCGCCTGGTGTTTAGGGAGACACCTGGCCAGGCCTGCAGCAGTGCAGCCAATTGTCTGGAAAGTCAGTCCCTAGTGTCCAACTCTGGCTGTGTTCCAGTCAGAGCTCAGAACCCTGGCCGCCTTCGTCACATTCCCTCGGCAGCCTGAGCCAAGCAGGTATACTTGCTGCCAACAGCATACTGTGGCTCTCCCAGCTGGGTGACTTGGGGACACAGAGATGCTTGGGATCACAGACAGGGACTAGAGAAGGAATGAGAGGCTGGGACAGATTGGGGAGGTGCCCGGTTATCACACTAGGTAGGATTTTCACAAAGTTGTCACTGGGATGAGCCAGAGCCTGCCCAGAGTCCCATCCTGCCCCATTCGGACCTCCCCCAAAAAGGCAAGGGCTAAATTTACTTAAATTCACAGGACCTCTAAGGGAGGTCCCAGGCATGAATTGGAAATGCATACACTAGAGTCCCCAGATGCCCTGAAACAGAGATTGACTGTGTGTGTTGAAGGAGCCTCCCAGGGCTTCTAGCATGTGCTCACGTGTAAGAACCAATGAGCATTCTAACGGTGGGCTGCCTTCAGGGGGAGGGGTACCACAAAGAGACTCGTTGTCTGTTTCATATGGTAATAAAGCAAAATTGATGTCATTTTTCCTCCAAACAGCTTGCCTGGATGGTCTCCGGTTTTTAATACCACTCCATGGTTGTTAAGGAAGCAAAGAACAACCAACAACTCTGACGGGTGGCCCTCCTTTCCAACTTGGCTGTCCATCCGCAGGGTTTCTAGTGCCACACCACCTGTTTCTGTCTGCAACTGGTGCCTTAAAACATTCCTGTTCTGGTGTCACCTGAGAACCCCCACCCAGGGAGAACCAAGTCACCTATACCCAGAAGGCTCGGCAATGTGTGTGGAAAGGCCCCAGCAGCCCACAGAACACCCTGTGCAGTGAGGTCTTTGGGGGACATCTGTCCTGGAAGCAGCTTGTGCACAGATCCAGGGACAAAAATCCAGAAGTAGGACTCCATGCCCCTCAGCAAAGACACGAAAAAAAAAAACAAAACAAAACAAACAAACAACAACAACAACAACAACAAAAAGCTCTTGGGTATTACAGCACCCAGGGGCTTGAGTATGCTAGGTGAACACTCTACCACTGAGCCACATTCTGGCCTCAGAAGTATCTTTATTTTTTTAAACCATCTCTGTCTACACAGCCCAGGTTTGTATCCTTCCTCAGCCCCCTACCCAGATGCTCTGAGTGTGCCCGAATGCCTACATCAGAAGCAGTTTTAAAATACCAATCAAATCATACCACTCTTCTTCTTAGACCTGTTGGCAGCTACAGCCCACACACCCACACGGGGGGAGGGGGGGGGCAGACAGACTTTCCTCATGCCCAGGCTCATCAGCTGCTAGCAGGGTTAGTCCGACCATCGCTTACTGACTCCTACCAACCTCCCCTCTGGCTGGCGTTGCTGATTAACTCAGTGCTACCCTTTGGAAGAGAAGACAGCCCCTCATCATGGAGACGCTTCAGTCACTTGCTCTCATATGGTTCGGGATATGGCAGCGCCCACTCTCTAGGATTCCCTTTCACTGAATTGTGTTGGATGGTGTCTACGGCTAGGATAATACGTGCCGATTATTCCTGTTGTTACACAGGCGTGGGTAGCAAGGTCCCTTGCTTGTGGTGCCTTACGTGGATAGAAAGGTACTAGCAACGAAGCCAACTGGAACCAATATATCTTTTAACTCGACAGTAAAATTCTGACAGCCTATAACTTGTACCATGTTTGCGTGCACAGTTTTGCCTCCAGAACTTGACCACCCTGTCAAGGGTGAAATAAAATGATCCTCCCACTGAACACTTAGCTCCCCATTTCCCCAGTCCCTCTATTCTGTCTCCATAGGTCTGATGGCTCTAGAGATCGGGCATAAACGGGATCATCTGCTACTTGTCCTGGGTGACTGGCTTATTTTACTAAGCATGATGTCCATTAGGATCAGCCTTTTCACAGACCATACCCAGACGCCTTTCTTTCTAAGGCTGAATACAACATTCCATATGCATATCTGCTACACTTTGCTTATCTATCCATCAATCAGTGGACATACTTCTGTGCTTCCAGCTTTTAGCTACTGGGAATGACGCTACCATGAACCCTTCAGGACCCTGCTCAGGTTTGTTTCTGTGTGTACAGATATGGATTCTGTCTCCCCAGTGGCCTCTAGAGAGGGCCTGGGCTCATTAATACTTCACAAGGCTCTGAAAGAGAGGGCACAGACAGTAGACTATGTTCTTGGAACACGGATATGGCAACCGTGCGAGCAGACAGTAGACTGTGTCCCTGGCACACAGACACAGAGGCAGAATGAGCAGAGCATCCCATCCGGCAGTGTGGATCAGCCTCAGTCCTGATGCACCCTTTACCTTGACTTCTCCTGTGGCCTCACCTACCTTAATCTTCTCCACCACAAGCCTTTCAAATCCTGAGCATACTCCCTTTAACCATGGATACCTCCTGTACCTCCTCTCCTGCCTCACGGGCCCAACTCAGGTGAGGTGGCTTAACACCCACACCCACAACAGACACAGGAGCCAAGCTTCCTGCTCCAGGTTTCATAAAACGCCTTCTTTCCCACCTGGAAAACAAGCCCACCTTGCCTGAGGCCAGTTTTCCTTGGTGCCTCTTCTCTCCATCATCCACGCCTGTGCCTGCTGTACCAGGGTGCGGGTGGGAGGCTGTTCCTGGCAGCCGGTTCCTCCTTTTAACCTTGTATGGCTTGGCTTCATCTTCTGCCACCCCTCTTATAAAACAACAGGTGTGCTAAGGGGACTTGGGAGACTTTCCATTGCACATGGCTGCCTGGGGACCCTGGGAGGTAGGTAAATGTATAATCACATGAATGTGGGAACACTTCCTACTGGGTTGTGCTTAAAACACAAATCCCTGTGCTGTGTTTAGGATACACAAAAGCCCTTTCAGAGCAAATTAATCAAGGAATTAACAAAATACAGTCAGACTTGCCCCCACCCCCTGCCGGCTCTTTTGTTCCAGTTTCTCCAGACTCACTCTTAGGTCTGCTGCTACATTGTTACAGGAAGCCCCTCCTTCCACCTTACCTCTATTTCCTGGGCTTGGCCTTAGTGTGGACCGCAGGGTTCCTCTAGCTCTTTCCTGCTTCTCTCAGCTTTTCCTCCAAACTCACCTTTAGTTTGTTTGTACACCAACCAACCTACAGAAATGCTCTCTAATGGGGACCCCCACGACCATCACATTTGCCTAAAACCCAGAGTGACAAGAGAAGCCAAAGGACAGACCAACCACTCAAAGAAGACAAGAAAAGATACCTACACCATGAAACATTTCAAACATCATAACTCCAGATGTCTGAATCCTAGCACAGAAACATGGCCACTCAAGGCAATATGTCTCCTCCAAGACCCCATCGCACTGGGCTCTCAGAAAACCACTATAGCTGAAGCACAAGACAAAGACTTCAAAATAGCAACTATTAATACATCTAGAGACCTTAGGGAAAATATATTAAAAAAAAGGTTTTTAAAGACCATAAAACACAGTTTAATGAAATAATAAAAAAAATGCTTCAAGACATGAAAGTAAAACCACAAAGAAAATAGAATCAGCAAAGAAAACGCAAACTGAAATAGAACTGGGAAGTGAAAACTCGGGATATCAAACAAAAACCTCACAGGAAAGCCTCACGAACAGATTAAGACACAGAAAAGAGAATTTCAGGTCTTGAAGACATGGTAGAAAAATATATATAGCTCAGTCAAAGCAAATTAATCAAGGAATTAAAAAAGTATGATCAGATGCACCCTTCCCTAGCTCTTCTGTGCTAGCTTCTCCAGACTTGGCCCTGCAGGAGCCCCTCCTCCTACCCCACCTCCATTTCCTGGGTTCTGTCTCAGTGTGGACCCAGGGTGCGCCTATATCTTTCCCTGCTTCCCCTCTCAGCCTTTTTAGAACTTAAAAAAGGGAAAAAATCCCAGGCACAAAACATCTCGGAATTCTGGGACACCCCAAAAGACTGAACCTATAAATAGAGGTATAGAGATGGGAGGAGGTTCTAGGCCAAAGGTACAGAAAATTAAAGCAAGATCAAACAATCAGCTTAAATAGATCTTGTACTGGCTAGGTTTGTGTCAACTTGACACAGCTGGAGTTACCACAGAGAAAGGAGCTTCAGTTGGGGAAATGCCTCCATGAGATCTAGCTGTGGGGTATTTTCTCAATTAGTGATCAAGGGCCCCTTGGGGGTGGGACCATCTCTGGGCTGGAAGTCTTGGGTTCTATAAGAGAGCAGGCTGAGCAAGCCAGGGGAAGCAAGCCAGTAAAGAACATCCCTCCATGGCTTCTGCATCAGCTCCTGCTTGAGTTCCAGTCCTGACTTCCTTTGGTGATGAACAACAGTATGGAAGTGTAAGCCAAATAAACCCTTTCCCCCCCAACTTGCTTCTTGGTCATGATGTTTGTGCAGGAATAGAAACCCTGACTAAGACAGATCTATAACCCCCAGTGAAATAGAATCAGTAATGAAAAGTCCCCAACCAGAAAAAGGGCCAGATGGATTCAATGCAGAATTGTACCAGACCTTCAAAGAAGAATTAACACCAATACTTCCCAAATTGTTCTACAAATAAAAACTAAAGGACTATATTTTCTCATTATTTTTACAAAGCTACCTGATACCAAAGGCATACATAGACCAAATAAAGAAAGAAAATTATAGACCAATCCCTTATGAAAATAGATGCAAAAATTCTCAATAAAATACTTGCAAATTGAAATCCAAGAACATCAAAAAGATCATCTGCCATAATCAAGTTGGTTTCATTCCAGAGATGCAGAGATGATTCAACATATATAAATCAATAAATGTAATCCACTACATAAACAAACTACACTTGATCTTAGCCAAAAGGCCAAGAAGCAATAACATAAACAAACCAAAACATAAAATCACATCATCATTTCATTAGATTTAGAAAAGGCCTCTGACAAAATCTAGTATCCTTTCATAATAAAAGCCCAGAGAGTCTAGGGGTGTAAGGGAAATAGCTCAACATAATAAAGGCAGTTTACAGCAAGCCCACAGCCAACAACATGGTGTTGGCATAAAAACAGATATATTGACCAATGCAGTTGAATTAAAAATCCAGACATAATTCCACACATCTTCAGACACCTGATTTTGACAAAAAAGCAAAAACAAACAAAAAGCACTGGAGAAAAGGTAGTACCTTTAAGAAATGGTGCTGGTCAAACTGGATGGCTGAATGCAGAGGGATGCAGAGGGTTAGGAAAAGATTAAACATACATGACTGAGAGACATTTAAAGAAACGCTCAAGATCCCTCATCACCAGGGGAATGCAAGTTAAAACTACTTTGAGATTTTACCTTATATCAGCCAGCATGGCAAGATCCATAAAACAATTGGGGAGGACGTAGAGAAAGAGAACACTCATCCACTGCTGGCGGGAGTGCGAACTGGTACGACCACTAAGGAAATCAGTGTAGAGGTTCCTCAAGAAGCTGAGAATGGATCTACCTTAAGATGCAGCCATACTACTCTTGGGAATGTACCTAAAGGACTGTACATCCTGCTACAGAGACACTTGCTTATCCATGCTCATTGCTGCTCTATTTATAACAGCCAGAAATTAAAAAACAGCCTAGATGTCTATCAACTGATGAATGGATGTTGAAGATGTGTTACTATGATACATTTACACAATAGACTATTACTCAGCTATTAAGAAAAATGAAATTATGGACTTTGCATGTAAATGGATAGAGAAAGAAAGAAAATCATCCTGGGTTAGGTAACCTAGACCCCAAAAGACAAATGTCGTATGTTTTCCCTTATATGTGGATGCTAGCTGTTACGTTTTTAAAATATATGCTGGAAAGGCAACCAATACTAATACTTTTAAAAACTAGATGGAGACCTACTATATAGAAGGTTCCTAAAGTATATACATATGTGAAAGGAATCTATTTAGAGTCAACAAATAATAGGGGAGACAATGCCCCAACTAGACATTATGCCACCAAGTGAAACCTTCATCCCCTGGAATAGATTACATCTTGTTGAGTTGTTGCCCAAAGAGGCCCCATGGAAACCCTCTAATATCACAGCGACTGCTAAGGCTACTGGTTGCTCTCTACAACCTGATGATAAGGCCCTACTGCTGAATAAAACACTCAGTTATACCACTGAACACTGAGAAGGAAGCTGGAGATTAACTAGAAGCTTCACCTCTGTTGACCAGGGTTCATGGTACTGGAAGGAACTCTGCACACAAATGGGAAGAGAACATCAATTATAAGTATCACCCAGGTATAAACCCTGTGACCTACAACACTGACCTACCTCAAAGATATACCGGTGCAATAGTGGCACAAATGTTATAAGAGCAACCAGTCACTCTTTGGTTGGATTTAAAGCCCATTCCACGAGATAGAACCCATGCCTGACACTATCAAAGTGGTAAAGAAACTGACACTATATAGGTCACAGGCCTAGGGAAAACATATTATTACTCTGTTAAACGAACACTGCAATAAAATGACTCCCAGTGACACAGTGTTATACCCATAGATCAGTGCATCCCTCAACACACATCAAAGAAGCTTCTCACAGTAGACGGGAAATAATGCAGAGATCCACAACTGGACAGTGGCCAGAGAATGAGAATCATTGAACACTCAGATCTAAATAGCATGTCTTCATCATCTCCTTCCTATCAATGCTCAGAGATCTATGTGGTACAGGAAGTAGAATGGATGACTCCAAGGAAATTGTCTTCAAGATACAAGACTGATGCACTCACAGAGACTATGGCAGTACTTACAAGACCTTTAGACAGGTTCAAGACAGACAGGATCCCACCCTTAACTAGGAAAAGATCTGCAATTAATACCCAATGGTAAAGGGAAAATTCATTTTCTCCAATGGAATCTCACTGGGTATATAAACCACATTCCAAGTCAGGCCCAGAATAGTTGGCCAATATAAAATGTACTCATTGGTATTTTTATGAACATTGTGTTTTATTTTGCTTTGGGGGGAGGGGCTTTTTTAAAAAAATCTTTTTGGTCTTGCCAATTTGCTTTGATTTTCATTTTTGTGCTTTCTGTTTTGGTTTTGTTTCTTGATTTTGTTTGTTCATTTTAAAAGAGAGAGTGAGATAAAGAACATAAAGTTGGGTGGGTGAAGAGGTGAGGAAGATCTGGGAGGAAATCAGGAAAGAGGGCAAGCATGACCAAAATAGATTGTATGAAAATAATTCTAACTAACAATTTAAAACTATGAAAACTGAGGAGGAAAAAGAATAGACCCAGCTTCATCCGTCCTCATTTCAGTCTTTCTCCAAGCTTACTTTGGTTGAGAAGGCAAAGAATTCTCAGGATTAAAACAAAGTGTGGGCAGTATTTTTTTAAGCTTTATTTATTATGTATACAACACTCTGCACACATGTATGTCTGCAGGCCGGAAGAGAGCACCAGACCTCATTATAGATGGTTATGAGCTGCTGAGAATTGACCTCAGGACCTCTCCAGCCCCCAGGATTTGTTAATACAACTTCTTTGCTAATAAGTCACTGGCAAAGGATGTTGCTCGGAGGCACCAGTCACTCCATCCTGTCTTCACAGACTATCATTTATCTTGGATCGTCTGCATGAACATAGGCAGCAAATAATAGGAAAGGTATATACACAATCTTATTCTGAGGAGTTTGCTACAGACAGAGGGAGAACAAGTGATAGGCAGGATGAACATTTTAAAGTATACCATTCAGTGGTGTTAAATACATTCACACATCCCCAGCAGCCATCACTAGTTCTTTCTTATAAAACTGAAAATCTATCCCCACTAAATACTGACACCCATCACTCTCCAGCAATGAGTTGTTGCTTGTGTACACTAGGCATGCCTGGTGCCCACAGGGAACAAAAGAGGGCATCAACTCTTCTGGAACTGAAGTTATAGACAGTTATGAGCTGTCATGTGAGTGGTGGAAATTGAATCTGGGTCCTCTGCAAGATCAGCCAATTTTGTTAACTGCACACGCCCCAGTATTTCCTCCTGTTGGAAGGCTAATATCTCACTATACATATATGCCACATTTCTCTGTCTGCCCAGGTATCAACGCATACTTGGGTTGCTTCCACCTTTGGACTATTGTCAACTATAAAGCAGATGTCCAAGTATCTATCCATGTCTCTGATTTCTCAAAAGCAGAATTACAAGGACGGAAGTAGGGCTGGGGCTTGGCTTTGAGGAACAGTCCTACCTACCATAGCAGCTGTAGCATCTTGCATCCCCATCCGATCTCTTTTCTGTCACAAACACTTGTGCTCAGTTTTGCTTTTGGGTATGTGTTAGCATTCCAATAGACATCCCAGTGGGTGAGGAAATATTTCATTGTGTGTCAGACTTCCATTTTCCTAGTGATGATTGATGTTAAGTATTTTTCCACGAAAATTAGCTATTTGTCTTCTTTTTTTAAAGTCTATTCAAATCCTTTCCCAATTTTTTTCTTCTGTTGGTGGTGCCGGTGATAACTTTTAGAAGTCTATATTCTGAATATTAACTGATGTGAAATTTGCAAATATTCCCTCCCATTCTGTGCGCTGCCTTTTTTCCATGTTAATGAGGTCTTTTGATACACAAGGATGTTTGACTGTGCTGAAATCCAGTATGTCTACTTTCCATTTTGCTGTTGGCAGTATCATTGCTACATCCAAGAAATTGCCGCCAAGATGGATGTCATGGCCTCCCCTCCTCCCCCTTTCTTCTGTGTCTAATTGTTTCAGCTCTTAAATTAGGACTTTAACACATTTTAAATATGGGGCTCCGCTTGTATGCAGGTGTCCAGTTTAGCTATTACCAGTTGTTGAAAAGACTTCCCAGTTCTCCCATATCTGTGTCAACCATTTGACCAAATATATTAGTGTCAACTTCTGGGTCCTAGATGACTCCATCAGGCATCAGGTGACAGCACAGAGGAGTGCTCTGGGTTTTGTAACTCTGAAGATCTGAGCTCAGGAACCATGAGTCCTCCAACTTCATCCTCCTCCTTTATGTCCTAGTCCATATGGATGTTAGGATGCAGTCCTCTAAAGTCCACAGACACTGGAGGATTCCCAGAAACCAACTGAACCTGTTGATCATTTTAGGTAACAGGGATGCTGAAACAAGATCTTAAGCCCATCGACATGACTTCCCAGCCATCTCTTCCTTGACTTCTACCACTAATGGGTCACAGCTCTAACTGTGTAGCCTTGCTCACCCTGACTAAGTAAATGCTCAGTGCTGTGTTATTCTGATACTCCTGCAAATAGGATTGTCCTATAAATTGCCTTTCAGAGTGTTTACTGTTTGTGCACACAAAGGAAACCAGTCTGTATATGTTGGGATTTACACTGCTACTTTGCTGTTTATTGGTAACCGTGCATGCACGGACGGACATACACATGCACATGAGCATGCACAATGTGTGCAACTTTCAGGGTCTTCTCTAGTTAACATCACGTTGTGTGTAGCAGATATTACTCAGCCTCTTTCTCTCCAACTTGAATGACTTATTTTATTTTATTTTATTTTTTATTTTTTTGTGCCCAACCTCTCTTGCTAAAACTTCTAGAACTGTGGTGAGCAAAAGCAGCAAGTGTGGCATCTCTGTCTTGCTTTGTAGGGAAAGGCGTTCCACCATCTACCACCAAGTCCCATGTCGGCCATGGAATCTTCTTTTATGACTCTTATGACAATTAGTTTGATTGTGTTCTTTTTTACATATTTTGTTGTAAAAGGCTATTGGACTTTGCCAAATTATTTTTCTACATTGATGCAATAATTATTAGTTTCTCTCTTTGCTTTAATTTGGTTGTGCATGCTCATTGATTTCCATACAAAATATTTACACATAAATATTTATTATTGCTATTTTTCTGCTGCCTTTGGATTCTATTGACATCTATTGGCCTTCTTCGTCACAGACGACCCTCTGCCCCCCCAGTCTGCTTTCCCTGTTTCATAGCCTCCCTTCTGCTCTCTTTCCCTTCATGATCTGCATGGAATATCTTTTGAAACCTGCTTAATTTCAACCCATTCTTACCTTTAGATCTAAAGTGAGTCTTTTAGTGACATATTTGGATTTGGGGGTGTTTTGTTTTGCTTTAATCCATTCTACAAATCTCTGTCTTTAATAGTATGCTTAATCCATATACATTTAAGAACCTCTAAAAGTTACTTTTTTTTTTTGCTTTCATATCCATTACAATTTTTGTTCCCTGTTTTCTGTATGTATTGCGTTAATTTTTTCCTATACTGAAACTTTATAAATCCCTTTTCATTTCCTTTGGTTTCTATCGCATAGCTATGTTCTTTAGCTATTTCCCTATATAAATCATATGTCCTTAAAATATAAATTTTTAACTCTGTTCTACCTTTACACGATCCTAATTTTGATAGCACAAGAAAACTGCAAAGTAAAAGATTTCACTAAAAGCGCATAAGCACGGAGTTGCAATGTAGATTGGGTCTTCCACTCAAAAGCAGGCCACTGCAATAAAGGCATCATGGTGGAGCTCTTTGTCCTGGCTGGCAAGGAGGGTCCATCCCTCTGAGGAACATCTCCAATACAGAAAAGCCCCTTCTCTAAGAAGCAGAGGAGACAGAACACAAGCAAGGGAGGAGCTGGGATCTCCTGAAGAAGGGGTGATCCCTGGACCAGAGACCAGGGTTGATAGGAAGGAGGAGCTACCGGAGAAGCAGACAGCCTATGGTAAGGCTAAGAGGAGGCCACAGAGGACCGGGTACTGCTTATTGACAAGCTCCTGCCTCTACTGAGACCTTTCCAGGCCACTTGGCAGCAAGGACTGAGGTGGGACTCAGATAGAGGTGAGCAGGCGAGCAAGGGCTAGCTGCTTCACTGTTAAGGCTGGAAAGAATGGAGGTCAGCCCAGAGCAGAGAGCAAGAAAAGAGGGGAACCAGAAATGCCCGAGCAAGCTGAGTCAAGGACCATCAGCTAGGAGCTAGCTCCTTCCACTCACTGAACTGTGTATTCAGCAGCCTCCAAGACTCCATGTCAAGTCTTCCCTGTACAATGATAAAACCTGGCAGTCCTGGAGTATCAGGGGTATGAAAACACCTTGTTGGAATCAGGGCTTAAGTACCCACCCTTCTTCTCCCACAGGAATCCTCAGGCCACTGTCTAGCCCTGCACAAATACATCCTAACCTGGAAGATGCTGGGGGAATAAGAACAAACACCAGACGATAAGTTCTGCCAGCTTAGAAAACTGGACTCCTTTGCCATGGATGGGGCTTGTGTGGGTTCTGCCTTGGGAGTCCTGGGTGTGACATAGCAGGATGCAGGATCTCTGCTCACAGAGACCCAAGCAGGAGGGCAAGAAGGGGACAGCTGTCAGGCACCAGAGCCACTATTTTCCACAGTTAGTGTCTGAATGACTAGGCCTATCAACCTGAGTAGGTTTCTGAAACCTGAGATGCCTGCTGCTTCAACCTGCCACTCCAGAGACCACATCTAGAGATACACAGGGAGAGCCTGTTCCTGCTTGTTATTCTTAGAGAAACTGTATAATGATGGGGCCCAAGCCCAGCAACAATCCTTTCTCTTCCTCTGGGCTTGCCAGGTACTTCACTAGCCCAGACCCTCTATTCCACAATGGCCATGAGCAGCAAAGAAATCTGGGGATTTTAGAAACCAGGAGATTTAGAGGATTGAAGAAGGGGAGTGGTGGCAGAGGGGGATGGATGATCTTGCTTAAACCAAGATGGAGTCTGGGTGTGAACTGGTGTCCCAGTACTCCGATGAGCACATCAGGAAAGGGTTGAGGTGTGTGGAACCACTGCCACAGGGGGGCGGGGTGTGAGGACTCTGACTGCTTTTGGCTTCCAAGGGCTCAGAAATCACACACAGAAGACAGCCTGCGGTGACGAGCATCACATGATGTATAAGGCAATTTCCCTTAGTAGGTTGTAGACTTTCTGGGAAGACCTCAAAATTAAAACTGAAAGTGCTTGGCCCCAATGGTGGATATCCTAGTGTAAGCTGCTGTTGAAGTGACCACAAGGACTGGGACCTCTCTAGGCCCTGTCTTACAGTCTCCATGCCCCATGGGGATGGCAGGTGGGACGTTACTCTATAGGATTCCATTCTGTCCCAGTTGTGATTAAAGAGCTTCCTATGCCTAAATCAGTTTTTTAAAAAAAAAAAGCAAATATCCATGCCTTATGACTATGTGTCTCATTAGGACCTGTATGGGTACAACCAGCAATTCTCCATGCTGAGAACAGCAGTGGAACCGCTCTGCCCAGAGCACAGCGCATGTGAGGGGTAGGGTAAAGACAGAGGCAAGGCTTCTCACAAAAGACAAAAGCAGCCTAGGAAAGGGAGTCTCACCCAGTAGGGCAAAAGGGACCCATCCTCTTTACCCACAGGATCACCATGGTGGAACAGTGGGTCATCCATTTCTCTGACCAGTAAGAGGGAAGGGTCTGGGCTTCATGTCCTAGCCCTGCCCAAGTATCCCATGAGATACTTGGCTCCGATGCTCAGAGCCTCCTTGCCCTTGAACTCCTTTCAGACGCCAGGAAATGAGCTGTGGGTTCTTGCCCCCAAAGTGAAGGCTCAACCTAGATGAGCTTTGTGCAGGCCTGCTAGCCTTCCAGAGCCCTAGTTACAATACGGTCAGAACGGACACTCTATCAGGGAGGATCATCAGGTCCTGCTAGCTTCTGTGTCCTAGGGAGGACACATGCACCCTCCCAGGCCACCTCTAGAGCCCAAAACATCCTTCTCTATGATACCTAAATATGAACAACGAGCCACCTGGATAATTTAACACTCATGAGGACTACAACTCCTGGCCATGCTCCAACGTTCAAGTTGGGAACCACCAAACGAGCCTTCTTGTCAGAGCTCTCTTCCTTCTCAGCATCCGGGCTCCATCCCCTGAAGCAAACAAGAACAGACGCATTCTAAGACAGACAAGGATCTGTCCAGGCTCTCGACCAGAGACTGTACCGGGCCCCAAGACTTCACAGATCCTGTGGAGGGAAGACGGCCATCTCCCATCTCCCATCCTGAGCTCTAAATGCCTTAAAGTAGTCTACTCTCTCAGGAGTTCAATACATCATGTGGCCCCAAAGAACAGTCTTTGTCTCAGTCTGCTCTGTTATATCCTAAACCTTTAACCCACCATCAGGCATTGTTGACCAGCTTCCTGATCCCATCCCCCATTTCCTTAGGGTCAACCTCCTCCTAGGCTCTTCATCCTATCCCCTAGTGTTACTGCACCCCAAAACTGTTCTACTCACAGGAGATGCTGCAGCCGGGCATTTGGGTACCAGCTTGAGGTTGAGAAGCCTCAAGTTCCTCCTTCTACCCAATCCTTCTAGCCTAATCTCTCACCTTAAGCTGGGCTTGGCCACTGAGAAACTCCTCCAAATGCTCTCTCTGTTCCTGATTTTCTCAGTATGTGGCTCCACCGCATCCAGGCACACACAGAAGACCAGGTGAGCTGGGATTTCTCTCCGCCCTCACCCTCACTGCTGCCTGCCAGTCTTCCCCCATCTGGCCTCTGTGTTCCTCCACCCACTCCCCTGCACATAGGTTCAGACCCTCTTCCCTCAGGCAACACATCCATCCACCCAGCATGCAGCTGCTCTGGCTCCTTCTCCAAACATTGAGATGAACATGGGGCAACATCTCCTACACTTGGGTGGCCCCAGTCTCCTTCCTGGGTAGAGCCCCTACCCTTCAGGACCTCTTGCTCACCTCCGCTGTCCACATCCCTCACTCCTTCAAGGCTCCTGTGGTCCCTGCTGCAGCTGTAGGTATCACCTCCCCCTGAAGGGAGTTAGTGTACCTCCAAGCCTTGCACCTGTGGGACCCACAGCGTGACCTTTCCATTATCCTTGCCCCATCAGCACTTCCTTCCTCTCTAATCATGGTTTGCTCTTTCATGCTGAAGGATGACCCCTAGCCACCCTCCACCTGCACTTCAGGGGCCCCTGCAGATGTCTCCATGGTAGGATGGATGCTCTGCCTGCTGAGACTACAGCCTCTCAAGGGAAGGACCAGACTGTGTGATGCATTTGTAGCCCTAGCACCGAGCACTGTGTTAAAGGTTTCTAATGGCCTTCAAAAGCATTTGCTGAGAAAGCTGATGGCTGGGTGGAGTGTGGATGCCTTTGAAGAAAGACACTTTGGTGTCTAAGATTTGATGAAGTTGCCTCTCCCTCAACCACCCATTGTACAAAGGTTTCCCTCTATCCTCACTCAACAAAGTGGATGCAGAATTGGCTTCATAGCCCCTTTCTTGGCATCCTCAGTAGATAACTCTCATAATTACTACACGTTCTTGCAGCACATGGTAAACTGTTTTCCAACTAAGGTTTGATTCTGATTTCTCCAAGCAGACTCATTATTATGAGAGCAGGGGCTAACTCTCCCTTCAATATGACTGTCATTTGGGAAAGGTCTTGCATGTACCAAGGATCTTGGAAAGGTAGTCATGAGCAGTTTCATCATTGAGTAAATCCGTGCATGAGAACATCACAGCAACAGGTAGACTCCAGAGTCAGTCATTCTGTTCATTGTGCCTGCTCTCAGGACCACAGGCTGTGATCCCAAGCCAGTGGCCTCCTCGACTCAGGAGATAAGAGTGCCACACCTACCCCCCTCTTGGAGACATCTGAGCCCACCAACAGCAGGACCCTCTTGTGGACTCACCATGTTCATGACAGTGAGGATGAATCTCTGTGCAGCCTCTGCCCCGTGGTACTGCACCATGTCGGCATCGGCCACCACCAGGGTCTCCACCGTGTGCTCGTTGGTGAGCCTGATGGCATTCCTCCGCTCCCTCCAGTCCCGAGACAGCTGGCCCTTCCTGGGTTTCTCTTCTAGAAAATGATAAGAGACATTTGTGCAGTTCTTGGCTTACTGGTTTATGAAAGCATACCATGAGAGGTCCCAAGAATATGGTCAGTCCCAAGTGCCTATGGATGAACCCAAAGCTGCAGATCTCCATGGTTACGTGGGGTAGCTGGAGTTCCCAGCCATTGTTGGTACCATATGGGAGCCAGAGAATGAACTTGTGGGGCAATCATCAAAGGAAAACTCTCCCTTGTTCATCCTCACAGCCAAGGAGGTACCTGATACTCAACATCAAAAAATAGAAACCCATTCATAATAGAAGCACAGTGAACCACGTACAGCAGCAGGAAAGAGCCTACACCCAGTAATGAGGGATGGGGGGGGGCTTTTCAGGGTGATGATACAGACCTACATGAAAGGCTCCCAACTTTCCTAATGATACCTGGAACCAAGGGAGCAGGCTTGGCTGAGACCAGGGTTCATTCCCTTGTGAGATAAGCAACCGCACTGAGAGTCAAGAAGAAGGGGACATAAACCTCAACAGGCATAGAAACAATAGAAATAGACATAAAAGAAGAAAAGTATAGTAAGAAAAAGATCTCAATGCACATGAAGGCTGTTAGCCTGCTCTTTCCTCAAAACGAGGAAGGGTAAGTAGTGACCATGAGGGATTCCTCTGCAGACTTGTTAGGTAAACTATTCCTCTGTAAGATCTTACCTACACAAACATCTATTATTTTCAGTTACAGAACCCACCCCTGAAAGTCGAAGGCTGCTGAGTGAGGGCCGACAAGGTTTCTGTATGGGGAACTGTCTCTGACCTACACAACAGGTGGATATGAGTAGAATATACCCTTGGAATCCAAATATGAAAAGCAATTTGGTATTTCCACCTTAGCAGTGGCTTACATGGAAAGGGTTCTGCTACATCGTCCATGGAGTAAAACACCACATGAGTGCTGAGTGTTTAGAACGGTGATGAATCATTCTAGATGCAAAAGTCGATAGCATGAACACGCTGGATCTCTAAGTGGGAGTTGGGAAACAGTAACACTACTCAAAGAGTCCTACAACCTTCAGAACCTGGGAAGATTCTCATCAAAATCCCCAAGTGTAGAGAAAGCTGGCCAATGATAACAAGAATTCAAGCCTGAAAAGTCTGTCTAGGGAAACTCCATAATATAGAGAGACATGACCATAAATCTGTATACACAGTTAGGTCCCAATTTTGCAGGAACAGCATATGAACAAGCACTTTCAGGGAAACAAGTAAATGAGCAATGAAAACGTAAAATGTTAATGGTGGGCGATATATGATATTCATTTTCCTTTCTGCCTCAGCAATTTCCAAATCTATACCATGAACAAGTAGTGATTTACTTATTCACTTACTTGAAGAAATCAGACCCTGTAAAATACACAGAAGCCTCTTTTAAACTCTAAATGATAAAACAGAAGGCACCAGGAAGCAAAATATGTCACCAGACTCATCAAAAAAAATGTAAAATTAAAACAAGGATGTCTCCTCCACTACCACTACCACCTGCCCCTGCCCCCCATCCCCCACCCCCTGCAGACCATTCTGCTTCTGGCTGCCTTCTGACCCTGCAGGGGAACCAGATCAGGACAAAAGGGGAGGTCTCGAATGGCATTGCCTTTGCACACAAACAGAATGAATGAGGTCCAGTGGACTCTTACCCACATCCACCAAACAATACAGAACAAGAATGTGCCCACTTTCTGTTCTCCCAACACTTGCCAAGCCCAGGTGGCTTGGATATGACCAACTTGCTGATATAGAATTTGTAAAGAGTCACTCTGTTTCGGTTTAAAGCAACAGAGTTGAGGGACACCAGTTCTCAAGGAGGAGCTTCAGGGGAACCTGCATGCCAACCTTCCCCAGATGAATGAGGGACACCAGTTCTCAAGGAGGAGCTTCAGGGGAACCTGCATGCCAACCTTCCCCAGATGAATGAAGAGCCACAGCTCACGGATGGCCTCAGCTTTTCCTAATGTTTGCTTAGAATTCATCTCCAGACTCATCCACTAGTGTTCTCACCTGCAGACGTTCTCACTGGCTGTTCACGCTTGGTTTTGCACTTTGCCATGGTACAGACAGCGCTGCATTTTCAGTGGGCCCATTTAAACACCATAAGCGTCTGGACGTAGGCAGGCAGTGGTGATACATGCCTTTGATCCCAGGTGTATCTCTGAGAGTCTGAGGTTAGTCTGGTCTACAGAGTGAGTTCCAGGACAGCCAGGGCTACACCGAGAAACTCTGTCTCAGAAAAGGAGAAGGAAGAGGAAGAGAAAGGGAGGAGGAGGTAGTAGAAGAGGAGAAAAAGAAGGAGGGGAGGAGGAGGGGGAAGAGGAGAAGGAAGAGGAGGAGAAGGAATGGGATGAGGAGGAGGAGGAAGGGGAAGAAGGGGAAGAAGGGGAAGAAGGGGAAGAAGGGGAAGAAGGGGAAGAAGAAGAAGAAGAAGAAGAAGAAGAAGAAGAAGAAGAAGAAGAAGAAGAAGAAGAAGAAGAAGAAGAAGAAGAAGAAGAAGAAGAAGAAGCCTGAACATGTGAGACTGGAGAGTTGGAGAGTCAAGGGTGTAGCTCAGAAGCAGGTGCCTGCTGAACATTTCACAGCATAATCTTGCACTGAGTATCAGTCCTCCAAGCTGTAAGTGGTCATGGACCCTGGAGGGTACCGAGAAGCAGGTAAGGCTCATAGATCAGGGCCTGAGGCTTGAAAGAGTTTTCACTCTGGAGTCTCATTTGCTCCTCCTACTGTGGAAGCCTCCAGTGAGACTATTTCCTATGGAAAATATCCACTGAACAAACCCTCTTGGGGAAATGAATTAAAAGGAATAAGTGAAGGGGCTGGAGAGACTGACTCAGTGGTTAAGAGCACTGGCTGCTCTTCCAGAGGTCCTGGGTTCAGTTCCCAGCAACCATATGGTGGCTCACAGCCATCTGTAACGGGATCTGATGCCCTCATCTGGTGTGTCTGAAGACAGTGAGAGTGTATTCATACACATAAAATAAATAAATAAATTCTTTTTAAAAGGGGAATAAATGATTATTCTGGCTTAAGCCCAGCCCCACACTTGAGTGCCGGCCAGGCCTCACCACAAAATGAATGTCAAAAACCCTGATTAGTTCCTGCTTGAGCATTTGTTTTATATTTCATTTTCATTTCTTCTTTCAATTTATTTTTGGCAATTTTTTTCTGATCAATGCACAATATATGTCTACATATTTATGGTATAATCAGCTGCCGCTTGCATAAAATGTACAGTGATTAAATCAGGGCAATTAGCATTTCCACCTCCTCAAGCATTTATCATTTCCATCTGCAGGAAACCTTTGTAACCTTCTTCTCTGGTTATTTTTTCCCCTTCCCTTTCTCCCTCTTTCTCTGGCCCTGCTCACTCCACCCCCAACCCCACCCCCACCCCTTCACCCCACCCCCACCCCCACCCCAGTTTGCTCTGGGCCCCACTCGCTCCACACCCCTACCCTCACTCCGGGTTCTGCTAGCTTTGGCCCATAGATTTTTAAAATTTGTTTCTCATTAAAGGTGATTGTGAGTTACCATGTGGTTGCTGGGATTTGAACTCATGACCTCTGGAAGAGCAGTCAGCGGTCTTAACCACTGAGCCATCTCACCAGCCCCTCTGGTTTTTTGTTGTTTTTTTTTTTAATAGACCATGAATTGCTATAGATCGTAGTTGCCTTACTATATGGCAGAATACTAGAACTAGGCCATGGGCCTGTTGGATCATGACCCCAGTACACAGGTGGCTGAAGCAGGAAGATCACAAGTTCAAGACCAGCCTGGAATACACAGTAAGATTTGTCTCAAAAACAAATAAAGAAAGAACTTCAAAACCAGTTCCTCCTACCAAAGTGCACACTAGTGGCACATACCTAACCCTGCTCCCTCCTCTGTTCCTCTACTTCTAAGGCTGTAACACTTTAATACAATTCCTCGTATTGTGGCAACCCCAACCATACAACGATTTTCATTGCTATTTCATAACTGTGATTTTGCTACAGTTATGAATCATAATGTAAATGTCTGATATGCAGGCTCTATGGCATATCAGCCAGAAAGGGTCATTTGACCACGGGTGGGGGGGGGGTCCTCAACCCACAGGCTGAGGACCACTGCTCTAGGCAGTCTTCAATCCCTAGCTTTAGGGACCAGAGACAGGATACTGTGGACTGGAATTGTCTTCCAATGCAGGCATCCCTCTGGAGGGTGGGGGGCAGGTAGAAGATCTTGAGAGGGAACCTGCCTTCTCCACGTCTCACCACATCCCCCTACTTAGTACTCCATGGCTGTGACTGTATTGAGCAGAGAGCCTCAATACACTTGTATCTTAAAGTTCCTAAAGTGTGTAAATATACCCTGCTAGACAGATCACTGTCACCAACATGTTTCCCAGAGCCTTCGAGGTAAAAGAAACAAGTCTCAGGGGTCACATGGTGCTGGGTTTCATACTACTAGAGAGATAGAGGGCAGGTGGCAGGCTGGTAACTGGATGGGGGTGTGGCCCCCAAGCTCTGCTCCCAAGTCACCATGGGAGAGACAGAGGCCCTCAGATGGACAATGAGGACACATCGTGAGGCACCAGGAGTCATTTCAGAAGCCAAGTCTGCAGCCTCCTCTGTCAGCACACTGCTGAGTTAGCTCACCTGGGTATCCTAAAGGACTCCCTCCATATTTTTTATTTTGTATTTATTCTCCCTTTATTCCAATTAACCATTAAAGCAGACAATTTGACATATTTACAGAAGACACTCTGGGTCTTTTAGGATAAGGCAAGGAAAAGGGGCAGGGGGTGGGGGGAGCTATGCAGGTATAAAGAGCAGTCTAAATGTTAAATGTTTTCAATACTCAAATTATGATTTGTTCCGCGAGTTTGAGAACTGTCAAAGTGCTGAGCAAACACATCTGGGGACTAGGGAGGGAGCAAAAGTGATAAGATAACTTGCATGCAAGTGTGAGGCCCTGAGCTCAAACTCCAAAAGCCATGCAAAAAGCTGGGCGTGGTTACATACATGCCTGGGACCAGGCCTATGGAGTTGGGACAGACAGAGGAACTCACTGGAACTTCCGAGTGACCCTGCTCCCAACGGCTAGGTGAACAGTAAAAGAGCAGGACCCCTTATGACCTCCTCTGGTCTCTGTGTATACATACAGGCACATGTACCTGCACATGTATATGCACATGCACCATACAGTACACATTCGCTACACATACATATAAGCACACATATGAAAACTACATAAATGGTTATGTAGTTACTAATTAATTTTGTTCTTGGAAAATAAAAAAAATTAGTTAACCAATCCAATGAGATAAATATTCTTTCTTATTAAAAATTAAAGTATCAGGCTATGGGCGTGGCTCAGTGGCAGAGGGTTAATCTAGCATGCTTGAAGTCCTGGGTTTTATCTCTAGCTCTAAAAAAAAAAGGTAATAATAATAAAAGTATTTAAGTATTCTGTGTGGAAAAATAAAAAGTTGGACATTAAATTCCTCCCTAAATTCCTCCATCTCCCGCTGTGCAAGGCTCTAGTGTCCTAAAGTGTCCTAAGGCCACTTCCAGGGATGGTCTCAATGTGCTCTTTGTGCCCAGGCACAGGAAGAGCATGTCTTCTCCCATCACAGAAGCAAATTTGACGGCTGAGAAAAACAGAGTGGGGGAAATACAGGCAGATGCCCAAGGGCACTGGGCAACCTTGAGTGGACAGAAGGAGGCACTTCAGGCCAAGGCGTCAGAGACCAGGGACACAAATGGGAAATGTTGACAGCTAACTATGATCTCCTTGGTGTCAGCCCTTCCCACACCAGCATTCCAAGGTGAGAAACAAGAATGTGTTCTCGCTGTGACTCATGGGACAGGGGACAGCCAAAGGCTGGAGCATCAGAACCAGACCTTGTCTCAACCGCAGAAACCACTGGCTTTCTCCAGCTTATCCGTAAACATGGTGGGGGATTCCAGGAGACTCTACACACCAGTGCGGTGAGTTATAAAGGGTCTGCCCTGGCCAAGAGGAAGGCTATCTATCCCTTATTGTCACCTTGCAGCTCCGAGATGGGGACGTAATTAGGGCAAACCAGAATGAGACAGGGGGACAGAGAGGGAGAAGGCCCTGGGTGGCTCCTTCATTTCAGTAACCTCTGCATGACTTGCTGCGCCCAATGCCATAACCAAGACCCTCCACCAGGCCTTTCCCTCTATAATGGACAGAAAACCCTCTGAAATCATAAGCCAAAATAAACCCAGAGCCGCCTCCTCCTGGTGCCTCCAAGGGACCACAGGTGATGTGCCCTTTGCTCTCTAGTCCCTTCCCACTGTGCCCCATCTGATTCTGGGGCAAAACACTGTCACAGACCTGAGTGTCCATCTCTAGTCTGAGTCACCATCTGACAGAACCCAGTCAGGGAGTTGCCAGTGGTGGAGATGGGTTAGCACAGGCCAGACTTCTTGGTACCCCAATATTCCCACATGCCAGGAGCCAGGACCATGCTTCCACATCAAAGTCAAGTTGGTCAGATGGGACCAGCAGCAGCAGCGCGTGCTTAGGCATGGTATGAAAGCCCAAGCACACATAGCTTACATAGTCGATGCTCTCCAAAAGAACTATCAGCTCAAAAGGAGAAAAAAAAGAAAGAAAGAGGGGCTGGTGAGATGGCTCAGTGGGTAAGAGCACCCGACTGCTCTTCCGAAGGTGATAAGTTCAAATCCCAGCATCCACATGGTGGCTCACAACCATCCGATCTGGCGCCCTCTTCTGGAGTGTCTGAAGACAGCTACAGTGTACTTACATTTAATAAATAAAATAAATCTTTAAAAAAAAAGAAAGAAAGAAAGAAAGGAAGGAAGAAAGAAAGAAAGAAATGTGCCTTAAAAAATAAAATTTAAAAGCAAAGAATCTGTCTATAAAAAAACTACCTTTTTTTTGACTGAAAGGATGACCCATGAGACCCCGAGCTCCCTGCCAGGGGAAGCCCCTCCCTCATAGCTGTGTAAAGCCCACCATCCTTGAAAAATAACACCCTCCTATTTTTTGTTTCTTACAAGAAGGAGGAAAACTTTTTTTCTTTTTTGCTCTCCAAGTAAAAATTCTTTAAATAACTTCCTCCAAGGCCAAGTCATTTTTATAAAAGCCATCTTTTTTTTTCATGTAAATTCCTTAAAAAGAAAGGTGGAAAAATAGTTGCAGGGTTTTTTTCTCCCCCTTTTGTGTGGTTAAGATTCCAAGCGAGGAGCTGATACCCCTAAAGCTCAAAACCATGTTTATGCTAGGCAGTTTGTTGTGACCCAGGTCTACACTCTGCCAAGGGTGCAGGGCCAGGGTAGGAAAGCTGCCCTGGCCCCGTGGGATCTTTCCAGCCATGCTCAGAGCCACAAAGACACCAAGCATGCACAAAAATCAGAAGATATTCAGTTAATGGATATTTATCAAGGACCCAAGCATGGTAAACACTGCCACAGTGGTGGGGACAACTGGGAAGGAGTAGACAGGAAATACAATGAGCAGGAAATACAATTTAAAATTATATACAGCAAAAGTGCAGGGTAGAAGCAGCAGACATTGCTACAAATAATCTAAGGGAGGAAGATAAGTGACCACACTTTAAACTAAGGGCATATTATTAGCTTTGCATTACTGCACTGAAATGCCCGAGACAATTAGCATTATAAAGAGAAAAGGTTTATTTAGTTCACAGGTCTAGAAATTTCAAAAGCATTGGAGCGCAGGGCATGGTGGCGCACGCCTTTAATCCCAGCACTTGGGAGGCAGAGGCAGGCGGATTTCTGAGTTTGAGGCCAGCCTGGTCTACAAAGTGAGTTCCAGGACAGCCAGGGCTACAGAGAAACCCTGTCTCAAAAAAAAAAAAAAAAAAAAAAGCATTGGAGCTTGTATGAATTCTGCTCTAGTGAGGGTGGCACATGGTGACATAAGGACATAGGTCCTTGATAAATATCTGTGAATTGAACGTCTTCTGATTTTACTTGCAGGGCATGGTTTCTGTATGCATGATGTCTTTGTAGCTCTGGGCATGGCTGGAAAGATCCTATGGGACCAAGCCGGATGTCCTACCCAGGTTACCTGGACGTGGACTGGTCACTTCTCAGAGGTTCGAGGAAAGAAAAAGGGCAGATCAGAGTCTGACAACCCTTTTTGAGACATATACCCAAATGACATAAAGACCTCCTGCTAGGCCTCGGCTCCCAAAGGTTCCACTCCCCTCCCAAGACCACACCCTATGGACCAAGCTTTCAGTTACTGTGAATCCTTGCAGCTACTCAGATGCCCAGATTGCAGGATGGCCAACCCTCAGCCAGGAGGCTTCCCAAGGTCACATGGTGGGATCAAAACCAAGGGGCTGAACTGTTAAACCATGGGGATCATAGAGAGAATCTGGCTGCAAGTATGGGAATGTTCTAGTAAATAATGTAGTCTTCCTCTAGGTGGAGAGAGACCTAGTAATGTCTCCTCCCATGAGGGTTAACAGAATGAGGCAGGCCAGTCCAGGATCTGGCTAGGGGACTAGAAAGGTGGGTTCACCTTAATAAACTCTTCCTTCTAAGACTCCCTCTCTCCTGTGAGGTCTTCAGAACCACAAAGGATTTTATCAGGTTCTGTCCATCTTTCTGAGTCCTGTTACAGAAGGGCATGGCTATACCTTTTCATTCTCTTCTCTCTTTCAGATGCTAGCCAAAACCTAAGGAGGCCTTTAAAGGCCACGCCATTTTTCTAAAGCTCTCCTCCCTGCCATGAGCTGACCTTCATGCTAGCTTAAATCAAACGGAATGACTTTCCCTCCTTTTCCTCTCCACTTTCCCCCAGGGCAATTGCAAGATTTACAGCTTGAGTGTCCCAGAAATTTTCTTTTAAACTCTAACAGATTCTTCTCAGGCTTCCATTTGAGACAGCTCTTTTTTTCATTAATAAGATTAGGAATCAGAAGAGAGGTCCTCTATTTTTTTCCAGTATTATATGGTGGCTTCACTGGGACCCCCCAAGATTTCTGGTGAGACTTTTCTCCTACCTTTAATGGATAATTCTTTAATGTGTAGAGAAAATGGTCAAGAACTGTACCAGGAACCTGTGTACTCAGGCTACTGCTGCGGCAAACACCATGACCAAGGCCACTCCTGTTCCAAAGGGCTATACCCTATACGAGTGGAGAAGCAGAGACGTGGGCAGCAGGCACGGAAGCTGGAGTAAAGAGCTAAGAGTATACATCTTGAACCATGCGGCAGAGTGCTGTTACTCTCAAAGCCCTCTCCCTAGTGACACACTTCCTCCAGAAAGGCCACACTTCCTAAGTCTCCCTGAACAGTTACCACCAACTGGGGACCAAGTATTCAAATTCCAGAGATGATGAGAGACATTTCTCATCCAATCCATCACAGGCTTCAAGAAAAGAAAGGGGCACAGCATATTCTAGAAACAGTAGGCTAAGAACCTGAGGGTGCTTGAGCGTTGGACAAGAACAAACAGGCAAAGGTGAAAAGGAAACTGTTAAGGGTTTTTCTTCATTCCAGGAGCTAGACACTATCTGGGGGTTGCGCGTTAACTGTGCTGCCCTGGCTGCTACGGGCAACAGGTCCCTGGTTGAAAAGGGATGATAGCTAGACAAAAAGAAATCTGCAGGAAGAAGGGCACAAGAAGGCTCAGGAGGTGAAATTCACAGCATTTAAACTAACAGGGTGAACACAGGAGGACCACAAAGTGGGATTCTGGCTTGTGGATCCAGGATTACCTCGTGAGTAACGGAACCAGTTACTGAACCAGGGATACCAGCAATGAAGAGAAAGCACGGTGGTAGGGGGGGGGGTGGATTAAGAGGGTTTGAAGCTGGTTGATTGGAGTTCATGAGGAAAATCAATGGGCTTTTAAGGAGCGTCAGCCCCAACACCAACCCTTCAGGGACAGCAAAACCACATGACTAGATGGGGGCGGAGGAACCAAAGATTGGACTGTAAGAGATGGTGAGGCCAGGGTGGGGAGAGATGGCAGAATGGGTGGCACATCAGGGAAAGCAGGAAGGAGGGCACTGCTCGGCATCTCCGGGCTGAAGATGGCCATGGAGGCGGAGCTACAGTGAATAAGAGGGAGGAGTCACCCGGGCGTCTCAAGGGCGGAGCCATTGGGCATCTCCAAGTGAGGTCACAGGAGAGAAGCAACTCGGAGGTGTCTGGGTAGGAGGAGCTAGAGCAGACAGAGGAGTTCCTCAGGATGGATAGCTGAGAAGAGCAGTTCTTGAAGGACACCCCCCCACCCCTTACTCCATCTCTGCTGCTGCTCCTTCCAGCAGCATTTGCAGATGGCAGCCTCATACACATCTAAGGAAGGAGACCCAGGATTCTCACCACCTTCCTATCTGGCAAGGAAAGCCACAGTAGTTCAGCGAGGATCTACCAAGCCCAGAGCCCGCACAGCTGGGTGCTACCCTGCCCCCCACCTCCCAGGAGGGGAAGCCAAGAGACGCCTCATTGCTATGAGCACCTATGGCTGAAGACATCTGCTGGGAACATGAATCCAGGAAATGTGACAGAGCTTCCTGACGATGGCACATGAAGACACCACCTCCGTTGTAGCTAAAAAGACCTAGCAACAGCAAAGTTTAATTATAATTAACATACATACAGCATGTGAAGACACAGGAATAGAAGACAGCCTTCTGTGAGCCCAGGAGAGAGACCCGAGTGGACCTTTTCTTTACCACCCTCAGAGGGACATTTGCAGATTAGTTAATTAATTAGTTAGTTAACAGAAGAACTTAAGGCAGGTAGGCAATGCAAGTCAGAATCGGATAGAAAAAGGCTCAGTGCCTAACAGAGTAAAGGCCCCGCAGCCTGACCAGCACAGAAGACCCTAGACTAAGGTAGAATGATGAAATTTCTGGTGAATTTCCCGTCAATCTTTGCTCTTCATCTGAACCTTGAATAAATATTAAATGTACTTGTAAATAAACTAGTATCATCTTTCTAGGTCTGTCAAAAAGTACCCTAGGTTGGGGGTGAGGGCAGAGAGAGCAGTGCTAAAACAACAGAAATATACTTTGTGGAAGGTGGATCTATGGGATGAAGGTGTCACTGGGGCTGGGTCCCTCTGAGGGCTGTGAAGAAAAGGCCCACCTGGGTCTCTCTCCTGGGCTCACAGAAGGCTGTCCTCAATTCCTGTGTCTTCACATGCTGCATGTGTCTAAATCGATGATTTAAATCTGCTCCACCGTGTGTGTGTGTGTGTGTGTGTGTGTGTGTGTGTGTGTGTTTCTATGAGAGCTTGGGCATGCCTGTGCTATAGCATGAATGTGGACAGGGGATGCTTTCAGGCAGCCATCTTTACCTTCCTCCTCTGAGACAGGGTCCTTGCTGGCTGCTGCATATGTCCACCCATGAGCTGCCAGGGCTTCTGCTTCCATGTCTCTAGGAGTCCCAGTTCTTGGGCACGTGCTCCTGTGTTGGCTTTTTATGGGTTCTGGGGATCTGAACTCAAGTCTTCCTTCCTGTGAAGCAAGTACCTTCTGCAGAGCCCTTTTCCTGGCCCCCTAAATTGCCCCTTAGCTATGAGGATGGTATTCATATTGAACCAAGGCTTACTGTCAGATCCTCTCTTAGGTCTTTCCAGAAAGATTTAACTACTGCAAAGACAGGTACATCCTGAGGTACTGGGGGCTACAGTTTCAACATGTGAATAGGCACCCTTGGGGGTAGGAGGTGGGGTTGGCTGGTGACAGATATCCACTTCCTTTCTACCCTTAAGAAGCATGGACATGGTAGGTCACCACAGTATATGCTGCCACCTAACCAGGACAGTGTGGAGAGTCCCCATATGACAACCAATCACCTTAGAGCCGTGAGTTTGGTAGTCTCAAATCCACACCAAACCCCAGCAGTGTTTAGAACTATCCTGGGCCTTTTGCCACCCCCTTCAGCCAAGTCCTTAGCTGAAAGATTAGCCTGGGCTACTGGTGCCTGACAGCTTTATCTTCTAAGTTGATGGAAGACAGGTGGAGGTGGGGGTGGGGGTGGGGGCCGGGATAGAACATTCCACTGACACACAGCTTGGGGGAAGAAATTAATTAATGTGTTCATGTTTCAACCAGAGCAAGACAAGACAAACAAAAACCTGTAGAGCCATCCGCCCTTCTCTGCACCTGGAATCCCCCATGGAGACCCTGAACATTGTTGCTTTTAACAGAAGGCCTTTCATCTTCAGACAGCTGAAGAATTCCTCCACCTTTGGAGGGGCCAGCTAGTAACCCAGATTCCCCAGTTTCATTGTTTCCACCCCAAATCCAACAAAAACTGAAGGCTCTTCCTCCCTCGGCTCCCAAAGCTGGGCAACACCCTGTGAGGTCCCTCAGTCTCTCCCTAGGCTGCTAAAGTCGAGAGGACTGTCTCTCCCCTTTCTACCCTGTACACAGATGGGGGCCACACAGGAGGTGTTAATTGTTGTCTTAAAGTGAGTTTGTACACAGGGGCCCCCAATGGAGGAGCTAGAGAAAGTACCCAAGAAGCTGAAGGGGTCTTCAACCCTATAGGTGGAACAACAATATGAACTAACAAGTACCCCCAGAGCTCGTGTCTCTAGCTGCATATGTAGCAGAAGATGGCCTAGTCGGCCATCATTGGGAAGAGAGGACCCTTGGTCTTGCAAACTTTACATGCCCCAGTACAGGGGAACACCAGGGCCAAGAAGTGGGAGTGGTGGGTAGGGGAGCAGGGGGGGGGGATAGGGAACCTTCGGGATAGCATTTGAAATGTAAATGAAGAAAAACCCTAATAAAAAATTGGAAAAAAGAAAAGAGAGAGAAAGAGAGAGAGAGAATGACGTACATGAGTAAACAAACAGGAGAATGGCACCCTTCCCAAAGCAGAGGAGAGAACAACATAGCTGAAACCTGTGGGCCTCTTGGATGTCCTGGGCTTTTCCCAGATGCATCAAACACCCACAATCTTTCCACAGCAGAATTCACTGAAAGCCTGTGGGGTCCAGGTGTCCCCTAAGATGTAGGAAAACACTCAAATAATTGGCCAACTAGCACAGGGAGGAAGAAGTCTTGGGGGGGGGGGGCAGACCAACTCATCAGAATGTGATTCATTCCTAAAGAAACTTGTTTCCCAAATACAAGGACCCTGGGAGTGAAGTATCCTTAGACAGCCACAAGCTGTGGCCCTTCTGGCCCTATGAGAACCCTAACCCATGGAGGCTCCTACCCCCAACCTTTTGATGCCCGAAATGGATTACCAAGAAGTTAATGGATTACCAATGGGGCCTTCGGAGCCAGAACAGCCCTTTCCCAAAACATCTTAACTCCCTAGGCAAGCAGCCTTGAAGGACCCCAGAGTTAACCAACAAGACATGTCAGTGGAGGGCAGAAATCCCTGACAGGTAACTCAAGCTCAGTTTTCTTGAGTACCTTGCAAAACTCATTTGTTGCCCAAAGCCCATCACACCAGCCTTCTTGTGGTCAGGCATTTCTTCAGCCTTTCCCCAGAGGCCCTGGGTGTACTGTAGCTACAACCAGAAAGTTCTTACCCTAGTAAGCCGATCATTTCACTAACTCAAAAACACAACTCCAATGCTACTTTCTCAAGAGGCCTTCACCAGGATCTTTGCAAGCAAGTTGTTACAGCACACTAATCTTTCTGGAAGTTCTCACCATACGGGGAGACCAGTTAGCAAAGGGCCCATTGCTGGACCCAGATCCAGAGCCTTACAAGTTGTTCACTAGTTAAAACAGAGGGAGGAGGTACACCACACTGAGGTTTTATAGCACCATGTTACACTCTCTGCCTTCAGCCCTTCTTAATCACGCCTGTGAATGTTTGCCCATGTCTTCACCTTTTCAGTCTCTTCTGGGTCTCATCTTTCAAGTTAGTATTTTAATGCCTTTATATTTATTGTAAAATTTATCATCTTTGACTTTCTGCCACACGTTAGTTCTTCTTCTGTTTTCTCATGTTAGCTAGAGTTCATATTACTATGAAATCTAATAACCGAGTGGGCAACTGTACTCAGAGCATCTCTTTAGTATTTGAAGCCGCCTGCACTCCTCTATTTGCTTCTGACGACTCATGTCAAAGAAGGGTAGAACTTGAGCTTTCTCCTGTATACAAAGGAGAACCCAGAACCTTGTCTTCTCCCAAATATCCCTTTTACTTCTTCTTGTAAATATTTTGTAACCCCAGGTATAGTTTATAATGAAAGGACAACACTTGGCATTTCATGCCACACCCTTTGTTAAGACTACGTGGTCTTTTCTGCTCACCATGTAGTCAGGTGTCCCTCCCAAGAACTGGGATTCTAGGCACGTGTCATTATGTCCACCAGCCCTTAATTCCATAACAGCTTCATTGAGGTGAGACTCACGGGCCAAGCATTCAGTTCACACAGGGGTATGATTCGGTGGCTCACGGGACTGTGGAGCCACCGTACCCTGGACAGCTTAAGTGTCCCCTAACAAAGTGTCCCTCACACGCCTTGTTCCCTGCCTTCCTCCCCTCTACCCTAACAAATCATTAATATCCATTCAGTCTGAACAGTTTTTCTGATTCCTAGCATTTCACATAAGTACGTCGTGTGTTCTGGCTGGCTTCTTTGCAAAGCTTGCCTGTGATGAATGGAGCACATATCCATCCCTGGATGGTTTCCTTTTTTTTTATTGGCCAAGTAAGGTCCCATCCACAAATATACTTACTCTAGGTACCATTTACATGTAGATAGACATTTGAGTTGTTCCCTTTTTTTCCTCCTGTGAACAATATCACTCAGAATTGATGTGTAAATTTTTATAACGCTTGTTTTCAAGTCTCCCGGACCTAAGTTAGAAATGGGTGGCTGGGTCATATCACAATTTCAAAACTTTTTAATAAACTTCCACACTTTCTCTAAGATGGTTATGCTATTTCACATTCCTAGCAGCAACATATGAAGGCTTTAATTCTCTGAACCCTGTCAACACTCATTAGTGGCCTTCTTTTTTTAATTATAACCTAGTTGTTCTATGAGTGGTTGCGAAGTGGCGTTCGGGTGATTTTGATTTAAATTTCCCTGGTGGCCCTTAGTGCTAAGCATCTTATATACTGATTGACTGACTGTATTATATCCTTTGTAGAGTCATTTGAGTTCTTTACTCCTGTGTGGTGTGTGTGTGTATGTGTATGTGTATGTGTGTGTGTGTACACATGTGTGCACTTTACTACAGACAAACTTGCCACTAGGATTACAAGCTTGTGCCACAAAGTTCAGCTTTTTAAAAATTAATGCATAGGTTCTGAGGATGTAACTCACATCCTTGAGCTTGGGAGATGAATGCCATACTGGGTCACCTCTCCAGCCCTTTCTTCTCTGGCTTTCAAGAACTGAACTGTCTTTTTGTTTGTTTGTTTGTTTGTTTTTGTTTTGGTTTGGTTTTTCGAGACAGGGTTTCTCTGTATAGCCCTGGCTGTCCTGGAACTCACTCTGTAGACCAGGCTGGCCTTGAACTCAGAAATCCGCCTGCCTCTGCCTCTGAACTGTCTTTTTATTACTGAGCAGTTGAAATTCTTCAGGCATCCTACGGGCACATTCGTTATCAGATACATAGAGGTCTTTGGCCAGCTGTGGGGTTATAATCACTTATAATAAAGATGTATTTATGTGTATATGTGTTTAGCCTAAATGAGCTTATGTGTATCACATGCATGAAGAAGCTAACATGGGTCAGAAGAGGGTGTTGGATCCCCTGGAACTGGAATTACAGTCACATGTGAGCTGTCCTAGCTCAAATGTCACTTCATTCTCTCACTGCCTGTGGGATACTGTGGCTAAGGGGGGGAATTAGGGACTGAGAAGCACATTATGAGCACCAGTGGCCAAAGCCCCTCTGACCCAAGGAGAAAGACTGACGCAACTACCTATGCCAACTAAGGGGTAGGTTTACCCCCTTGTCTCCTTGTTTTGGGAACCACACCCAATATAGTTATCTATAACCAGCCCAACCTAATGGTATCACTGCTATAGGAACAGAAGAAAGGACTATACATTAACAGATATATCAATAGGCCCCAGGACATACACAGGACACAAATAGGACCATTCACACCCTCTTAGGAAGTCTGATGTAACTGGCTCACAGGTACCAAAAACCACAGAAGCTGCCACTTCCAGGCTCCATGTATTAGTCCATCTCCTGTGAGCACAACAACATACACCAAAGCTGGGTATATTATAAAGAAAATAAATCTAAAGGGCGTGGCAGTAGCATTGGTCTCCTCTGGGAAGGAGTTCACTGAATATGGAATCATAATGGCATAAACACACATAAAGAGAAATAGATCACTGGATGAAAGATAAAGCCAGAGCAAGACCAGGGTGCCACGAGGACTACCTAATTCCTCTTCATGTCCTGGTCATCATGAAGTCCCATCTCTTAAAGTTTCACCACCAACACTGACACACTAAAAACCCTTGAGGGACAGGAACGCAGAGGTAAAGTACCCTGAACCATAGCAGGCCATCTTTGCTGCCAGAGAATAAAGCCAACATGGAGGGAAACAGGCAGAGACAGCAAGAAAAGCAAACCTCCACGTTACTGTAAACCCCAGGTCCAGCCATGCTTAGACAGATTTTCCACTTGAGTCTTAACCTTCCATGTATCTCTCCTCAAGACACTCTTTCATCTTATCCAGCTACAGCAGGAATCATGTCTTCACAGATGGAGCCAACTGAACACTTGAGAGAGCCGAATCAGGGACAGGATATCGTGTGGGTGGCCTGGTGCCATGTGTGTGGCTGGTACCCCTGTGTCCGTGTGGACCAGCATGCATGCGGTGGGAGCATCCACAGGCCCCCTCCTGCATAGAGGCCTGCACCCCTAGCTGTGGAAGAAAGCTGTCAGCCTGCCAGCTGTCACACTTGAGACAGCTACACTGGGATAGAATCTTGTTCGTACATAAAGGTGTCCCACTCTGAGCCCCTGACTCAGAAATCTGATTTACACAGTTATAATTCTGGATGGAAGGGGAAAAAAATACAATAATCGACAGACAAGCACACCCTGAACAGCTGGTTCTGATCCTGCCAAAAGCCCCTCCCCTCCATGGGAGGGTTCCAGATTGCTTTTAAATGGTAAGTTCATCTACTTAATTTAAAGTTTGGTTCACTTTACAAAAATCTCACTTTATAAACAACTGTTCGGCAGCATCTATTTTGGAAAGCATCACAGCCATCCCTCCCCTGCACCCCACCGCACCCCATCCCCGACAGCTCACACACACATGCCGCACAAGAGCCTTACAGTGGAGCCTTGTCAGAAGGTTATTATAAAGCATTTTATTTTATCTGGCATCCAGAAATGATGTGTAGCCGTCTGGAACATGGGCCAACGGCTGCCTGTCATGGCCAGCTGTGAGAGAAACAGGAGAAGGACACTTGTGAATCTCAGAAGCCCCCAGAGAGAAGCTAGGGACCGATGCCACGAGTTGTGAGCTGGTGGAACCCTCAGGTCCTCTGAGGAGAATGTCACAGACACTCTCCCTGGAAGTCCTTTAACACACTGCGTTCCCACCATGACTTGAGTGGTTCCTGTCTCCCGTGCTTTTTTTCCTAACTACACTCCCTTTTTGGGTAGCTAGTGGTGTAGTAAGACTCCAAGTAACTGCTCTTTAATATGCTCCAAGCTGGATGTTCTTCAAGAAGTCTCTACTGTCCATACTGGAATCGGGGGGGGGCGGGGGGGGAGTCATGGGAAAGGAAAACAGAAACCCAGTCAGGGCCTCCAGCTTCATTCATTCTGGCTGCTTCTCCGGGTTACTTTCTCAACAAGGGAAGTTTGATCCAACCTCTGGAGAGGCCAGACTTGGGGATACAAGGACGTGCCCCCACACACCTGGACACACCTTGGATACATGCTGTCCTGCTCATATATGGTAAGGAAACCGAATTAGATACACTACCACTGTCCTTATGTCCTCATAAGTCACAGTGTCCCCTACGACAGTGGCTCTCTGGCCCTGACAGTAAGCAGGGCAACCTGCTTGTGATGGGAACCTGTCTCAACATTGATGTCCCAAGGAAGGCATATTCCCAACTCCCAGTCCCAGCTTCTACTGTGCCTGGAATGTGTACACCAACAGGACGTTCCTCCTGCCATTCTTGCCCACTGGCCCTCTGCCATTGTCTGTGACATCAAGCAACCCCATCTTGAAGGCCCCACAAACTCTTAAAAGGTTACTCAGGAGTGTGTAATGAAGCCAGGACTTACACTGACCTCCTAGGATCCGCTGGCCTGATAGCCATGGAGCCCGCCCTGCCTCCCACACCCATTCTACACTAGGTTTTCAAAATGTGACAAGAAGCCAGGCGTGTAGACAAAATATAAAGGTAAATTTGACAAAGTCACCCCCTCTCTGGAACATTTTCATGTATTTATTCCATCTGAGAAACAGGGAAATGATACACAGAGTATATAAAGAACTCAAAAAGTAAACACCAAAATAGCAAATGATTCGATCAGCAATGGGATCAATGAATTGAACAGCTACATGGACAAGAAAAAGCACCCAATAACTACATGAAAAAGTGCTCGAAATCACTCGCTGTCAGGAAATTACAACAACATTGTAAATCAAAACAACATTGCTATCCTATATGTCTGTAGTCAGAATGACTTATTAAAACAAACAAATAAAAAAATCAAGTGTTGCCAAGGACTCTGGGAAAAGATGTTATTATTTACTGCTGGTGGCAATAGAAGTTAGAGCAGCCACAGTCCCTCAAAGTCTAAAACTAGAACTTCCATATGCTCTAGCCAGACATGAAAAACATCCAGTTGCCTTACAACAGACATCCCTGCACAACCATTTTTACTGTGGCACTATTCAACACATCCAAGATATGGTATTGTGTATGTGGCCTGGTTATGGTGCCCACCAGTGCATGAACAGACGAAGAAAATGAGGTTCTCACATACAATGGGGCGTTACTCAGCCATAAAGAACAATACCATGCCATTTTCAGGCAAACAATGAGACCAGAGATTATCATGCTAAGTGAGATAAGCCAGATCAGAAGGATAAATACTGAATTCCTTTTCTTGTATGTGAAATCCTGGGTTGATGGGGATAACATGATAGGGGGATTGTTAGAAGTATATCGGGGAGAAGTTGGAGGGGAAGGGAAGAAAAGGGAAGAATAATATCTACAAAATGCATGTGATGTCATTACAAAGCCCTTTTGCACACCCAGTGGATACGTGCTAATAATGCCCACAGAACAGCCCTGTTCTCACCTTGGTCAGAGACCTTTCCACAGTGGGCAGCAGTTCATACGGCAGAGACTGGTCACTTATCAGTCTGCTGAGAACAAGTGGCTGCTGAGTGGTGGCCCTAGAGTGGGTGTGACGTGGCCATTGCACTCATGAATTAACAACTGAGCTGGCT
Source organism: Mus minutoides (assembly GCA_902729485.2). NCBI lineage: Eukaryota > Metazoa > Chordata > Mammalia > Rodentia > Muridae > Mus > Mus minutoides. The sequence continues at coordinate 2,673,367 of LR749512.1, read as the reverse complement.
TGCACACAAGCAGGCCCACCAGCGCTGCCTCATGGATGAAGGAAAGGCTGCTGAGGACCCGCCTCCTGGCTGATAAGCAGTTAACGGGAGCTGGGATAAGAGAGTCGTTTTATTTTCTTCAGTTGTGTGGTCATGTCTATGTGATTCACGCTCCAGTAACTACCGCACACCACGCTCATGCTCAATGATCTCAGGGGATCCTTTTCTAAAAGGTATGAAAGGAGGAGGGGGATTTTCTGGGAGGCAGAGGAAGAGGAGGAGGAAGGAGAAAAGGAGGAAGAAGGGGTTCCGAGAGAATGGAAGGGAGATAAGAGAGTCATGGAGTGATGATCAAAACATTTCATATACATGACACTGTTGAAAAATAAAATTTAAGAATCTACATGTGGTTGTGCCTATAAGCTAGCAATATATACTAGTCTAGTGTGCTAGTAATAAAAAGAGGGGTGTTAGGATTGTATGTGTGTGCACATGCACACACACACACACACACACACACACACACACACACGAATGACAGCAGTGTTAAGATAGGAGAATCAAGAAAGACAGAGAGGAGATGATTCCCTAACAAGAGACAGTGTAGCCCCAAGGAAAAGCAAACACAGCGGCTAGGCTGTTGGCTCACTGCTGGAACACACAGGTTTAAACTGAAGGAGGCAGTTTGTGAAACTCAGAGGCAGACCAACCAGGCCCGTGACAGGAACTGATGTGAAGCCGGGCCTTGGTGTGCCACGAGCACTCAACTCCAAAGGGATGATTAACTGCCTCCCAGAAAAGAAACCAATGGGCCAAGTGACTCAGATGACACCCTGGAGGGCAGGGCAGGCCCAGAGCCCTGTTGACTGTCATCCCCAAACAGGAAGAGAGGGGAGAAGGGATGAAGACTCCCCAAGCACAGAGTCTCCTTCACCATGGTGAAGTCAGCCTTCACCGTGGTGGGTCAACAGTTTGCATTTTAGGGGTAAGTTGTAGTTCTGCAAACCATGAAGGCCCAGAAGACACACCCTACCTAATGGGGTCATAAGTCCCGTCTCTAAGCGATGGCTATTTCCTTACAGAGGAGGATCCATTCTCTAAGTGCAGCCAAGGCAGGAGATGCCCCCAAGGCAGATGCAGAAGAGCCCTGTGTCCCTTTACAGTAGGGTCTGGGTCGGCCAAAGCCGACCACCAATGATGCCTAGCATTTTCTGCTCCAGCGGACGGGAACACACGGCTTTCTTGGGTATCCCCTGTGTTTCATTCTCTAACTCTGTTCAGACCCAGTGACAGGGATTTGATCTATGGCTTACTAATGGATTGAGGAAGGTAGGGCTCCTTCAGCCCGGAGGCAGTTTGTGCAACCCCACCCGGGTTCCAGCCAGTGAATTCCCTGTCTGGTTGTGCACAAGAAATTGCCCGTTGCTTAGGAAGAAGGCTGTGCAAAAAAATGAACCCACTTCATCTACGGCTGGAAATCACCCAGCAAAACTGGGCAGCAGCTGTCCCGATGAGACTTTTCTTTTTTTGCTGGGATTTTCCATGAGAAATTAGTGTACTGAAAAAGCTAGACTTCTTTGCAGAAGGGGGAGGGATATGCAACCTAAAGCCATTTTTTTTAAGTCTGTTACTCTTGCCCCTGCCTCCGGTGGATTTCTGGCTTGAGGCCTCCTGCTGGGAGGGAAGTCCTGCTACACTCCTTTGCTTGGTCACACATTCTCTCTCCTGCTCTTGTCTGTTCTCTCCCTTGGAGGGGAACATGAACACTGCTGATTCAAAAATCAGACACTTCAAGGAGAGCTGGTAGGAACTTTGCCCACCCCCACGGCTGTCTGGAACACCAAAGGAGTACGGAGGCCATACATGTACCCAGCCTCCTGGACCAGGCCTTCTGAGGGGCCAAACCCTCCTCCAGTCTCACAGAGGACCAGCTGCCAGGAGTGTCTGAGCCACCTGGACAGCTCCGGCCAGTGCTCACTTTAAATAATAAACCATGCATTTTTTTTGATCCGTCTGTAGCGCCAGGCAGATTTTCCTATTTAAGCTGGAGGCCTTCTCTGCTTTGAGTTACTAAAGTGGGATGGGTGTGAGTTGCATAAGAGCCCAGAGGAGAACCAGGGAGAGATGGCATAGCTGCTTGCCCAGCTCCTCTGTTTGGCAGAATGGTGTGTGGGAAAACGGGTTCAGGGGCAGCCATAAAAAATAGCATGGTGCTCTGTCTCATTGTGTCTGCGTTGGTATTTCAGCCTCTCTCTCAAGACAGAGTATTAGCAACATTTAAGACGGAAGCATTATGCTTGTCCCCCAGTGGTATTGTCCTGTTCTCGTCAGAAACAAGTCGAACAGATATGAAAGGAGAAAAGTTATTTTGTGCTGGCAGGAAGGTGGGAGAAACAACCGAATGCCTTTCTGGGTTGCATGAGGCTTCCTAAAGTTGCCTATGTCCTAATGTCCAAAACTCATGGAACTGGTGTCTTGCCTGGGGATGGGGACTCGGCGGATGTCATTTAGAACCCTGAGGCAGGCAGAAGGGCATTCAGTTACAGAAGAGAGCCAGCAGAGGGACACAGCGTGAGAAATGTCACTGGTTTCAGAGCAGGAGGAAGCAGAGAGGGACTGTGAGCCAAGGATTGTGGTAGCTGGGTGAGGTGAGGGAATAGATCCCGTTCGTTCACAGAGCATCCAGCATCTTGCTGATATCCAGTGCAACTGATTTTAGACTTCTGACCTCCCAGACTGGAAGAGAACTGTCTGTGTTATTTTAGGCAACTGAGTCTGTGGTATAGCAGCCACAGGAAAGTGATGCCTGAGTGGCTGAGTGTAGCCACCAAGCCAGCGTGCCCTGGACACAGCTGAGATGGTGAATGGCAGACAAAGAAGTCTGATGCTCAGGACACAGACAAAACATCCAGGCTTTCCAGAACACCAAGGAAGGCTGTCAGGGTGGACCTGCTAGATAAGCAAGCAGTACCTCACTTGGGCCGCCAAACCTAAGAGCAGTACAAAGATGGACCAAAAAAGTCTTTCCCTGGCTAAAGAGACTGCCTTCAACATACCAAAACCATGTGACCAGAATGTCTTCAACCTTGTTTGAATCTCATTAAGCAAGAATGACTTCCTAATGCATCAAGTGAAAAAGGAATTTTATGCACCTCTCTGGGAAAGGTCCGGGTGACGATGTAAGAATGTAAGGAAAACATCACATAGTAGAAATGTTTCTATGGAAACACAGAGGTAAGCAGGTCGGCTTTAATGGAAGGAGGAAAGTTCAAAGGAATCCCAGTCACAAAGAGCGCCATGTTGAGATGGCTCCGGGAGGGGCTGGAACAAACAAACCTTTGCAGACCAGACTGCTTGTGGGATTCATAAACTGTCCCTGAGCACTGAAGAAAAGTCCACATTTTTATAGAGCCAGTGTCATGTCAATGTCCAAACTGAGACTGATACACAGACAAGCACATGTACACACAGACAGACGGATGGATGGATGGATGGATGGATGGATGGATGGACAAACACACATACACACACACATTCACAGATACTCTTTCTCACACACACAAACACACACACATTCACAGATACTCACATAGATACACACAGTCACAGATAAACACACTTTCACAGACACACACATACATCTAAAGTATGGATGTGAAATATTCAGGTAAAACTTTGGCAAGCAAAAATCTACCATCAATTGAAGGAAATAATAAACCAAAACCAGTGGGATCTTTTTTCCCAGGAATTTAAGGTTGGTATATTAGGAAACCATTGACATAATATACCACATTAATACATCTAAGGGGAAAACCATATGCATGTCTACATAAGGCTATAAAAGCCATTGGAAAATCCAATAGCCATGTCTAATTTCTAACAATTACACGCTCACTGGCCAAGTCTGAGGTCGTTTGAGCATCACAGTAAATACATATAAATGAGGATTTGTGGAATAAAAGGAGTCAACAAGTCCCCACAGATGTAAATCCCTAAGTCGTGGAGAAGAGAAAGAAGCCCTCCTTACAGGAAGACAACAGCTGAAAGAGTGGCAGAGGAACTGGGCCTCTGAGAGTCAGCGTTTCAAAGCTTCATGGGAACACAGGGATGAATAGAGAGAGGACAACGCTGGTGAGGGAGAGCTGGAGCGGAATCCGATATCTGTGATACCAACATGATCTCGAAATTCCTCCAAGCTCCTGGCTAATTGCGTATGGAAAGACAATGAAGGCTGAAACTTGACCTGTGTTAACCTCGAAACACAAACTTCACCCGGCACTGAAGGTAGTCAGACTGCCAGTGCCTACAGTAAGACCCGCCCAGGAGAGCACAGAATCTTCTCTGTAACTCTTGCCAACACAATTGCCATGAAACACCAGACAAAAGCAAACCTGCAGATATCCTTGTGTTGGCTAGCCTTATGCCAACTTGACACAGAACAGAGTTATCTGAGTGGAGGGAACGTCAATTGAGAAAAATGTCTCCCTAAGACTGGTCTGCAGGCCGGCCTGTTGAGCATTTTCTTAACTAGTGAATGATATGGATAGGCCTAGCCCACTGTGGGTGGGTTCATCCTTAGGCTGGTAGTCCTGGATTCTATAAGAAAGCAGGCTGAGCAAGTCATGGGGAGCAAGTCAGTAAGCAGCATCCCTCCAGGGCCTCTACATCAACTCCCACCTCAGGTTCCTTCCCTGCTTGAGTTTTGGACCTGACTTCCTTCAGTGATGTGGAAGGATAAGCCAAATAAACCCTTTCCTCCCGACTTGCTTCGGGTCATGGTGTTTCATTGCAGCAATAGTAACTCCAAGCAAGACATCCCATATTATCATTTCTGAAGAGAGAGAGAGAGAGAGAGAGAGAGAGAGAGAGAGAGAGAGAGAGAGAGATTAAATATCTAGAAAAACAAACACTAAGGAGCTGACCCAGATTGGAGGAGAGTAGGGAGACTTGATGCTCAAACACAATGTGAGAATCTAAGCAGAATTGTGAGGCTAGCAAGATGGCTTCATGATTGAAAGCACTTGCCATGAAGGCCTGGTGAGTCGGGTGTGAACCGGGAACCCACTGTGAAACGGAGAGGAACAAGAACCAGCTCCTAAATGCTGTCCTCAGACCTCCAGGTACACACATAACATGCCAACACTCAAACACATATACCTCATACACATATGCACACATTTGCAATGAATGGCACTGTGGACCAAGAAAGGGAAGCTAGAAGAAGTGAGACACAGATGACAGGAAATGGAGTACAGTATATTCTCACATGGTTTACTGCCACGGTGAGGAGAAGCTTCCAGAAGTGTAAAGAACGTGTAGGTGAAGGTGGACAGGGAGTCTGCAGATTGCCTTCCAGCAGCTCAGAGAAAGCGCATGAGGAAGGGTAGTGCACAAATTTACTTTCGTTGCTGGGATAAATCGCTGACCATAACAAACTAGTCAGAAGGGACGGGCTCATTTGGCCAATAAGGTCACAGTCCATCCATCAAACCAAGGGCAGAAACCTGAATGCAGGAACCTAAGCAGGGACCATGAAGGAACACTGCTTGCTGGCTTGCTTCCAGGCCCACGGTCAGCTGCCTTTCTTATAGAGCCCAGGCCAACCTGCCAATGGGAGGCACAACTCACAGTGGGCTGACCCTCCTACGTCAACTAGCAATTAAGAAAACACCTCAGAGCATCTGATGGAGGCAAGTCTTCGGTTGAGGTTACTTTCAGGTGACATTAGGTTTGAATCAAGTTGACAGAGCAAGCTAACCAAGGCAGGTGTTAAGTAGAAAGATTGGGAGGGTGGCAGGAAAGGGGGTAAACACATAAGCAATTGGGGAAAATATCAGTTGGTGGATTGGGGTCATGGGTGTGCTAATGCTCTTTTAACTCTACCAAAATAAGAAGCAGACATGAAGTAAAGGGGAGAGCATAGAGAGAGGGCACACTGAGAGACTAGGACTTTGAGTCCAGTGCCTAGAAAGTATTGGGTAAGAACCTTTGGGGTCTGTCTAGTAGGGGCAGGCATGCCATGGGGCACAGGCAGCATCTGTGGTCAACGCTAAGCTGGGCAGCTGAGTGACGGATGTATGTAAGTGGCAGACACAGGAGGAGACAGTTTGGGGCTGTTACAGGGTAGAAAGTTGTCAAGCATAGCAAGCATCAAAGGGAAGTAGAGAAGGCCTGGGAATCCAGCTCAGTGGGGAATGCTTGCCTAGCAGACGCTGATCCCTCTGTCCAATCCAAACACAAGGGAGAAAAAGGTAAAGACATCCCAGCTTTGTGAAACTTGTGTGGACATCTTGGCTTAGTGAGACTCTAGAGACAGGGGAGGAGAAGACGGGAATGGAGCAGGGCACCCAGGACAAGGGCATTTGAAACCAAGGGCAGGAAGTAAGGAAGCCCTGTTGCTAGGAAACAGAGAACAAAACCCACAGGTTCCTCTGGTGCAAGGGAAGAAACCAGCTGCAGTTTCTATTCAATCTCAGAGTTGTGGAAGAACTATTAAAGGTGCTGAGGGTATGGAGAGGGATACAGGATGGGCCAGAAGGCAGGCAGGCAATGGACAACATTCCATCAAGGCTCCAGGTACCAGTCTCAGACCATGGAGCAATCCACCATCAAGTCACAACGAACAGAAGACAGCCCACATCTGAATACCATTGTTTCCTGGTACAGTCTAAGCTATAAGACTGGGGGCTACAGTCTCTCTACCCATCCTGACCAACACTTCTGGGAATCAGAAAGTCCTTCCAAACAAGACTCCCAAAGTCTTGCATCTTCTTTCCTAGCACAAAGACTCACTTAGACATGGCCTCTGAACCTAACTTATCCATTTCTCATGTTCCAGGGATCAGCCCAGAAAGCCAGGCCCTCAAGAGGATGTCAAGACCCACACAGGTGGATACTTGAAGCTGTGCTAGACATGGGCCCACCAACCTTTTAGGTTTACAGTGGCTGGAGCAGGCCTTCAGAGAAACCTGCTGGTCACTTGTGTTAAATGACCACAATCTTAAAAACAAAGAAACTGGGGAAGAACCAATTATGAGTGGTTGACTGCAGAGAAACGTTCAAATAAGTTTTCTTAGCAATTTAGATGTTGGGGTCTAAGTGGTATCCGTTCATGGCTCCTCCCACTGGCTCCTCCCACAGCATGGCCTCTGGCTTGCTCCCTCACTGCCTTTCTTCTGGTTGTTATGGTAGCATCTCAGGATGATGGAGTCCCTTCCTCAAGCACAAGCTATTGACTTTTGCTCTTGTGCAGTTCTCATAACTAGAAACCTACCCAGCTCGCAGAAGAGCAGCCCAGTAACCTGGAAGCTGAGTCCTTGACTATAAATCCAGATCCTGGCTTGGAGAGTGCTACAGTTTGAATCTAGAATGTCCTCTGCCAAAGGCCCATACATTAAAGTCTGAGGGACCCAAGTGGCACCGTTGCAATGTCATGGAACCTATGAGAGGAAGAATAGGATGTCTAGAGGTCATTAGAAGCACGTTTTCAAGGAGGAGGATAAGTCCCTCCTTTCTTCTTGTTCTTTATGAGGAGGGGGGTTTCACTCAGCTACAATGCCTCTCCACGACATGTCACCACTGGCCCACAAGCAATAGAACCAAACAACCATGGGCTGGAACCCACCAAGCTGTGAGCCACAGGGAATGGGTCAGTCTGTTATCTCTGGTATACAAATCTGCTCTCAGAGAGATGAAGCTGGAAGAGACTTTCCAGAAGTGCTGGGCTCCTCCTGCCTCTTCCTGAGACTCCCTATCCCATCGGATCCCAGTAATTTGCTCTACCCCATCACCATTTTAGGTTTAGCTTTAATGAATCCCTTTTCACCTTTCCTCACAGGGAAAGGTGACTGTCTGTTTTCATAGTACTTTCTGCTTGACCGAGCACAGTCTTGTAACATCCAGGAATCAAATCAAGTAGAACATTTAGGAAATTGTCTCCTGTGGCTGGAGAGACAGTTCAGTCAGTAAGGTTCTTGCTATGGAAGCAGGAGGACCTGATTTTGGTCTCCAGGACCCAAGTTAAAAAAGCCAGGCACGGTGATACAACCCCCAAGTTCACTAGACCCTATCTCAAAAAAATTTTCTACATAGATGGTTTCTGAGTAATGACATTCAGGTTAACTCCATAAGCATATGCATGCACACAAACATGTGAATACACAGTTATTTCCCATATTCAATAGGTAAGAAAACAAAAAGGGGAATAGAAGAAGTTAGCTGACTTGGTTCATGCTTCTACATGCTGGAAGGTAGAGTCAGGATCACCCAAAACACCTAACACTGGTCTGGTCCAGCTCTGCATCCGTTCCCAGGCCACACAGGCAGGCAGCAGAGAGCATCTAATTTACACTGTCCACCAGACTCTAAGTCCAGACATAAAGCCTGGGGCGGGGGTAGTAATAGCCAAGAATAATCATTGTATACAGGGGTATAATTTGGCTTTAATTTTACTCTTCCCAAGGGGTTATTAATACGCATCCTCACCTCACAAGTGGCTGTAGTGAGCAGCAAACTACTCACAGACTGCAGCTTGACAATAACAAAGATATAAAAACGTTTTTTAAAAGTTGTTTTAAAAGTTTTGGTTTTTCAACACAAGGTTTCTTTGTGTAGCAGCCTTGGCTGTCTTAGAACTTGATTTGTAGACCAGGTTGGCCTGGAACTCAGAAGGATCCTCCTCCCGCTCCCTCCTGAGTGCTGGGATTAAAGGTGTAAGTTTTTACATTTTAATTACTCTTATGGCCTGGATAGCTCTGTACCCCTAATTATTACTGCAAACTTTTAGGGGGGGCTTTAGGAGTCATTAGATCATGAGTGTGGACCCTTCCAAGTGAAATAAATGATCTGATAGAAAAAATTGCCCTGTCCCCATTGCCAAAAACAAACAAACAGAAAACAAAACAAACAAAAAACCGCTCTGTCCCCAGTGCAAGGCGACAGAGACAAGGCACCAGCTCTGAGAAAGTCCATCAACACTCACTCAATCTGCCACTGCCTAGATCTTTGACTTCCCAGATTTCAGAACTCCAAGAAACAGATGTCCTCTCTATTATTTATAAGCTACGTAGCTTATAACATTTTGTAATAGCACACAGAAAGGGCTAAAACAACACTTTAGCAAATGCAAATGTAAAGAAGGCAAAATTTTCAGATACAAGAAATGTAAAGAAACTTCACACCCAGAACAGTGAGTGAATGGGGTGTGGTCTGAAGAATCCATCGGCTGAAAGGCCCAGATCGTGCCAAGAGAGTGAGAAACCACTGTTTGTTGTCTTGTCCAGTGGCAAGGACCAGTGAGGATGTGTGACATCAGTCAGCAGCCTCAAGAAACTCAGAAATTATTACTCAAAAAAAACCATCGTATGACTAGGTTCAGATGCGGCACGGTGATAAGAGGTAAAAAGAAAGCTGAAATAAGACGCTGTAAGAGATGCAAATGGGGAGAAAGAGAACTGTGGGACATACAGAATTGTTCAAATCATAACCCCAAAGAAAGACCAAGTAGTTTAGAGCCAGTGAGGGAGAAATCTACTAATGTAGGGAACCAATGGGAAAGAGCTCTCCAGAATACAGAATATAAAGATGACTGAGGGCATTTAAAAAATAAATAAAAGTTACAGAGCATAGAGTTCAGAATAGCAGAAGCTGCACTTATCAGTTAGGAGTGCCCAAGGAATCAGATCTCAATGGGGGAGGCTCCGCTCAGCACGCACAGACAGACACTGCTTGGGGTGGACAAAAGCCACGAAGCCTCACAGGGAAACCAGGACTCCAACAGGGATGGACACAGGAGCCCCGCTGGAGACACGCTGTGGAACACACACACAGCAACAGTTTCTCGCCTGAGGAATGGAGAGGAGAGACAGAGTATTTACACAGAATCTGAAGTCGGATGGGCTGTTTATAAGCAAAAGCAGATCACAGAGAGTATCTTCAAAGTGTGACGAGAAGGTAACATGCAGACTAGAACTCCATCTTCAGTTAAGCTGTCACTGGGAGGGAGGGTAAAATAAACAGCGTTTGGATAAAGCAAAGGTGACGATTTAGCCACACAAAGCCCCCATTTAAAAGAACGTTGTTTAAGGACAAAGGCAGAGACGCGAGCTGCATGAAACAATGCTAAACAGATAAGTTGATCAATATATAAACAAAACTGAAAAATTCTAACTGTACATACTGATGACAATTATGAGACAATAAAATGGAAAAAGACATAGAAAAGCAAAGGTAAAGTATTTGAAGGTTTTGTGTTACAAAGAGACTGATAGAAAAGTGTGTGTGTGTGAATGTGTGTGTGTCTCCACAGGTGTGCTCATGTGTGAGTGTGTGTGCTTGTGTGTGTGTGATTGTGTGCATGTGATCTAAAGGTAACAACAATAATACTGACATAATGCATAGCTAGTGGAGGGAGAAGGAGAGATGGAGAAAACCTATCTAAACTAATAGAAGGGGCAGCGGTGGCCCCACTACCACACAAGCAGAGGTAAAACATGGTACAAGAAATAGACAACAAAATTTAATATGGCCTAAAGGAAATCAATATCACTGACACCACAAATACAAAAATATTCCCCAACCACTGAACAGAGAGAATCCTCAATTGGGATTTATTCACAATTCAAATGATATTCCTTTATGTTGCTGTTGAAACAGGCTCACACCCACTCTATGGCCTATGGCCGAGCTGGGGACTGTCTGCACCAGAGCTCCTGCATGGCAGGCAAGCACACCACCGGCTGTACTACCTCCCTAGTGAGATACATACTGCCTTTTGTTTACTCCTTTTACTTTTTAAAGGATCATTTATTTCATATGGATGCGTGTGTTGCATGAATGTATGCCTGTGTACCCCATGTGTGCCTGGTGCCCACTGGGGTCGTCACAGAGCATCAGATCCACCGGAACTTCTGTGAGTCTGTGTGGGTGCTGAAACCAAGCTTGGTCCCCCTGCAAGAACAACAGATGCTCCTAACTGGGAAGCCATCTCTCCAGCCCCGAGATACTTTTAAGACACACCTAAAACATCCTAACAGAGAAGGATTGAAAATAACACTAGAAGGCTGGAGAGGCAGCTCAGTGGTTAAAGGCGCTGGCTGTTCTTCCAGAGGTTCTGAGTTCCATTCCCAGCACCCTCATGGCAGCTCACAATCATCTCCAATAGGATCTGATGCCAACTTCTAGTATACAGGCATACATGCAGACAAAGTCCTAAAATATAGAAGTAAATAAATCTTAAAAAAAAAAAACACTCGAGAAATAGCAGACAAGCATAAAGTAAAATAAAAATCTATGATATTAGATGCAAACACAGACAGAAGGTCAAAAGCCTAGCCAGGGAAAAGAATGGGCTGTTAGTATGAGTGTAAAAGAAGTTAATTGATCAGGAATGTAGCTTCAAAACCTGTGTGCATTAAATGCTACTGTGTTACAATGTATAAAGTAAAAGTTGGCAAAATCAAAAGGTGGAACAAGCTGGTCACAGTATATTGTGAGAATGTATACACGTCTCTAAAAGAAATACGTTAGGCATTCTCAAAATAACGAGAACAGGATATCTTGAGTGAAGGAACACTGTTCACAGAAATTAGAGAATATACATTTTAACACATACACACACACACATCAAAACCAACCAAATAAACAAACAAACAAAAAACAAACCACCTACCACATTTATTAAAACAAAAATGTCAGGGCTGGAAAATGGCTTAGATGGTAAAGGCATAAGCTACCCAGCCTGACAACCTGGGTTTGAATCCTAGGACTCACATGGGAGAAGAGAATCAACACCCCCAAGTCCCCAAGTTGTCCTCTGGCCTCTACATGTCATGACATATGTCCACACACACAAAAGAAACACCTGGTTTTATAAATCTACTTTCTAGATTAAGACACACACACACACACACACACACACACACACACACACACACACGGTGGGACAGGGAGAGAAAGAAGGAGGGAGGGGAAAGGGATAGGAAGAAGGGAAGGAGGGAGAGAGAGAGATTTGGAAATTAAACTAAATACATAAGATTTAAGAATCTATGTTATATGAAAGGCAGTATGTCCAAGAAGCTTCTTTGGGACCCAAACCTCCAGCAGACAGCTCCAACCTTGAACAAAATGTAAAGGCCCACCACACAGGAAGAGTATAGGTGGAACTCTGGCAGGATGTGGGGTTTTCCCCCTCCTCTTCCCCTGGGCCCCATTTTTTTTAGTTAACAGAGTAGGACCTATTCTTTTTTTTCTTTTTTTTTTCTTTTTTCTTTTCTTTTTTTTTTTTTTTTTTTTTTTTTTTTTTTTTTTTTTTTTTTTTTTTTTTTTTCTTTTCTTTTTTTTTTTTTTGTTTTTTTTGTTTGTTTGTTTTTCGAGACAGGGTTTCTCTGTGTAGCCCTGGCTGTCCTGGAACTCACTCTGTAGACCAGGCTGGCCTCGAACTCAGAAATCCGTCTGCCTCTGCCTCCCGAGTGCTGGGATTAAAGGTGTGCGCCACCACGCCCGGCTAGAGTAGGACCTATTATTATTTAGCTAAATGGTCCTCTTCTAAATTGCCTTCAAATCATGTTTATATTCAAAGTCCTGAGCTGCTTTTCGTCTCAGAGATGCTTTTCGCAGTGCAGTCTGTGCAAATCCGAGTCAATGCACTGACTTGTAGCTGATCAAGGTGCTGAGAATGAGTGACTGAGGGTACTCAGCCCTAGGTGGAGTATCTTTATCACACTGTCATGGAGGCTGGGGGAACATGGTGAAGAGGGAAGCATAAAAACATGTGAAGAGGCAGGGACCGGGAAGGAGTACTTTCTCCTGGATAAGACATGGCTACTCCTCTCAGGAACTCATAGGATGTGTGGTTCTCTGCACGAGATCAAGCCAGCCGAATCTGCAGCTTAGAGAGGAACTCATGAGGCCCCACCCCTTACTGAAGACAGATTGGAAGTGGATGGCTACCCGGGGAGGGAGAATAATAATTCTTCCATGGTGGGAGATCAGTGATCACTGGTAGATTATCCATGCTTCAGTAGGTACTCCTACACCCACACACATGGGAAGTACTAATTGGATTTACTTGGCCATGTACGGAAGTATCCTTTGGAGCTGGAGGATGGCTCAGCAATGAAAAGCATCGACTGCTCTCCAGAAACTCTGAGTTTGAGCCCCAGCACCTCATGGCAGTGTCTGTAACTCCAGTTTCAAGAGGTTTGATACTCTCTTCTTGCTTTCAAATGTACCAGGCATGTATGTGATGTACAGACATATATGCAAGCAAAATAGACATATGCATAAAGTAAACTTCATTTTAAAATGTTTTTTAAAGGACTATTCTCTGAACCAGACTGCCAGCATCTTCATGATTTAGCTGTGCCTGCTAGCAAGAGATTATCACAACCAGGCTCGCTAACTGCTGCCTTTCTGTCATCAAAGAAGGGGTAAGGAGGGTCACTGGAACCATCCCTGGAGTAGCCAGCTACTCCTCCCAGTCAGTAATATGTAAGCCTGCCCTAATTGCAAGTGGCCTCTGGGAGGCGGGGGGGGGGGGGGGGGGGGGGGGGGGGGGGGGGGGGGGGGGGGGGGGGGGGGGAGGACAAGGCAGGGGCTCCATGGATGGAGCTATAGAGAAGGTATCATCCGTACAAGGCGCAGGCTTTCCAGTGTGGCTGCTTTAGAGTAAGTAGCCCTTTCTTCTGCTTGCAAATCTCACCCAATCTTTGTAAGCAACCCTTAATAAGCATGTTGGTTTCCCAGGATGAACTTAGACGGACTCAAACTTTGGTTTATAATTGGAACCTTATGAAGCCAAGGGTATGTTAGATATTGCCTAGACACACCCCCTCGCTGGCAGAAAAATCCTCTATTTTAAAAAAGAGGAGGGGGGGGGGAGATGAAGCTGGGGAGTGGAGTGTGTTGGAGAGAAGTGAGGGAGTGTCCGAAGAGGGAAATGGGCGTGGCTATGACCCTATTTTATTGTATACATGTGTCACATTCTCAAAGAACACATTTTTGAAATTGTTTAAAGAACTAACTGAGGTTTGAGCTGCCACCCAAGATACACATGTTGTAATCGGAGTCCCGTAAAAATTGTTTCTACTAAGACATTCTCCAGAGGGACAGAACCCGATGTCTCCACAGTACGATGTTTACAACCGCCAGAGCACAATCCAAAATTACTTGACATGCCAAGAATTGGGAGCATGTGACCTACTTTCAAGAGAAAAGACAATGGATATGAAACTGAATGTCCCAGATGTTAGGGTAGCACGTAGGAACACTCAAGTAGCAATTATCACCATGCCCAAGGATTTGAAGGAAAATGTGCTTGTGATGAAATGAAAAGACTAAAAACGTCCAAAAGAGATACGGGGGGCTATGAAAAAGAACCAAGAGAAAATGTCACATGCGCATAGTCTCCAGTCACTAGACACAGAATTCTAAATCATCCTTTTTAATGGCTAAGAATCTGTATGGGTTATAGTCTAAGTGGGTTATAAGAATACCTTGTGATCATTTGAGCTACTATGGGAGAAAGCCATTCCTTCAAACCCAGTAGACCATCTCTAAATACTTAACCACTCTATTGTACTATTTTTCTAATAAGTAAACAAATAAATATACAAACCCTTGTGGCAACTGGAGAGCATTTAGACCTGGCTACTAAGACCAGTACATGTCAAAAGCTGTCTGCAGTCAAAGTGAGCTAAAAGCCAACTGCATCATCTCAAATATGGTCTCAAATATGCAAATTAAAAAAGACTAAGGAGCCAGTTGGTTCACACATGAATCCTAGCATTCAGGAAAGAGGTATAGGCAGGAGCACCACAAGTTCAAAGCCAGTTAGGAATACATAGAAAGTTCCATGTCAGCCTAGGATATATAAGACCTATCCCAAGAGGGAAAAATAAAAAGATTTTGAAAGATAAAAATTTAATTCAGTAGGTATTCTGAAAGAAATGAAGGGGAAATCAACAGGACTAAAAAGAACATTTTTTTTTCCAAAAGGCAGGAAGGCAGGCATGCAGGCAGGCAGGCAGAAAAAGAGGGCTCAGTAGTGAGAACAAATATGGGGTCAATGCTGGGGTGCTAGCACTCAGGTAACAAACAGACATCTTGTACACTCTGATAACTCCAGACCCAGGGCTGAGGCAAAGTCAGGGCTTGCTGGCTTCTAATATAGTTGAGAGAATGCAAGCCGTAGACTCAGAAAGAGGGACCCTGCTTCTAAACGAATAGGTGGAGAATGACAGAGGAAGGTGCCTGGCATGCTCTTATGGCCTCTATACACGCACAAAGACACACACACACACATACACAGACCCAAAGACACACACACATACATATACACACATATACACACACAAAGATACACACAAATACACACACACACATACAAAGATACACACATACATATATACACGCACACACACACATACAAAGATACACACATACATATACACACACACACAAAGACATACACATACATATATACATGCACACACATACACACATACAAAGAAACACACATACATATACACACACACACAAAGATATACACATACATATACACACATATACACAAAGACACACACGGACACATACACACACACACACACACACACACACACACACATGCTTGCATAGGCATACTCACACATATCCACATATGTGCATGAAGGCATACTAACACAGACATACATACATATGTATGTCTTAACACATACATGCATAAATAAATCTTTAATTATCTAAATAAATCAGATAAAAATAAATAGAGCCAGGCATGATGGCATGTGCCTATGGTACCAACTGTCCTGGAAGCTGAGACAGGAGGATCACGTGGGCCCCAGAGTGCCAGACTAGCTAGGGCAATACACTGAGACTCCATTTGAATACAGAATACACTGACGACAAATAGAAAAAAAAATCAAACAATATACATAACTCATCAATTGAAGAACTAGAAAGTAAAAGACAGTAGTGAGGAGAAAGCGGATTCCTTGCAAACATTAGTAGGCAAGCCTCTGCAGCGGCTCCAGTGGACTTGACTTGTATCGATCAGCATTGATAAGGCTGGAAGCCATTACTGTGAATGCTAAATGTAAGCTGCCCAATATGAAAGCATTTACACCCGCTTTAAACACGCAAACCACAACACGCGGCCCCGCACCCTGTAAGAGAGCGGGATGTGAAGGAGCCACTTCAGCATCACATGGCCATGGTGGCTTCTTCTGGAGAGCATGTCACTTTTCTATGAAACAACTGCAGCCCGTCATTAGCAAGGCAAATGCTCGGAGAGAAGCTCTCTGGTTTTTGGTTCAGGGTGGTGGTGGTGGTGGCTTTGCCTGATGCTCCAATACTAAAATTAAATTGCACTCTCTTTGTTTATTTCCTTAGTCTCCCATCCCCAACCAGGCTGTAAGGGACCAGAGGTCTAGTGAGGGGGGAAAACTTAAGCCTGGGACCTTCAAGGGAATGTTTCAATCTTGAAAAACAAAACCTTGGGTTTTGTTTTGTTTTGTTTTGTTTTGTGGATTTACTTCTGAGAAGGATGTCAGGAACAGCTGTGGCCATGGGAACCTCTGGGTCCCCGCTCAGTGCTCTGGGGGAGCCCCTCCCTGGCCTGAATCTAGAACCAAGACACTGGAGCAATGGTGACTTGACAATGAAGAATGAGCATATAGATAATCTAACCATGGTAGGTGCAGAAATAGCCAACTGTTTACTAGTGTCTAAGTGCCAGTACACAGTGACTCTGTACTCCTGAGAGCTAAGGAAGACACTGTTCTGTCGTAGAAGAAGGAAAGGAAGGCCAGAGAGGCTGTTGTTCCAAACTTGTCCGAGATCTCCAAAAGAAACACGGAGGAAGTGACATGCTAACCATGGTATCTGCACTTACACTTCTTTCTCAGCCAGGCACTGTAAGATGCCCTTAGCCATGTCTCTCAGCAGTGAAGATGGTACCAACCCCATCACTGGCACTGTTGGCCAACAACTGGAAGAAGCAGGCAAGACAGCTGTCATCATTTCTGTATAGAATGGTAAACTGCAT
Source organism: Mus minutoides (assembly GCA_902729485.2). Classification (NCBI taxonomy): domain Eukaryota; kingdom Metazoa; phylum Chordata; class Mammalia; order Rodentia; family Muridae; genus Mus; species Mus minutoides. The sequence goes on along the minus strand of LR749512.1, from coordinate 2,656,347 downwards.
GTTGTGGTAATCTCCATGTTCCAGATGAGAAAAAAAACAGAGGCCAGGAGGAGCTGAATTGTTTCCTGTCCCCAAATCCCCAAGTCCCAGCCCCCCACTGCCTCATATGAAGTCACCAAAGTGGGTCCCTAAGAAGACATACAGTAGGGAGCCGGGCATTTAAGAACTAAGGAGAAAGGTCTGCAACAACTGTGCCTCTCAGAGTTTCAGAAAGACCAACCTGGCCAACCCCTGACCTTGGACTTCCAGCCTCCACAGCTGGGGAGAGGTTTAAGGCCCGCCCCAGTGGCACTTTGTTATGGAAGTCCCAGCAGCCTAAGACAGAGGTGCACATAAGTTAAGTCTCACTAAAGGGAACCAGAATTGAGCTTCTGACTCAAGTCTTCCTTCTGTTTCTTGTGGCATAATTACTAAACATTAATATCTGCAATTAGTGTTCATAGAGAAACATTTTGCAAATTATATGCAAATAGATATATCAAATCCTGAGTTGGAGAAACTCAAAGTAGCAGTTTAATTCCATTTTTGGCACATGTATTATATGGGATATGTGCATATTTGCATGCATGTGAATACATGTGGAGGAGTGTATAAGCATGTCTATGCATGTGAGTGTGCAGCTCAGAAGTGACACAGGGAAGCTTCCCCAATTGCCCTCCACCTTATATATGAGGCAGGATCTCTCACTTGAACCCAGAGCTCATCAATACAGCTGGTCTGACAGGCTACCACGTGCATCCTGCATCAGCATGGGTGCTGGGGATAAACTTCCACCCCTCATTCTTGCATGACAAAGGCTTTGCCTGCTGAGACACCTCCCCTCCTCCATCCATTTCTTATTGCAGATAAGATACAGAGCATGAAAGACCACTATTCCCAATAATGAATACTGGGCAAAATCAGAGAAAAATCATATACATTGTCTATCATTATTATTATTATTATTATTATTAAAACCTCACCAATGAGTTAACATCTCAAAGTCAAAACCAGCAGTTCTCAACCTTCCCAATGCTGAGACCCTTCATACAGTTCCTCATGTTGTGGTGACTCTAGCCATCAAATTACTTTCTTTGCTACTTCATAACTGTAATTTTGCTACTGCTATGAATTGTAATGTAAAAATTTGATATTTATGGTGATCTTAGGCAACCCAGTGAAAGGGTCCTTCAGTACCCCAGGCTGAGTGCCACTGGTCTAGAGGAAGCCATCTCAGAGGAGTTAGCCCTTCCTAAGTAAGTAAGGGCCAGCTCAGTCTTCACCCTGGTCCAGGTGGATGAGAGGAGCTGATCAGCTTAAATTATTCACTGTGGAAACAGGAAGGAATCAGCCATGTATCAATTGTGGAGCTGGAAAGCTGGCTTAGGCCAAGGTAGGATGCCATATAAATCTACACAACCATATGTTAGCCTAGAGTGTGGTGGCTTACAGGAAGTCAGGCCAGGGACAGCAGGCAGAATGGCGGCCAACAGTCACCTGGGGAATAGGATCTATACTATTCCTGAAGCAGATATGATTGACTCTGACTCCACATAGTTGAATGCAGTGGCAAACTGACAGTAATGCAAGCTGGCCTTCCTCAAATCTCAATCAGAAGAAGGCCTTACCCCCCGCCCCCATTGGAGCCACCTCTGTCAGCTGACATGGATTGCTATCCAGCCCAGCCTCTTGCTTCACCCACCAACCCTGTAAGCTCAGGCCAATACTTTAGTATTTAAGCCAGTTTGATCACCTTTGTTTCTAACTAATAAATCTTAGTTGAGATAAAGCCCAAGTCCTGGCCAGTTATGTATAGCATATATATGCAGGATTAGACATGCAAATTTTTATACCAATTAGCAATATAAAATTTCTGAAAACTTGTGCTATCTTCTAGACTCTCATCAAAAAAAGACTTTTATTACTATGTGTGCACCAGACAATACTAGAAAACAATTAATAGGTTCACAAAGAAATGATAAGAGATCTTTGTAAACATCCCTCAGTGCTGTAAAGCCCCCACTCTGGAGCAAATCTGTATTCTAATAAGCTCACTGTTACTCAAAACTGTGCTGGAATCCCTCTTTTCAAAATACCCCACTGTAAACTAATGTTTTTCTGGACGTCTGCTGCCTTCGTGTGACACTGACGACAGTGAGGAAGTCAGGCAAGCACAGAAGAAAGACAAAGCAGGGAGGTTGTTCAATCGTAAAGTTCACAGAGCACGCCCACGTGTCTCAAGTACCATTCCGGCTCTCAAAAACAGCCAAAGGCCTTCGTGATGGTACCCCAAATAAAAACGTTTGCAGATTCCATATTTTCTGGCCATATTGCCAACTAGGAGTCTACTTCGTGAATGAATCAGTTCACGGAGCTCTAGAAAGAAAGGCCTACAGGGAAAGAATCAGCCTCTCCCTTTACCAGGAGCCACTAGGGTTTCCCCAAGCCCAGCAGTATCTCTGGGAAGGAGGCTCTCCCTCCTGCCGGTGACCACTGGCTGTATTGGTCCCTCTAGTTCCTATCCTATCCAGACACAAGCTACTAGATAGTCACTGAAGCTCATCTCTCAGGTAGGCTCAGTGATTCAGGGTAGACCTGTTAGATTCCTCCTCACCAGAAGAATCCAGTCAGGCCAGTCTGGGGTCAAGTCTAAGAATCAAGCAATAAAGAAAGGATCGACATAGGTTCCCCGTGGTGAAACCTTAGCCATTTATTTCATCTACATAGACCATGTTACTCTGGGAAGCTCAGATTAATCTGATCAACCTTCATAGAAAACTTTAAGAATGTTCTTTGCCAGTGTGCCAGGCAGTTATTTTTCTCCAAGTTCTAAAGTGCGGGGTTAGAAAGCTAATCCAAATAAGAAAAGTCTTATTAGCTAAGTCCAATAAAAGGCCAACATCCTTCTCAACACAGCAGAGGCGTGGACTAAGGATGTCATGCAAGACAGAAAGGAGCCAAAGCATGGTAGACTTCTGTCTCCAGCGTCACGCCCCAACCTCAGACTGTAACCTGTGTCACATACAAGTACGCCTGCACCTCACAGGAAGCTGGTCTACTAAGTCTTGAGGGAAAGGAAGGAAAGACCGCTTTTGAGGCAAATTCCGAGATTTCTCTGCAGCCTGCATAGCAGCAGTTAACTTAGTCTTTACCACATCTGCCCCACCCTGACTCCCCATTTTATTTCCTCCACTAATAGCTAAACAGTCTCAGAATGTGTTCCAAAATTAGCTGTGAGCACAAAAAAAAAAAAAATGCAAACACCAGCACCATTTGCTAAGTGCTCAGCAATTCTAGTTGTTGCTCCCTCAAAGAGGATGGAAACAGGTCATCAGATAAACATCCCATTAGCTCACAGGCAGACATACTGGGCTGCAGGTCACAGACTGGCAGCTGATGGGTGCTCACTTGAGTGAGGCGAATAAAACCCATCTGCCCTGCGCTTCACTGTGTGGCCCTACGTGATGGTTCTCAGCTGAGAAAATTCGCCCTCGATGGCCCACAGATGCAGCTTTCCCATGGGATATATTATTCTGCGGGAGAGTCCAACCTGCAGGCCACATGTGTGACAGAGTAACTGCGGATCTTCTGAACACACTTACGGATTGACATCATATCCCAACATCAAAGGGTTGAGCGTCCCTGCTGGTGGGCGAGGGACTGTTGCGTGGTCAGAGGCCAGCTAAAGCAGGTAGATATGAGCAGTTGGCCAAACTCTCCAGGTGACGCCAACATACCACCAGGACCGAGAAAGAGCAGAACAGAGTCGCAGCCTCTGAACCCATGTGCGCAGGTCAGCTGCAGACAGCACACAAACGTTGACAGACAAACAATAGCTGTTCTGATAATGGGGGTGGGGTGGAATAATTGGTCCAATGAAACTGACCTATAAAGTTCATACCCATGAGTCAAAAAACCCCTGAATCCCATGAAAGGGCATTTTAGTGACTATCAATGTTTCACTGAGGTCTGTGTTCCTAACATTTGTTGGAATGTGGGTGTGGACAGCAATTAAGAAAACCCCTGTAATTGGGACAGCAGTCTCTCTCTCTCCGTGGACTCACTCATCCAGTTGGCTGCGACCCCTCCCTGCCACAGGCCAACAGCCTAAGAAGGGAAACAAACAACAAATCCCAGGCAGTGGCTGAGTAGACTGCAAAGCAAGCCCGATTTACTTCCAAGAAAACTAGAACACCAAACAGAGCCGCAGGACACCTCTGCAGCTTTCAGATAAACTCGGAACAATGAAAGCGGGTCCCAGCCAGGAAAAAATGCTACCTGAAGATGTGGATTCTCCCACTTGGCCAGGGAACTTTTTTCAGACACTCTGCTAGTAACACAATGGATATGCTTACGTACCTGATAGCCCACCATTGTTCAAATGGAGGTGCAGAATGGACCTAAACACCATTTCATGTTTTTAAACCCTGACACCCAAGTCACACCTCAGACCAATTAGCCCAGGATATGAGAGGACAGCTAAGTAAATGATACTGGGGGCGGGGTATATATAAGCATGTTTTCAGTGTGTCTGCATGTGTGTGTATGGGTGCATATACATACATATATGTGTATGCATGGATGCCTGGAGGGCAACATCAGGCAACTTGTTCAGTCACTCCCTTACATTTTGAGACATTCTCTCACTGAACCCGACACTCACCAATTCAGCAAGGCTAGCCGGCCAACTCTGCCCAGGAATCCACCTGTCCCTGCTCCCCAGTGCTGGGATTACAAATGTGCATCTCCATACCGGCTCTTTAATGTGGGTTCTAGGTTCTCATGATTGTGTGCCACGAACTTTACCAACTAAGTCATCTCCCCCTCTGACCCCTCCCCCTGCACCCCCCACACCCCCCCCCGTTCCCTAAATGGTACTTTTTTAGTGGTGGTTTTCACACCAGATCATATATCTGAATCCCCCATGACCAGACCAAGCTGTGGCCCTCTAGACACTGCTGGTCTAACATGAGGTCAGAGGACATATGTACTGAAAAGTTTCCAGGTGATGTAGATGCTGCTGGCCTGGTTTGCCCTAGCAACTCTCATTATAACTCCCATAACTCCAAGGCTGAGGACCAGCATACAAAAAAGCAGGGAAGCTCAGACGGGGTCTCATCAGGATAGGGAACACTGTATCCCAGCCATACTGCCAATCTGGTGCTTGGTATCTACTTGCTCCTGATGCTTAAAATTAAGGCTCTGAAGCCAGGCATCACACATCTAATCCCAGGACTGAAGAGTAAGAGACAGAAGGATCTCTGAATTCAAGGCTAGCCTAGTCTATAAACCAAGTTCCAGGCCAGCCAGGGCTACACAGAGAAACCCTGACATGGAAAAACAGAACAGAAAACTAGGGCTCCATTCCAAGGCAATCATCCTGCGTTCCTTGCAGAAATAAAACTTTCTCAAAGGGCAGTTACGCATGAAATGTTAACACTACCACTCGCCAAAAGAAAATGGCTTTGGGGACAAGAGCACAGCTTCCAAAATATTCTCAGATGCCAGTAACACTGTTTCTATTAACAACAGATGATAAATGCAGCTGTGGTCCTATAAGATTCTACCACCTGGCAACATTGTAGCCATCTTAACCTAAGCCCACAACTCTATGATGTTCATGCAGGAAGGAAATTGACTAATAAAATCCTTTTTAGAATCATGGCCCTGACACCGTGTGACACATGACTGTGTAAAGAAGGCAAGCCCTCCCTTATGACCTCAACCCATGTGACCCACAGAGTGTCAGCTGGGGTGGGGAGGGGGGGCTCCATTCCAACCCCTCTGCTGACTAGACTCACCTGTTACTACTTTGCAGTGCTGCCTGGGTCCCTCCACCTCCGGGCTGGGGGTGGAGGCCCATTTGCGTCTGATCAGATGCTCTCTTCCAATGAATGGGCCCCCTGAGGTGTTGAGGGGCTGGATGAACACTTGCTCCTGCTCAAGCTGGATGAGGCCAACCTGCCCAGAAAGGAGAAGACAAGACATCGGTCATCCTTGTTCACGCACGCTCCTGACCCCAGCAGTACGTTGGTGATGCTTTGGTTTGCCATGTCTGGGCTTGTGCTTCCGTCTGCTGCTGAGCCCCATGACGTTCGCCATCAGACTTAAGAATATCTCACTGAGTAGTTATGCTGGGAGGTTTGGATGGGTGGGTGTCTGAGACGAAGTTTCTATTACTGTGATAATATACCACCATGACCAAACCAACTTGGTAGGAAAGGGTTTACTTCCCACTGCAGTTCACAGCATCCGCAAGAGAAGTCGGGGTAGGAACTGCTTGGTGAGACCACGCAGGTCTTACTAGCTTGCTCAGCCTGCACAATGGCCTGGACCCTCCTCCAATCAATCACTAACTAAGAAAATGCTCTACAGGCTTGCCTACAGGGTCAATCTCAAGGAACACTTTCTCAGTTGAGAGTTCCCCTTCCCAAATGACTCCAGCTTGTGTCAACTTGTCATGAAACCAGCACAGTGGGGTTGAAACTGCTGTGGGATGCAGTCATTATCAGTATCTACTTTCCAAGCCTGCTTTCAGAAAAGATGGCACGCACATGCAGGCACACACACTTGCACACACTTGTTGTACTCGCACATGCATGTATGCATGAGAAGGTCAGGGACAACTTCTGGGACTCAGGTCTTTCCTTCTACCATGTTAGGCTTGCTGGCAAGCATCTTTACCCACTAGGCCATCCTGCCAGCCCTACATCATTTAATCTCTCTCTCTCTTCCTCCCTCCCTCCCCTCTCTTATACACACACACACTTCCTCCCTCCCCTCTCTTACACACAGAGGGTGGTGGCTGGGGCTGAACCTAGGCCTTGCATGAACAGTGACATACTAGCCAAGTACTCTACAGCTGAGCTGTATTTGAAGCCCTAAAAAGCACCCCCTTCCAAGTCCATCTGAGGTGCTGAGAGGGCACGTGCCTCAGCTAAGAGGTTATGAGCAGCTGCTCTTACAGAGGACCTGGGTTGGGCTCCCAGCACCCACATGGTGGCTCACAACTGTCTGCTACCTCCCATTCCAGAGGATCTAACCCCCTCTTCTGGCCTCCTTGAGTATGGTGTACATGGGGTGCATAGGCATACATGCAAACAAAACAGCCATACACATTAAATACATCTCAGTGGTCTATTTGAGCTAGGTGTGGTGGAATATACTCATAACCCCAGCTCTTGAGAGACTGAGGCAGGAGAATCAAGAGTTTGAGCCTAGCGTGGGATGAATGAGAATCTATCTCCAAAGTGCAGAGTGAGTGTGGGGGTCCACTGTGGATGGGACACGCCTTTCACACTGCTGAGCCAGGACACTATATCCCTAGTGGGAAAATGTAGCTTGTCCTTCTTTGAGGATATTTAAAAGGAAACACCAAGACAAAGGAACCATTCCCATGTGTCATATTAATTACTAGGGGGTGGAGGATGGCTTACAAATTTCCACCCCAAACTTGCAGCATTTAAGAGAAACCAAGAGAATGTCTGATGGAATTGATTTTGTATCCTAATTTTAAACGGTCATCTTAGAAACAGTATCAGGGTACGTAAAGAGACCTCAGGCCTTCCTGTGTTTATAAGGCAGGGTTCTCAGGCATAGAAGAAGGGCTTATATAAGCTCAAACAGGGCTGTGTTGCATTTATCTCTGAGGCTCGTCCCAAGGATTCTGCACATGGCAGGTGTGGCAGGTGTGGAGAGGTGATTTACTCGATCAGCTATGCTGAATGGTTGATATATAACTGGAGATAACTCATAGGGGCTAGAGGAGAAACCTGGTTTTAATGTCTTAATATGCCAGGCTCTCACTGAAAGATTCTACAGATAGATCTTACTCTATTCCATCAACAGCAGGGCAAGGCCAGTGTCACTCATCCTTTGGATGGCTTCAAGTGAGGAGAGCTTCCAAAGAGTCAAGGACTTGCTCAAGGTCACAGTCTCAAATGACCAGGCAGCTTGGGTGTTTTGTTTTGTTTTGTTTTTTAAACAGCACATTTACATTCCTGAGCAGAAAAGTATACCCTTCCCCCAAGAAAGACCAGCTAGTGATGGTGACCGTTTCAGGTATAAAGATTGCAGAGACATTTCCTGTCATCCACAGCTAAGGTCAGGCCATTGTTACCATTCAGCATTTGAGGGATATGCTTCAAGGATGCAGTAAGGGGCTAGGGAGCTTAGTAGGGAGAGTCGTGCAAGCATGAAGACCTGAGTTTGATTCTCAGGGGAGGGCATGTCATCTCAGCATGCATATACATACATACACACGCATACACACAGACACACATGAACAGACACACAGGCATGCGCACATAAGAATGCAGTCGGTTTAAGAAGACTCTGAGTCACTGTCCCACCTTGAGTTTTTTCTTTCTAGAAAAATGATGCCACTTGGCAGAATTCCAAAAAGAAATCTGAGCCCTCTCCCCCCCACCCTCACCCCCATGACATGCTTAGAACAGAGTCAGAGCCTGGCATCCTAAGGGGTTCTAGAAAGCTCTGGGAAGCTGCAGGTGGGTGAAGCTCCTAAGCTGGACAATTAGAAGTACAAAGAACATGGAGGGGAAGAGAGGTCAGAGAAGAGGTCACACTGAGGCTGTGTGAATGCGCTCCCAAGAGGAGGCCAGAGCCCTTGGAGTTTTCTGGTCAAATTCTCTTTAATTCTTCCATCCTCGGCTTCAAACTTCACAGCAGTCTTTTGCCCTTCTTCGAAGACCTAAGAATGTGCCCTGTATTTCCCAGCATATTTATGCTTTCCATGACCAGTTCTTCAGTGATATGAATTTACTCTACCTGTGTCAACATAGTGATAACCTGCATGATGATAATGATGCCCGTTAGTCTGTCTGATCCCTTCGGAGAAGTCGCCATACTCTGTAAGAATTTTGCCCTAAATCCTACTCAGCTGTACTTGATGAAGAGAGTTTTCATTAGAAAACTGGGCAATTTAATAACAGACCAACCACAGACAGCTGGATAATGCTATCTCATAAAGCGCAAGGCCAGCATCTTAACCCTGTCTCCTGATTCCAAGGGTCATGTGACTGCCAGCTGCCCTCCTTAGAACAACACTCCAGACTCTCTTGTAACCTCAGCTGCTGCTGGAGACCTCACTGGCTAAGAAGCCTCAGTCCCCGTCCTTCCCTATCTATTCATACTTCCTCCCCTAAAAACCAAAGCACATGCTCTCTAAAGGCTCCAAGAGAACTGCAAGAACTCTACAAGTGATTGTAAAAGGTTCATCCCTACCCATGCCCCTGGTGGGTCACAGAAATGGTGCTGTCTTTGGTGACCAGCCAGAGCAAAGGTGGTCACCAAGATACTAACTCGGTGTCTAGTTTGCATGTTGGAAACACCATGCTGTGCAGGTGACTTCGCAAGAGGCATACCTAGGGGCACTCTATTCTTCTTGGTCCTTCTGGGAGGGCTTTGGAAATGGGCCTGACTACTTAATATTCCACAGCCAGAATGATTTGGTATCCTCTCTGCCCCCACAGCTCACATACAGTATACCCCCTGCAGGCCACATCCTTGACCACAATGGAGTGAACAGAGTCAGATCTGCAGAGTTTCAAGAATAGCCACTACTCAGTCCATCAGACCCAATGGCAGCCTTCAGCCTTCCTTCCCTGTTCCTAAAACAGTCATTTCACCTACTCAAGTCAGACAAGCCATGAAGAACCTTTGCTGCAATGGACCAACCACAGATAGCTGGATAATGAAGCTTCCCTCCCCTGCCCCTACTGCCCTGCCTATCCATGAAGTTCAATCTGGAATTCTGCTGGTCCTCCATCGCCCGATGCTAGTCACAGGAGGCTTGGGTAAATTCATTAGGAGAGATACCTTCTCCACTCATTGCTTTCGGATTCCATGGTTACAGGAATCCTTCCAAAACTACGCTACATCTAAAGACTCTGTGAAATGTAAATAAAACGGAGCAGCAGAAACAGAAAACAATTCATCCTTGGGCCTCGGGTCTCTGAAGATCCAAAAAGTGCAGCTGGCATAGCTCTTCCTGATAAGACAGAGAAGGGAAAACACCACAGACCCACACCTCTGCCTGCCGCCAACACGGAAGGAGGGGGTGAGTTATACTCTGTGCCCTATAAACAATTTAGCAGTGCTCTGTCCTGGTAATGTAGCTCCCCACCCTTTTTTTTTGTTTTTCAAGACAGGGTTTCTCTGTATAGCCCTGGCTGTCCTGAAACTCACTTTGTAGACCAGGCTGGCCTCGAACTCAGAAATCCACCTGCCTCTGCCTCCAGAGTGCTGGGATTAAAGGCGTGCACCGTGCACCACCACGCCCGGCTTAATGTAGCTCCCCTTAAACAGACTCCCAGCATCTCTGAGCACAAAGACAGCACAAATGCCAGGAAAACGGACAGAGTGCACACTAGTCCTGCCCCTGTGAAGATACAGCCATTTGCAGGCATTAGCTGTGGCAAAACACACTAACGACCGAAATACTACCCAGCGTCCAGGATAGAGGAGGTTGAGCAGACCACGCCCACATGTCTATACACCGCCCATAGGTGGTGTCACTCAAAAGGGGCAGCACTGAGAGACATGACTGAGACTAGATGGCTCATAAAGTGTAAAATACTCACTTTCTGGGGAAAGCCTGCCAATCCCTGTGCAACATGAGTCTTTGGAGACAAGAAGGCTTTTGGAATACCCTCACCCAACATCTACCAAGAGCTATCTTCTGGACCACACCCCCTACCCATGTCTGGTAGCTGGAACTATCCTGGCAAACACAAACACAACTGCACACTTCAGAGAGCTTCTGGTCTAGTCAAGGGACCTAGCACAACTTACCACCCACCTGGATAGACAACCAAGCCAAAGATGGGGTACAGGGCAATCTCAAGTAGCTTATGTCACATCTCTTCCCTCCTGCTCTCAGCCTCTGCCTACGTGTACTGGGGGAGAGTGTCCAATGTGCAGCTTGCACGAACAGGATGAGTAAGGCAGACTAAACAACATCAGTGTCTCCTCAAAATGGAATTGAAAAATCTAAAGACTTAGAAGTCCACCCGCAACCGGCTAGGGTGAACTCAAGAGTCTTGGCCGGGTTCCTTTCTCTAAGGCACAGCGCCCTCACATGGTGCCAAAGAGCAGCGCAGTCTTCCTGAAAAGTTGGCTCAGATGCCACGTGAGGAGGCTCAGCCTCTGGGAGGACTCTACATCAATGTTCTCCAGATTTCCAGTCTGGGCTCCTTCACAGATAGCGCCTCGCTGGAAACTTTACACCAAGAAGTATAAACTCTGACCTCTCCAGAAACTCACGAAACCGCAGCAAATGGGATTCAGATGTTTCTATGTATCGTACGGGTTTGTGACCTAGACTTGAAACACTTTGGCAAAAAAACGGGAGAAATGATGTGGGCCTTTGAGTCCCTCCCAGAACATGATACAGCGCTGACCCGAGTCCTACAGTGATCTGAGCCTTTCTCACTCCACTTAAGCCTCCTCGCCCACAGCCCACACCCTTTGCCCCCTGTTCCACACTAACACCTACCAGGCCCCACCACAATTTGTGCCTTTGCCTTCTTTTGCCAAGACTGCCAATGTCTCCTAGTTAAACAAAAGTAATCCATACTCTGGAATGAGACCTTTAAAAATTCATGAAAATTAGGCTGCTCCCCAGAAATTATATCCACAGGTCCCCCAACACTGACCCAGTCCTAAGAAAGCAGAAGTGTCAAGCAAAATCTCAGAATCTTGGGATTTCACGCTGTGCTACTGGCTCTGCAGGTGGTGATAGAAGGGGTGGCTTCTCTGGCCCAGGGTGGGCCCCCAAAACACAGTATCAGAAACCACTATCCCAGAGGTCTGCTGTGACAAATATAGGGAAATGGCACAGACATTGCAAACTGAGTGATGCCAGGCTCTCGTGGGGGCAAACCATCTGCCAGCCACGTGCTCTCCTTGGGGGTACCCTGGAGAAGCAGAGAAGAACTTGGCTGGGCACCAACGTAGCCAAGTGCTCAAGTGTGAAGGCAAAGACAGCCAAACCACCCAAAATGTCCTGTACCTCTCCGTGCACTTGTCACGGGTGTCTCAACACAGCGAGGCAAGGTCTTCGAGAAGAGAAAGGGTCAGAGCAGGGCTTAAATGCTGGGACAGGTGAGCATCCCACAATTCTCACCAAGGGTGCATCCAGATAAATAAATGCCTACTGTGGAGTAAGGCACTAAAGATACTGACCACAGTTCCTCTCTTGGTCTTACCTCTCTGTTAGTAAAAGTGAGACTAACCATGGCCTGCCTGGGGTCCCCTCCTAATATAAGAAGGCTCAAGGGACAGAAGGGAAGTGCATAGATACCCCATTCCTAGACAGAGGGAATGAACACTTTAGAGCTTCCCCATAATGTGCAGAAAACATACACACCTGTGCTGATGCTGGCAGAGTGAAAACGACAGGTTCATATTCTTTCCTGTAGGTGAGCTATAGCTAATTTCTCAATGCAACCCCACCTCGGCCAGGTTCAGCACACAACAGAAGCCAGGACAATGACAGGCCTTCCCTGTGTTCTCTCTGCTAGGAAGGCACAGTCTGAAAGGCCAAGTGAAGGAGATGGGGAGAGGTAGGTCTTCTCCCGCCCAGCCCTCCGCAGGACCACCCCAGGAGAAGCAAGCGACTGGGCAGGGCAGACCCATAGGGGGCGCGGGCAATACCAGGCCGCCGGCGGCGCCGCAGGCGCTGAGGGAGACGAGGGAGCCCGGGTGGCCCAAGACTCGTCCGGAGTAGAAACACAGCTCCGCAGGGTGTCCGCTGCGCCCCGAGACACCCGCCTCCTCCACCTCGAAGCCCGGGGACAGGAAGCGCAGGTCGCGACGCAGCTGCAGGTATAAGTCGCGCCCAAAGGCCGGCAGGTGCAGTAGCAGGGCGCGCTCTCCTAGCCCTGCTCGAGGGCCACCTGGAGATGCTCGCGGTCGCCGCCACCGCCGGAGCCCCGCTGCTCCCGGCAGCAGCTGCAGGTGCACGTCCTCCGGGCTCAGCCGCCTCGGGAGCACCACCTCCACGTCGGCCGCCGCGTCGCCGACAGCTGCGGGGAGAGAGGACACGCGTCAGCACCAGCCTGGCCACCAGGGCTGCCGGCCGCTCCGGCGCTGGCTCGCAGGGCTCCGTGGGTATCGCGCAGCCGTGACCCCGCACTCCCTTCCCTCCCCGAGCGGGGCCTCTCCAAGCCAGCGAAGCCACTCGATCGACCGGGGGACAACTCGCCATCCGCGTGCCGAGGGGGAACCAGAGACCAGTTCTCTGGCCGCGGCCTTCGCTCTCCTCCACTGGGGATGCTGTCAGCGGTCCACCCATGCACCCGGGCGCCGGGATGCTTCGGGAAGGCTCTGGGAAGGTGGCCGCGAGAGCTAGGAACGCTACCTGTGCCCGGGTCCAGCCCCCACACCAGCAGCAGCAAGGACAGGACGAGAGGGGGCAGCAGGGTGCCGTCACACATGGTACTCGGGACCAGCAGCCCCCAAGACCGTAGTGGCAGAGCAGGGACTCGCGAGGCGGCGACGCCAGCCAGAGTGAAGCCCTGCAGCCTTTGGAAAAAGTAATTAGCGCTGCGGACAAACCCAACATGGTAAATACTAAGCCCCACCTTCTCCTTGGAAAGTAGGCGGTGATTGGGCTTTTGCTTTTCTCTGCCCCGCCTTCCCTGTCCGTATTGGTTAGAGCCGGTCGAAACCAACGTGCGTAGTTAGGTTGTAAGCACTTTCTTACACGTGGTTTCTAGGCAGTAGGTAGGCTGTGACACCAGGTGGCAGGCGCGAGCCGGCTCAGCTGCAGGATCTTGAGGCAGCCAGGAGGACACCAGCCTGGTCTTCAGTTTGTTCTCAGTTGGGAGATCACCTTTGAGGCTTCCCAGGAAGATAGGCCAGACCAACCAGTTCCGTACAAGAAAAAAAAAAAATCTATGTACTGAAGAGACTCCTATTTTTTTTTATTTGTTTGGGCTGGAAAGAACCAGCCCAGTGTTCCTAGCACACCTGAATTCTATATGTGTGGTGTTTGTCCACATCCCGCAGGCTTCTTGCAGTCTATACTTTCACAGAAGCCAGGAAGGTGAGAGCATGATAACGCTCCCCTGAAGACTGGGAAAGTGGGAAAAAGAAAATGTAAGGAGTTGCTTAAATTGGACAGCTAGTTTCTGTCAGAGCCGTGCCTTGTATCTGTGATCCTAACTTTAGGTCAGGTGCGTTTAGGGAGGTATATTAGCTGCACTTTGCATCGTAGGACCCTGGAGAGCTAAGTGGCAGAACCCAGCCTTTCAGGAACAGAATGAGTGTTCAATTTTCCAGCAGAATCTAGCCAGATATTATCCTTAGCGGGTTCCTACAGGTAATCCCACTGGCCTCTTTAAAATTGTCTTACAGAAAGCAGGACTGACTGAGCACAGGGATACCACAGCAGTCACAGGTGGCTCCCCATCTCTCCCTTTTTGTCTGTTTGCTTGCTTGTTTTCAAAAAGGCCCCTCCTCACCCCTCATCACAGGATCCAGACTTCATCACAGGGCTGAACTACCAGAAAGCATCCAGAGACGAGGTAAACACTGGTGAGTTTCCCTAAGTTTGGTGTCCCTGCCCTGGTAAGCTGTCTGCAGCTCTCCACAAAGGCATATCACAGAATGTGCTCCCCATCCAGTCTCTGACCTAGTGGCTGTCACTCACCGGTTGGCACCCACGGGTGACCAGGCGGCATGTGTTAGGCTCTGTTGGTGGCTACGAATGAGAACTTGACCATGACCTCAACCATGTCATGGGAAACAGGAAAAAAAGGAGAAGCCTTAGCCCCGTGTGTGTGTGTGTGTGTGTGTGTGTGTGTGTGTGTGTGTGTGATCAGACAGCAGCTAGCTGTAGTGACAGCCCTGGGATGATTTTTTCTGAGAGTTGCTCAGTTTCTTGTCTGTTAATCAAGGAGCTAAGCTATACTGCCTCCTCCTTGGAGGATGAACTTCTTTCTAATCATTTGGACTAGTCTTGAAAATAAAAACAAGGGTCTGCAAGATACCTGACATACCATTAGCACTTTGTTAGATTTACTGAATATGTGGATAAAAGAAGAAAAACGATTGATTAAATCAGATGTTTCAAAGACTCCTCCTGTAACAGGGCCTCAGACATTAGCACAAATGACTCCATGGTGGGATATCGTTCAGGCTGTAAAACTCAGCACAACCCTCCAAAAAACAAACCAAAGACCCATAATAATCATAGTTATAGGCAAGTCTCTAAATGGACTAACCTTGCTCTTTGGTTTCTGTCGTTCTGCCTCTGGCTAACTGTTCTTGTTAACAGTATATCAACCCAGGACATGTATTTTTGTGCTTAAAAGCTCACCCTGAAGAAGGCTCAGGACTCCACTGAGATCCCGAACACCCTGTGTAATTGCCGGCTTGCTAATAGACTTTCTGTTGGCTTAAACCCATGTCTTCTTTGCTGACTACCCTAACAACACTCCAGCTGTCAAATGTGCTAAGCAAGCTTTGAACCCACGGCCCTCTCCGTTCATTCTTTGTCATTCTTTCTCGTCTGGAGCTGTTTCAGTTTGGCAAGTTCATGGAGGTTGGATTAAAAACAACAACAATGATTAGGGGCCAGATGTTAAATAGTCCTCTGTAAGCGAGAAAGCAGCGGGACATGGAAGGCCTCCGTTGTTTAGATAACCCCACCTTGCTAATGTGTATGTCTGTACGCAGCACCCCAGGCATTGCTGATGCACAGGGACACTAATAAACATTTGCCAGATGACCAGCAGCTCAGTAGTGTCTCTCCTCTTAAATGTATGCTGCTCAAAGTCTTCTTCCATGATGAAGGCTGCTTTGAAAGACACAACTCGCAGAGAAACTGTGACCAGCTCTCTGTAACTAGACTGTGTCTACCAAATACACTTACTTGCGAATACCAGAGCTCTGCTGAGCTCAAGTGAGCAGAGAGAGGCTGTTTATTACGTGCTGTTTGTCTTATATTTTAAAACCAACTGCTGCAAGGAACCGCAGTCAGTGAGGGAATGAAGAGACTGGAGTCTGACCGTTCATAGTGGGAAAGTAACACTCGGCAATCTCTTTTGAAGTATTGAGAAATGTCTCAAAAGAATTAAATATAAAGTTACCATATGGTTCAATGTATAAGACAGAGATTGCCAGAAGCTAGAGAGCAAGAGGTGTTACTTAATAAGCATAGAGCGTCCCTGTAGGATGATGGTAAGGTCTGGAAATGATAATAGCGCTGGCTATGCAACATTGCTAATGCATTTGATGCTATGAGTCATACACCTAAAGATGCTAAAATGGTGACTTCTTGGTTACGAAAATGTCATCACAATGAAATACAATAGGCAAGGAAATACACCCAGTTCTTTAAAAATGAGCAAAAGTCAGACTTCTTACCAAATAAGACAAATAGAAAATAAGATTTATATAGATGGTCAAAGTTTTAAATGAACCAAACTCTTGTCTTTGGTCATATGCAAAGGAATCACAACGAAATGACTATTGCATACCTACTAGAAAGGATTAAAAACAGACAGCATAGCAACCAAGGACTGGAGGGCGTCGGTGGAACCAGAACTTACAGGCACCAATGGTAAGACTGTGAAATAGTACAGCCGCTTTAGGAAGCATTTTGACTATTTTTACTACTTGCTTATTCATTCTTTTTTGAGACCAGGTCTCATGCATATCAGTCTGGTCTCAACACTGAGCCTGCTGCATGGCTGAAGATGACCTGCAACTTCTGATGCTCCTACCTTTACTTCCTGTGTGCTGGCTTTCCAGGCAAACTCATGCTTTTCGATGTGTGCTGGACCAAACCCAGGAGGGTTTTTTGTTTGTTTGTTTTTGTTTTGTTATTGGTGGTGGTGGGTTTTTTTGTTTTGTTTTGTTTGTTTGTTTGTTTTTGTTTTTCGAGACAGGGTTTCTCTGTGTAGCCATGGCTGTCCTGGAACTCACTTTGTAGACCAGGCTGGCCTTGAACTCAGAAATCTGCCTGCCTCTGCCTCCCAAGTGCTGGGATTAAAGGTGCCACCACCGCCGGGCCAAACCCAGGAGTTCTAGCTTGCTAGGCGAATACTCTACTAACTAAACTATAGACACAGCCCTTGACAGTTTCTTTAAAAATTAAGCACACACCTACGCTGCTGTTTCCTGCTTCTATACAAACTTGTATACCCACACTAAGAATTGTGAAGGATTGATGGCATGCAGTGTTATTGTAAGAATCCCAAACTGGAGATATCCCAGGGGTCAATCAACATGTGAACAGATGAACACAGAGTAGAAAGACCATAGCCAACAGGTCACTCTAGTTGCTTACAAAGAGGGATGAACTGTTAATGCCTGCCACAATATAAATTAATCTCAAAATGATTATTAACTGGAGAAAGCCACACTTTAAAAAAAAAGGCACATTGTGTATGGGTTTATTTATATAAAATTTTAGAGAATAGAAATGGATTTGGTGGTAGTGATACACAGAGGAAGGATGCTAGAGGGCAGGAAGAAACTTTAGGAGTGTTAAGGATGTCCATTGAAAATCGTGGTGATAGTTTGAGGGGTGCTTACATATGCCATAACCAGTCATGAACTTGAAACGTGCAGTTTTATATCCCTATAAAACAGTTTTGAAACCAGCGTTGAACTTGAAAATTCAAACGATGAGCTACAGATTTGATCCAATACTCTTATGCCATTGAAGTTCATAGCAATAGTATAAAGATGACAGGTTGATGGAGCAGTGGGTACCAAATATGTAGCAGATCGGCATCCTCTCTTAAGGAGAGGAAGATGGGGGATTAAGAGCAAAAGGAAAGAACAAAGGAAAGCTTTGGTATGGTTCTGTGGCTGGAACTGGCAGAGTGGGAGGAAACCAGATCTGTCCAGCTAAGATCCTGGGGGACAGGGTGCCAGAGGTGGGGGCATAGAAGTGGGTAAAGAAGGGGGGGCACAAGAAGAGAAGACAAATGGATTTTGAAGATATTGCTGGCAGTTTCCCTCCCAGAGGGCTTGGCTGGGAGCCCGACTATCTGGGGCTATCTGAAGGTGAAGTTACATGGCTATCGAATTCTCCTTCCCTGGAGCCTCCAGAAGGAAGCTTGCCAAGAATAAAAGTGGGGAAGCCCATCACTTTGACTCTCTTTTGTTCTTCCGGCTTGAGTCCATGGTCCCCTTCACCTCTGTGTTTCTCCCAGAGACCCTTGCAGACAGAACACCTGGGTGAGAACTGGGCCAAACGGAGGCCCTGGACAAGCCCCAGGTGCGGTGTGGTGCATTTGCTAGACTACAGTTGTATCCTAAAGGCAGGGCTGGAAGATAGGCTCTGTCTTTGAAGTCACTCCCTCAGAGACCTGGACCAGCGTGCAGTGTGTCAAGTGTACAGTGTCAGCATTCCCTATGACCTTCCCTGTGTCCTGAGCTGTGTGATAGGTGCCCAGACACTCTGCCGGGGCCCATGCACAGGGACCAACTGAGGTGGCTGAGTCCCTTCTGTACAAGCACCCACATTCCACAGCACAAGTGCACCCATCTGGGCCTCACCACAAGGCTTTTCCTTTGTGGGGCTAGTAGCTGGGCTGTCCCAACAGCCCAGTGGGAAGTGAGGAGTTGTAAGGAGGCTGAACAGGGCTTGAACTTGGCTGGTTCTGGGGTCATTCCAGAGGCATCTAAAGGTCTCATCCCTTTATGTATAGAAATAACAATCGGCAAAAAAACAGTTCCCAAAGCAAGGGTCCAAACACATGGGCAAGCAGGCACTTCCCAGAGGTTTTTGTGTGGACAAAGTCACAGGCACATTGCAGCTGTGGAAGGAAAGAGACTAAAATAATAAAGGGCACATAAGAGACTTAGGGAGCTAGGACATGTTGGCTGGGCTCCTATGGAGTTCTCCACTTATGCCTGTCACCTCTCCTGTGATCACTGACTGAACTCTTTCCTCTTGTCTGCTCCTTCTTGTTCTTCTGTACGTACGTACAAACACACACACACACACACACACACACACACACTTTGATTCCAGGTCTGGACTGCTCCTGGACACAAGAGGTGGGTGAGCTGCCCATTACAGAACAGACTTAGTGCCTTCTGCAGCTGCCTCTCCTGAGGGGATCCCAGGACCGGACATCTTCCTGAGTTCTTTAAGCAGAGAGGCCCCCTCTGCTTCCGGGTGCCTAAGGTTTGACTTAACTCATTGAATTGCTCTAGAAGATTTACTTTTTAGCGACTAACCAAATGAGATAGTCATCATGGTTCACTCAATAAAATCAGGAGCTCACCAGAACTGCTGGCCAGCCACTGTCACACGCCTCTCATCACCCTGAAATGTTCAAGGAGCTCACTTTTCCTGCCATTGTTTCTCACGTGCTGGAGCCCAAAGCCCCAAGCAGCTTCTGTTCAGCCATGCTGTTGGTGTGACCTTTACTGATGCCTGATTTGTTAGAACAAAGAAGAGTTCCCGTGGCTTGTGTGAATCTGCCCAGACCCGAGATACTGGGTGTCAGAGCTTAGATTGTCCTGACTATAAACTCCTGGCTCCCTCAGGATTGTCTACTTTAATCTTTAAAATTTGTAAGAGCACATAAGACATAAGAGCACAAAAAGAATATAAGCACTTTAAAAATAATAAAACTAAAAGGTACAATTGACATATAATCAGTATTTTTATCATGAAACAATAGTAAAGTGAGGGGCCAGGGTGAGGGTTTCGTCTGTAAAGTGTTCAACCTGCAAGGAGGATCTAAGTCCCGATCTCCAGCACTCATGTAAAAAAGCTGGTGTGCTGTGTCTGTAATTTCACTATTGCAGAGGCGGAGGTGGGGCCAGGGGCCAGGGTGGAGGTGGGGGTGGGGCAGAGGCAGGGGCAGGGGCAGGGGCAGGGGCAGGGGCAGGGGCAGGGGCAGGGGCAGGGGCAGGGGCAGGGGCAGGGGCAGGCAGCACCATGGCCTTGCTTGCTCTCAAATTTCAAGCTTGGTTCTCACCTTCCACAGTAGTAGTTGAACTTGAGTCTTCAGGCTTTCACATAAAGTGCTTTTGCATGGTGAACTATCTCCCTGCCCATCTAAGGAGCTTTTAAAGCCACAGTTTTCTAGCTTAGCTTGCATGCTAAGCAGGGTGGAGCTGATGGTCTTGGGGACACTTCATAACTTCATGGGTTCTCATTCCTTCCTGATGTTCTTTGTTTCCTGCTTGTGTGTATACATGAATGGGTGTGTGCATATGTGTGTGTGTGTGTGTGTGTGTGTGTGTGTGTGTGCATGAGTGTCTGTGTGTGATTTCATGTATATGAATGCAGACAGGCATGTGCATGCATGTAGAATCAGAGACCCATCTCAGCTGTTAGTCTTTGCTTCCACCTTGTTTGAGACAGCATCTCTGTTATTTTTCTGGGCATTCTCCAGGTTAGCTGGCCCTTGAGCTTCCAGATTCTCTTGATAGTCTTCAGGCCCCATCTCCTCATAAGAGTACCACAATTACAGCCTCTCAAACTATACAGAGACAATGAGCTCAAGGTTCCAAGGTCAGTGATGGATAAGGTCAGTGATAGATCTTGTTCTTAAAAATAAGAGCTGGGCGTGGTGGCACACGCCTTTAATCCCAGCACTCGGGAGGCAGAGGCAGGCAGATTTCTGAGTTCGAGGCCAGCCAGGTCTACAAAGGGAGCTCCATCACAGCCAGGGCTATACAGAGAAACCCTGTCTCAAAAAAACCAAAAATAATAAAAATAAATAAATAAATAAATAAATAAATAAATAAAATAAGATGAGGAATGACTGAGGAGGAAGATACCTCCATACACATGTGCACATACAAAAGCACATGTGTACCAAACTTAAATTAAAAATTTTCCCATTAACCTTGCCCAGGCTAAGTTATGTCATAATGCCTTCTCTGTTAGAGGGAGCACTCCATGCTTCTCTGTTAGAGGGAGCACTCCATGTTCCTTCGAGTCTGCATCTCTTTCTCTACCAAGAGGCACACCTACCTGGACTTAGAGGCAGCAGTGTGCCTGTACTTTCCCTCTCCACGTTTATTCTCATCAACATATTGTTGAATTGTAAAATTGTTTTTGACCTTTCTTCTCGTATTTCAGTAGACTTTATTTCTTGAGCAGTTCAAATTAGAGCAAAACTGAGAAAAAAAAGATTCTTGTGTATCCTTTCACACACACACACACACACACACATTCAACATCCTACACACAAAAGCAAATATGTTTGTTACAACACTCAAGCATGCACTGGCCAGCCATTGCCAGGGTGTGTGGTGCATCCTTTGAGCAGGACATTCTCCTTATCTACAGTTGGGGCAAATACACAGGGCCATGCACGTCACCACTCTTCGGTGTCAGGCTGAGGAACCTCGCTGCCCTCAAGACACTTTGTTCCTGTTGTACACTCTTCACTCCTCACACCTTAGCAGCCACCAACCTTCTCATTCCTTCCACAGCTTTCCTTTTCCAGAATGTTCTATGGTCAGAGTCACATAGACTATATAGCCTTTGGAGATTGTCTTTTTATACTTTACTAACACATGTTTAAAGTTCCTCTAGGTCACTGGGCCTGAGAGCTCATTTCTTCACGGTGCAGAAAGATAGCTGTTATCAGGAGTTCCACCGTTTATGTATCCATCCACCTATTGAGGAACATCTGGGTTGTATCCATCCACCTATTGAGGAACATCCGGGTTGCTTCCAAGGTTTGCCAGTTAGGAAGAAGGCTGCTATCAATAGCCATGTGCTCCCTTTTATGTGGACATGTGCTTTAACTTCTGTGAATGTGCTGAGGAGTACTATGGCTGCACTATATGACAAGAACATGTTTTATTTCACAAGAAGCTGACAAACTGTCTTCCAAAGTAGCCATAATATTTTGTGGTCCCACCAACAGTGGGAAACAAGCCCATTTCCTATGTATTATTGGAGCCTTACTATTTTGGCCTTTGCATTTTGGTCTATAATCCCTTTCCAATTAATTTCTGTCTGGCAAACGACATAGTTGAGGGTCTCCCCACCCCCACCCCATAGAGCTATCCAGTTCCTGAAACCTCAAAATATAGGAAAGACTAAGACAAAAGAAAGAAAAAAGGGAGAGACAGAGATGGGAAGAGTAAAAGAAAAAGAGAGAGGCAAGGGTTGGAAAAAATTTCTCTCTCAATTAGATTGACTTGTCATCTTCAGATTTGTTACTTATTTTTCATGGTTCTGACTCTTGATTCCCTGCTCTGACATAAATCTGTTGTTGAAAGCTTCCAAATTTTAAGCTTGGTTCTCACCTTCCACAGTAGGAGTTAAACTTGAGTCTTCAGGCTTTCACATAAAGTGCTTTTGCATGGTGAACTATCTCCCTGCCCATCTAAGGAGCTTTTAAAGCCACCGTTTTCTAGCTTAGCTTGCATGCTAAGCAGGGTGGAGCTGATGGTCTTGGAGACACTTCACAACTTCACCAGAAGCCAAGGCCAGTGGGTTCTCTTTCCTTCCTGATGTTCTCTCTTTGTTTCCTGCTTGTGAGTATGCATGAATGGGTGTGTGCGTGTGTGTGTGTGTGTGTGTGTGTGTGTGTGTGTGTGCATGAGTGTCTGTGTGTGATTTGATGTATATGAATGCAGACAGGCATGTGCATGCATGTAGAATCAGAGACCCACCTCAGCTGTTAGTCTTTGCTTCCATCTTGTTTGAGACAGCATCTCTGTTATTTTTCTGAGCATTCTCTAGGTAATCTGGCCCTTGAGCTTCCAGATTCTCTTGATAGTCTTCAAGCCCCATCTCCTCATAAGAGTACCACAATTACAGCTTCTCAAACTATGCAGCTTTCCCATGAGTTCTGAGGGCTCAAACTCTGGTCTGAATGCTTACATGGTAACAGCTTTTACTAAGCCATTTTAGTAATTATCTGTTAGGGTGTGAGGAGCGAAGAATGTACAACAGGAACAAAGTGTCTTGAGGGCAGCGAGGCTCCTTAGCCTGACACCGAACAGTGGTGACGTGCATGGCCCTGTGTATTTGCCCCAACTGTAGATAAGGAGAATGACCTGCTCAAAGGATGCACCACACACCATGGCAATGGCTTGCCAGTGCATGCTTGAGTGTTGTAACAAACATATTTGCTTTTGTGTGTAGGATGTTGAGTGTGTGTGTGAAAAGATACACAAGAATCTACTCTTTTTTTCTCAGTTTTGCTACTGTATGCATTACTCTAAGCTCTAAGCTATGTGGCCCATTTGCTCCCTGAGAGGTCTCCTGCTGAGCCATAGTTACAGATATGTGACTTTTTACAAAAAAAAAAAAGATATATTTATTTATTTTATGTATGCGAGTACACTGTAGTTGTACAGATGGTTGTGAGCCTTCATGTGGTTGTTGGGAATTGAATTTTAGGACCTCTGCTCACTCTGATCGGCCCTGCTTGCTCGGTCCCTGCTCCCTCCGGCCCAAAGATTTATGCCTTTGCAATCAGCCTTTCTACATAAGTTTGTACATCTTGTTGAGATCATTAGACTTGTATCACCTTAACCTGCTGAGGCACCTTAAAAACAATAACATTGAAAGTCTTAAATCCGTCATTTTTGTTTTACTTTTTGTTACTATTTTTTGAGGCATGGCTCATACTTTTGCCCAGGTTTGGTCTACAACTTATCATGTAGCCCAAGCTGTCTTCAAACTGTGAGGACCCTTCTGCCTCCACCTTCAGAGAGAGTGCTGGGAGCAGAGTCATGAATCACCAGGCCGGATACAAGTTTTAAAACTGTTCTACCCAGTTTCCAATCTCTGTCTTCTTGGTCTACTTTTCAGGAACGTTCCTCACCTCTGTCTTATAAATCTTTCAAGTTTTCAATTCAACAACAGATTCTTGCCTTGCTTGGCCCTGTTTTCATCCTCTGAATACTTCCTTTTGGTAATTATCTCCTGCTTGGTTAGCATCTGTGGTAACTTCCTTTGGGATGTTTGTTTGTTTGTTTGTTTGTTTGTTTGTTTTTGCTTTTGGCTGTGTGTATGCAGGTGTGTGCATACCTGTGGAGGTCAGAGAAGGGCATTAGGTGTCTCACTCTATCTCTCTCCACCTTATTTTTTGAGACAGGGTTTTTCTGTGTAGCCCTGGCTATCCTAGAGCTCACTCTGTAGAACAGACTGGCCTTGAACTCAGAGGTCTGCCTGCCAAGTGTTGGGACTAAAGGCTCAGGGCTACCATCACCTGGCTCCACCTTAGTTTTTGAGACAGGGTCTCTCCCTGAGCATGAAGGTTACTATTTTTACATCGCTGGCTGGCCAGCCACCTCCCAGGACCCACCTTTCTCTTCCCTGGGTTATAGCTGCATGCTGACGGTGTACCTGGCTGGTGTGTGAGGGCTCAAGATTTGCAACAGTGACTGTCACTGCAAATGCTCTCATCCACAGAGCGCCACCACCACCACCATCATTACCACCACTAACAACACTCCCCCTCTTGCCAATGTCTCCAAGGCTAACCCTATACTTCCTGAAGCTGTCTTGTCACAGATGGCCTTGTCTTCTGACAAAACTAGGAGTCTCCTGACTTCGTAAGCCACAATAACTGGAATTTCCCAATAAAATATCTCCTTGAGTTAAAAATGAGAGGAGCGACCACTCAGTTATATACAGTAAATACACACAGCATTTTGTGTGTCAGTCATACCTTGATAAAGAGGGGTTTGGCAAAATGCTGTGGACGCAGGCCAAGTCCCTGCTCTAAGATGGAATTTGGCTGTTTGCCAGCTCCCAAATAAACTCACGGCAGTACTTTCTTTCTAAAAAATTCCCAAGTCTTCTTTGGTGGTGAGAAAAAAATGAGGGTCTCCAGATAAGAGTGGGCTTTCTGCTGTATCTGGTCCTAAGATGGGTAGGGTAGATAGGAAGGGAAGCTGTGTGGTACAGACAGAGCTCAGGTGAGAGTCCCCTCCCAGGAGCTGAACAAGTGTCTTAAAATGTGGCTCCCGATGAGATGAGGACACTATTCCAGCTGGAAATGCTCAGGCCAGCAGGCAAGGGAACTTTCTTATAGTAGCCGATCTCTTGCCATATTCCTACCTAAATCCTATGAGGAGGAAGGAGCAACCAGCAGTCTACTGGATGAATGAGAATGAAGACATGACAGCTCCAAGGTGAGGTTGAGAAGGAGTTTTCATTGTAGATATGAGGGAGAGAACAGGCAGAGACATCTGTTAGAGTACAGATTGAACATGGTCAGCAGACTAGCCCAGCCCATGGGGAAGGGGTGGGAGATGATAAAAAAAAAAAGAGGGGACTAGGAATCAAGAGCTTTGTTCAAGAGGACAAAGAAGACCAAAATGGGAGCCAAGAGAGCAAGTGGATGGACTGGCTGGGTTGCTATAGGAATCAGAAGCTGGGGAAAGGCCCTTCCCTTCCGGTCTGGTCCAGTGCACCCGCACCAGCCCAGGGCTCGGGCACAGGCTCTGCGCACGCTCCCCGGGACTCCCCAGGCTATCTTGGGACCATAGGTGAGCAGTTGAAAGCAGCATCTGTTCCTGCCCAATCCCCTGTGACCTGAGACACCAGCCAGGACAGAGAAAAAGGCCCAGCCCAGGACAGACTCTCCCTTCCCTTCTGGTCTGGTCCGGTGCACCCGCACCAGCCCAGGGCTCGGGCACAGGCTCTGCGCACTCTCCCCGGGACTCCCCAGGATATCTTGAGACCACAAGTGAGCAGCTGAAAGCAGCATCTGTTCCTGCCCAATCCCCTGCGACCTGAGATACCAGCCAGGACAGAGATAAAGGCCCAGACCATTTCAGACTCTCCCTTCTGGCCTGCATCAACACCAGGTCTCCTTTGTTAGAGATGGCAGGAGGTAAGCATAAGAACAGAAGCAACAGAATCCAAGGGTACTTGGCATCACCAGATCCAAACTCACCCACCCCATCAATCCTAGATACAACAGCACACCAGAAAAACAGGACATGGATAAAAAGTCACTCCTCATGATGATGATGGAGGACTATAAGAAGGAAATACAGGAAAATGCAGATAAACAACTAGAAGCATTTAAAGAGGAAATACGTAGAGAGTTACAGGAAAACAATACCAAGCAGGTGATAGAATGGAACAAAACCATCCAGGACCTAAAACTGGAAGTAGAAACAATTAAGAAAAACCAAAAGGAGATAACCCTGGAGATAGAAACCATAGGAAAAAAAGCAGGAACCATAGATATGAGCATCAGCAACAGAATACAAGAGATAGAAGAGAGAATCTCAGGCACAGAAGATTCTATAGGAAGCATAGACAAGACAATCAAAGAAAATGCTAAATGCAAAAAGATTCTAAC